>BSYO01000010.1:11766061-12189040 GCA_033239525.1 Nepenthes gracilis | reverse complement strand
TTACTTTTGTGTATCATCACATACATCTCTTGTCATTGTATCTTTCTATTTACTAAGAAAGATAATTGATTTGAGTGTTGTAAAATATACCGGAAGGTAAGTCCTGACATCTCATTTTTTAGTTGCGGTATGTAAGGTCCAGGCTATTAAGAACGGAAACAGGACCCGCTTTGTTTGACCCGCCAAAAAATACCCGAGTGGTCTCTATTCCATACAACGACTTGGATCCGAGGACGTATCATTAATGCTATCTATGGGAAGGTGAACGAAAAGCCTGATCACCACTGCACTAAAGAAACATGGTCAATACTAGAGGCCAAACCAGTGCCCCAGCCAAAGACATTGCCCTTCATGGGGACGATCACTCCACGGGTAGCCGTGCGGAGGAGCAACCGACACCCTTCTTACAGGGGCTCACTGACCTTGTGGACAATATTCCCTAGATGCTCCAAACCCTCTATGTGCTAAAACTAGCAAAAGTTGGGGGCTCTTTCCTCCACTGCTTATACTTCCACATCTAAACGAAGAAGCTAGAGGAGGAAGCACCCAGCCAGAAAGGCATGACACACGGACGACCTCGGGACCCGAGCGGCACTAAGTGATGGGACTTGATTGCGATTGAAAGGCCGACTTGGTTACAGGATGCTAGATGAAAGCTTGGAGAGGTGGAATCCTCGCAACTCCTGCAACGAGCAGAAGCCCCAGGTCCCAGAGGGAGCCTTGTGCAACACTTGACCTACCAAGGGTAGCAACCAATATGCTTTGCACCACTCAAATTTGAAAACCTACCTCAACAGGAAAAGGGCTATGGTTTTTCATCGAGTGGAGGAGTGAGTAGAAAAAATATGATAGCTTGTGTTCAAGAGGGAGGCTAGTGGACACTCTGCAGATTTGAGAAGGTCACCATTTACAATGAAGATCTGATACAGCTACTCCCCACAAATTCAAGATATCGACCCTAAATCCTTATGATGGAAGTGCCGATCCTATAGACCATCTAACTACATCCATACTCTATTGAGTTTTCAAGGATTGGGTGAGGCTATTATGTGTTTGTACTTCCCGTTGACCTTCAAAAGGGACACCCGATCTAGTTCTACCGTTTGCAACTCAATTTGATTCGAACATTCCAGGAACTCGCTGATAATTTTCTATTACAATTCGCCCCCAGCCGCAGGAAGGAGAAGCGGCCTTAACACCTTACCGGTATCAAGCAAGAGCCAAGTGGAAGTCTAAGGAATTTTCTGGCTCAGATCATTGTCGAGGCTCGGCAGATATCCCGGCTTGTTGACAAAGTGAAACTAAGTACCTTCATATCAACCTTGGAGTTGAGTGAGTTCTTCATGTGTTTGACCCACAAGGACCTCTAAACTTTTCGTGAGGTCGAAGTCATTGCTTGTGCTTACTTGGCAGCCGATGAGGCTAATGGGGCAAAGCAACCGGAGCGCGGGAACTACTTCCACCGGGTGCCAACGAACGGAAGGAAGAGAAACGGAAACCATGCCGAGCCTTAGGACCCGAGGAAGCAGCCTCGGCTAAAACCAGGAGCTCGAAAGGAATATAGGCCTTTGAACCTAACTCCTCTAAATACTCCCGAACCAATATCTTTATGGAGAACTGGGATAAAAAATTCCTGAAATGACAAAAATCGACTAAGAATCCGGAGGGAGGAGATTAGATAAAATTCTACCAATTCAATCGATTTCTAGGTCACAGGACTAAAGAATGTCAAACACCGTAAAGAGAGATTGAGGACCTCATCAAAAGGGGGCATCTAACCACATTCCTATGAAACCTGGGGTAGGCCCCTAGTGAGGTAGGCAAAGAAGGGTAGGAATAGCAGCAGCTGAAGAATCGAAGTTGCGGTTCGGGTAATCAACATAGTAGAGACGAGGCCATCCAAGAGCCACCCCCCGAACCGTCAGGAAACAACTACCGACAACAAGAAGCCAATGGTAGAAATTAGGGATGATATTATTAATTTTAGTAAAAAAGATATGGCCCATGTAATGACTTCTCATTCTGACTCTTTGGTTATATCCACACTTGTATCGATGGTACCGGTCGATTACTAGCTAAAATGATTTTTATTGATAATGAAAGTTCATTTATTTGCTTTACCTTGCTACTTATTTTAAGTTTGGACTAAAAATGAGTCAACTAAAAATGGTTGAAGGACCCCTTTGTGGACTAGACAACGAAAGTACTCGTCCAAGGAATCATCAAACTAGAAGTCACATTGGGAATGTACCACAAGACGGCATCTCGCATACTCACATTTTTAGTGGTTGACTTGCATTCGGTTTACAATGCTATCCTGAGTCGACCCTTCCTATCAATATTCGAGGCAATGATATCAATCTTACACCTAAAGATAATGTTCCCAATAATATGCGGTATTGGAGAAGTCTTGGGTGACCAAGTGATAGATGGACATGTTACCTGTCCTAAGTCACTCAAGCCGCTTCAAATCGATTGATCGAGGACTTCGATCATTAAGACGAGATAACCCTATAGGAAGCTTAGTTTAGTGAGACAACTGACCAGATCTCTCTAGACCCCAATGATCTAGAGAGATGCATACAAATTGGGGGCTCGCTTAATGGACCCTACGCGATCAACTAATTACCTTCCTCTTATAGAACTCGGATATCTTCGCATGGGCCCTCGTCAATATGTTAGAGATCCTGATCGGAGTAATGGTCTATAAACTGGATCTCGATCCTAATCACAAACCCGTTAGGTCGAGCGGATGAACCATTCCATCGAAAAGCTAATTGCCTTGAAGTCCTCTTATAGAAATTCAGATTTGACCGGCTCTCTAATGTGATTCTTATCAAGAAGAGCAATGAAAAGTGGTGGATGTGCATCGATTTCACCAATATAAACAAGGCATGCCCAAAGGACAGCTTCCCACTGCCCAAAATAGACCTATTGGTGGATTCCACATTTGGGTATAAACTGCTGAGTTTTATAGCGTGCACTTAGGTAACAATCAGATCCGAATGAGTCTCAAGGATGAGGAGCAAACCTCCTTCATGATTGACCAAAGAATGTACTGTTATAAGGTTATACTATTCGGTTTGAAGAATGCGGGCACTAATCAACAATAAAATATTCAAGCTTAGATTGGAACTCTTAGGAGGCTAGGATACATATAAAAGTAGACAATATACTCGTCAAAAAAAACCACCGATGAAATTCTTAGGAGGCTTTCGAAGTACTCCAGGTGCACCGGACGAAATTAAACCTAGCAAAGTGCGTTTTTGGAGTGTCTTCTGGGAAATTCTTGGGCTTCATCGTCTCTTTATGGGGGATTGAGGCCAACCTCAATAAGATAAAGGCAATAATAGATATAAGCCCATCGTGAATCGTGAAGGATGTCTAGAGGCTCAACGGGAGACTCGCAGCGCTCTCCCATTTCTTAGCAAAATCCGTAGAAAAATACTTCCTTTTCTTCAAGGCTTTGAGAGGGGCGATGAACGGACCGGATTATTCTCCATCAATAACCTCCGCAATGGTAACACAACCCTTAATTAGACTATGGACTTCGACAGTAAAGCTTTCCGCAATGAAAAAACCAAAAATACAACTTGTTCAAATCACCTCGCATCATCTAATCAAAAGGCTTACACACAACCCTCTGAACACACCACACAGATCTCAAATCATTGCCATAACATCCATGGCTCCAGAAGGGCAATAAAGTATACTGGATCTAGAGAGATGCCATCTAATGAAACAAAACTCAAAATATTTATACAAAGGAAGCATAACTAAATCATCAATATCTCATGAAGCATACAAAATCATAAAAACAACAATAAGCCACATCCATCCAAAGGGTCAGCCCACAATCCGATCCAACTCGAGTCCAATTCTTCCCAAAATAGAAAGGAAAAACATCAAATGCAAGAGTTAACACCAAGAAATGATTCATAAACACCCCTCCAATCAAGGAACAGGGTAATAAATCAACTGAATCACTCGATTCCTTTCACGGGTTTCATTTTTGATCACATTCCATTCGGGTAATCATTTGGATTCAAGATTCTCATTACATTTCACGCTTCTTTTCGGATTACTTGAGCATCGATTGGACATTATTCATTTTCATTATTATATCATCTTTAAGAGATCGTACTAACCAACGATAAGGTGTGTTCGCTATTCTAAAGCCACGGCTAGACTTTCGGTCGGTAGCACACGACCCTCGGTTGCATCCATGCAACAATCATCACTTAACTACATCTCAATATGTAGTGTCGAATAAAATCCATTGGCAAGCCTTAGATCGGCTCACACGAGCGGCCGGAATACGTGGCCAAGTATCCCCTCGGGTTCCCACCACGATGGACATGGTACACTAAAGAATACTACCCATATGACTCGACAGTTTCGTGGTTAGGTTCGATCCACATTTGCCACACTATCATATCTCTGGGAAACCTCATTCCCATCACAATCATCTCCAACCGGGAGATTACATCATCTCAAGCACAATGTGGACTCCCTTCCATTCTTAGGATCTCAATATCCAATGGAATCCAATTCCTTAATCACAATCCGGGGACTCACCCCCTTAATCCAAGTCATCACAAGTTCGCTTCCACTTTCTACGGGATCCAGTTCCCTTTAGTCACAATAAATCAATCCCAAATCCTCAAGAAGAGACTAGATTTCATACCTCGGAGGAACCTGAACTCATTCTTTGCCCCCAAAGAAACTCACGTTCGGGTTTATATTTACGTTTAATCATTTAAACGTTCTTTCATTACAATTAGGATCACATTTCACTTTGCATTTCTTGTCTCGTTTTAGGTGAACATTATCGGATTTCTTTGAGCACTTTGAACACGGTTCAATACTTGGAGATCGGACGTCCGGTGGATTCGCACGTACCTCAATAAGATAACAATTGGGGTTCGATTTACTTGTCACGATGGAAGTACACAACTTCCCATTCATTTACGGATTATCCACAACGGAAACTATCAAGGATGTCAAATCTTGCGAGATTCGCATCCTGTCGATATATACACACAATTGGGACACGGGTATTCATATTCTAGGGTTCTTTCATCATCTCACGAAGGTGGAAACACGCAAAATCCACCTTCGGTCTCGGTGAGCCCTTTAATGGGCTCTCGGACGCCGCGAACGGGTCCAAAAGATCGGACCCGCGGCTATGTTCATATTTGGGACGGGGCTTTGAGAGGGATGAAGGCAAAAACGGAAACCCCAAAATCCCGTAGCTTAGGTTCGAAATCACCCGCGAATCGGACCTTCGGACAACTAACTACATTTTCATGGACCTCAAGGCATGGGTTTTCAATATCCTAACATTCCCGTGGGTATCGACACAAAATACCCAAATCTAAAATACACAAAACATCGAAAGAGAACGAAAGTGGGTATGAGAACACTTGCCTCGACGCGTGCTTTCACCTTTATACCTGGCTTTCGGAATCGGACTCTCCCGATCTCCTTCCTTCTCTCTAGTCGCGCTCCCTCTCTCTTAGATCGGTGAGGGAGAACGACCGAGCTCGCATTTTATACGATCGCTCGAGCGGCCGGGCGAGCGGCCGCCGAGCGGCCGTGCAGCACGCTGCCACCGCTCGAGCGCCATCGAGCGGCCGGCGAGCGGCAGCCACGGCCCATCTATCCGCCGAGCCTGTCAATAAAATTTTGGCAAACCTTAATCATCCCATAAGATTAGTATTGATCATTAACATACTAATCACCTCTAATTATCGGTTCCAAACCCGAACCTCACAGACGACTTTGATAGATGGTCGAAAAGCTGTGCAACCTTCTAAGAGTTGAAGGAGTATCTAGCAAGCCCCCCTCTCTTGATATCGCCGAAAGAAGGCGAGGAGCTATACCTGTACCTGGCAGTTTTAGAGGTGACGCTGAGCTCGGTCTTGATCTAATAGCAATTGAATGTGCAACGGCCCATCTATTATGTCAATAAAATTTTGGCCGACGTCGAGACTCTTTACACGCATGTTAAAAAGATCACACTGAAACTCATCTTTCAGCTAGAAAATTGTGGCCTTACTTTCAAGATCACAAAATTGTCGTTTTGACTGATCAACCCCTAAAGAAAATCCTAAAATTCCCAATATATCCAAACGGTTAATCAAATGGGCCATCAAATTGGGTAAATTCAATATAAAATTTAGGGCAAGGCTGATTATAAAAGGCCTGCCCTAGCAGACTTCATAGTTGAAACCATGACCCATGTTTTGGATGACTAGGTTGTTGGCAAAGACGCTCGTCAGTTAGAGGTGACCTAGTCTAGACATTGCATGTCGATAGATCATCAACACAATCAGCAAGAGGGGCCGAAGTAGTCCCGAGGACTCCAGATGGGTTGGAAATAAGCTACTCATTGAAACTAAGATTCCTGACCACCAACAATGTTGCCAAATACAAAATCGTTCTCATCAGACTCCGATTGGCAAAAGAGTGCTCAGCAAGGCACTTGATCGTCTATAGCGACTTGGAACCGACCGTTAACCAAATCTATGGAAACTTTGAGGTGTCAAGCTCACTGCTCGTGAAGTACCTTGCTAGAGCAAGGAGCATGTCTAAAAGTTTGATAAGATCGAGATAGTACACATCCCAAAAATAGACAATTGGAAGGTCGACTAGTTGGCAAAGGCCATGGTGACTGAAAACCCAAAATAGTGCTTGAGAGACATGCATGAAGTTTTGACATTTCTAAGTATAGAAGAATTTGAACAAGGAGTACTGCAAGTCTCTAGCGATGAAAGTTGGATGTCTCCCTATTAGAGATATATCATCAATGGTATCTTGTCGGAGAAACCCAGAGGACACCAAGCGCATGAAAAGGACAATAGGCTAGTATACCATCGTGGACAAGAGGTTGTACCGGCGTGGGTATTCCACCCTATACTTGTGATGTCTCATGCCGAAAGAAGCCGATTATGTACTAAGCAATATCCATCTTGAAATATGTGGGTCACACATCGAAGGCAAGAATATTGCATTCAAAATAATGCGCTATGGTTTTTATTGGCTAATGATGAAGAAAGATGCTGTGGACTTCGTGAAGAAATATGAGAACTGCCAAGTCCATGACATATCCCATCAACCGCCCAAGAAATTGACCCTTCAGGCCTCATGGTTGTTTGCACAATGAGGACTCAACATTCTTAGCCCTTTTTCCATCACATTTGGGTAGAGGAAGTTCGTTATTATCAACATTGATTGCTCCACAGAGTGAGTTAAAATTTCTTCGCTAGCTCGGATCACCAAACAAAATGTGATAGAGTTCGTTCAGCAAAACATCATTTGTAGATTTGGGATTTCTAAGGTCATCGTGATCGACAATGGAATCCAATTCACTAGCAAGTACTTCACCAAGTATTACATAAGTTTGGAAATCTGGTTGGTCCATACCTCCGTTCCTATCCGCAAGCGAATGGGCAAGCGGAGGTCACTAATCAACTTTACCACATGGGTTGAAGACCAAATTACAAGATACTGGGGGTTCTAGGTGGACGAGTTGCTATCCGTGTTATGGTTGTCTTGACAACGCTAAAAGGAATCAACCCGCAAGACACCCTTCAGTCTATACTATGGGACTGAAGTGGTCATGCCGGTGGAAATCGGGCTACCCAGCCTCCAGGTTGAGGGTTTTGATCTACTCAGCAATTTCTAGTAGCTCAGAGAGTATCTTGATTTGTTTGAAGAAGCCTGAAAGACGGCCAAGATACACACAGTGGCCTATCAGTAGTGGATCACCCGGTACTATAATAAGAGGGTAAAAGCATGCCAATTCGAGGTCGGGGATCTAATTCTGCAGTGCATAGAGGCTATTGGAAAGAATGCCAACAGGAACAAGCTCTCACTAAATTAGGAAGGCCCATTCCTCATCTCAGTAATTCTCTAAAACGATGTGAACAAGCTGTACATTTAGAATGACAAATTAGTCCTAAAGATGTGGAATGCCGTCCACCTCAAGAAGTACTACTAGGAACCTAATGCCAAGTCCAGATAGGTCTAGCATATATCCTAAAGCATGCTTGTAAGATGTACCATGTTTAAATTAATAAAGTAAATTGCTCATTTATTGCCTGTTTTTTTTTATATAAATACTTGCATGACATTGCATAAAACTGAATAGCCTATATTACCCTTAAGTCAGATGGGTTTCTCCCCACCTACCTCTCAACCTACAAATGGTCAAAGAACTTCGGTCTAGCAACTAAGCGGCCCATACGCGGTTAGATTTGAATCTTGAATCCATTTCGAGGCCTATGCGTGGTCGAATACTAAAACCTTAGGGGGCTCCTTAGCATGGGTGTGGCAACTCCTATGTACAAGGACAAGCACAATCAATCAACCATATCCTGTGAATTGGCATCAAATGCATGGAGACGGCGATGCCCTTGAAGGGATGAGCCCCCATGTAACATGCGAACGATGACCTTGACTTCGCCAAAGCCCGATAATGACAGCAATAATGCTTAGCCAGCAAGCAATGAGACATCAAACATGAAATTTCATATAAATACAAAAACTCTAGTAACAACAAGGGGAAAAAGATTCATTGATTCATTATAAAGCCAGAATATACAAGTGTACCAGTACAACAAAATAAGAGAGGCGCCATCTGGCGAACAACCATAAGTGACTGCTACTCTATGGTTGGGGCCTCCCCAACGGGCACAACGAAGGTTCCCCCATGTTAGAGAAATCTGTCAAATCAAATCGACGGTAGGCACCATCATTCCTTTGATCGAAATAGCCAATAGGAAAAATTAGATCAACCAAGGATGCAATATGTTGGCAAAGGCGATGCCTTCTAAATATCTGGCATTCAGGGCCTAGCCCGCCTCTTCCGGACTAAATTGACTCCTCAGCTCAGCTCCTAGTCAGACATTCTCTATTTGGAGATCCGCAAGATGCTGCTCAGAAGCCTGCAGTGCATCATTGAGCCTTTGCCGATCACCCTTGAGCTCCTTGGAACTCTCTCAAAGCTTAGACAATTCAAGGGCAAGGTTGGCAGACTGTTCCTAGCACTGCTGGGCCTCAGCGGTGGCGGCATTCAATTGGCCTTGCATCTCCTCAAGCACGACTGGGTCGACACACGTCTAGTTCAGACGTTAGACTTTTTGATCTAGCATGCAAATCTTGGATGACCGCTGGCATAAGCATGTCAACAAAATTTGCACCCTCTTGTCATCCTGCGAATAGAAAATGAGAAAGAAATTAAGTCAGGTCGTTCCTACAAAAGTCAAAAGTTTTTCAAAACATACCTCAATGTAACGTATTTCCTTAGTAGCAGTACTTAGGGGAACCCTAGACAAGGAAGCAGATTGGGGCCTCCGCTCCGGTGTAGGCATCCCAGAGCAAATAGGAGGTGCCTTTGAGGTTGAATGCGGTGGAGGAGCAACCAGGCTCTCAGGGGCCTCGGATGCTAGAACCTCCACACGATAAGCCTCCACGGGTGCCACAACCTTCGTGTCATCTGCCGCCTAAGCCCTTGTTAGTTGCTCACTGTTAAGACTCTCCTTAACCAAAGTTATAGAGGGGCTTGGTACGGACTCCTCAATAAATACGGTGGGGGGATGGGGACCCCATGCTCAACTGAAGTAGATGAGCAAACTGACTCGGTTAACGTCTCAGCTGCTGGATCGCTGGGGCCTCCAATAGGGAGGGCAACAGGCTCACCGCCATATAGGCACCATCCTCCAGGACATGACCGGATAAAGAAGATGGGGTGATAGGCAGACCCCTTGACAGCTCGCCAACCCTTTGCATCGTCTCCACCATTTTGAACCTAGATGAAGTTCTAACTATCTGTCAAAGAAAAAAGAAAGAATGGATCTTGTAGGATTTTCCGGAAGTAGATGATTATTCATCTACTTCTCGAAGACCTAGCTCAGTGGAAGAAGAAGCAAAGCTTGACAAAGCAGCCCGTTGCTGAGACGTGCTCTTAGGAGAGCCACTAATGTGCAGCAATCGAGCTTTCCTTTTGGGCCGAGCGGACAGCAGAGCGGTTGCTTCACTCCCTCCAAGGAAGACTCCTACTTGGCTAGTGCGAGGGCCTCAGCACAATACAGGTAGTCCTTCTTAATGAATAAGCTAGTATTTACTCAGACCAACTCTATTAGCAACCTTGTTGATTCCTCCTCCTGACACGAAACCTATCGGTAAAGGGCGCCGACATGTTGCCCCACTCATTGGGGATGACCCAATCGGATGGGACCTTCACAAAGAACCGGTCCTTTTAATTCTTTGCTGAGTCGTGGATCCCCTTACTTATTTGTAAATCCCAAGGGGACAATGAAATCTAATCTGCATTCTAGCAAAATCGGAGGATCACCTTCACAATCATTGCATTCAATGTCTACCCCATGGTGTTAGAGAAAGACGCAAAGATAGTACAAATATTGCACAACGTTGGCATGAAAACTCACTATTGGAATGCCAAGGTTCACCAGAATTTCTTACAACTCCTGCACAAGGGGGAAGCGAAGGCCACTTCTCAGATGGGCCTTGTAAATGGTGATGAACCCACTCGAAGGAGAGTAGGCTCTACCATACTCAGCTGATAGCCTTAATGGAATCACACTCAAGATGTTAGATTGTATTTACAAAGTAGCAATATCAGTCGAGGTAAGAACCGAACGAATCACACCAACACCAGGAGCTATGGAAGAAAAACCAGGGTGAAGAGGGATTTGAGTTGTGAAAGAAGAACAGGAAGAATGACGAAGGGTCATCAGTTATATAGACTCCTATTCGAAATCCCAAATTGGCGCCATCTTGGAGTCCTGAGGAGATGCGCATACTAATGGCAAGTGACACGCATGCTTCACGTAGCACTACGACAGGCTAGCAGCCGGTGCCCTTGATGATGTCCCATGTCGTGTCAACCAACAGCGTCATTTATAGGAACTTGCAGCATGTCAACTATAGACGTCATTAATGATGGCCTATGCGAGCAATCGACACTTGGTAGATTTGATGGGCCAAATGGCAAGACAACATGGGCTCCAAGGCCACTATCGTCAAATGACAAATTGGTGGCACACAGTTGTGATGGACTCGAAGTCAAACTAATAAGCCCTCCATCCAATCTAGTACCCAACTGGTTTAGCTAGCATGAACTAGTCTGGCATCAAGCCATACTACCTAGCTGATGATCCAGTCCAACATCAAGCCGGTTTGATTGGCCCATGATCCAGTCCGGCATAAAGCTGGACTACCAGGCTGATGATTCAGTCTGGCGTTAAGCTGGTTTAACTGGCCCATCATCAAGTCGGATATCAAGTTAGACTACCACACCAATGATCCAATCTCGCATCAAGTCAGTTTGCCCGGAAAATGATCTAGTCCATCGTAAAGTCAATTTGACCAACCCACGATCCAACCTGGCACCTAGGACGGACCGCCATGAGTCAGAAACCTCCACAAAGCCAAACTGCAAGCGGCCTGGTCTACCGACATCAGGCAACAAAAAGAGTGACATTCAAGGAATCGAAGAGGCAAATAATGAGGGCAAAAGAATGCTTGATAGTTCCATTCATCGATTCTTTTTATAGAGTACAAAACCTGCAACGACAAACATACAATAAAAAAAGAAAAAATAGTCAATGTACGTGAAATGACCATCCAAGTACAAAAACCCTACTCGATTGTAATGAATTCTCACATAAATGACCAACAAGAGGATCTTGAGCGAGAGGCCGGTGTGCAACCAACAGGAAGCAAAACATGACTCCTAATAACAGCAGTTCTTGAGGAGTCAAAATAGTAGCCCATCTTGTAGATAGGCCATTATCCAGGGGGAGGCACAACAATAAGAAAGTCTCGCTTCGCAATATTAAGGAGATGAGCTCAACTCCAAGACAAACACGAAAAGGGGGTAACCAAAGTTGTTCCCCACACGAAAAGGAGTAACCAGAGTAAACTTCTCATGCATCCATGAAGACACCTATGAACATCGGAGATGAACTTCCTCCGATCTCGGCAGCAAGTGACGTAGCTCTATGACGACCTCTAACCTTCGCACCACTTGAGTGATGAAAGTGTGGTGTAATGCAAGGCACAGTAAGCTCCTTCATTTATAGTGAGAAGGAAGATCAACAGGCCATTAAAT
Source organism: Nepenthes gracilis (assembly GCA_033239525.1). NCBI lineage: Eukaryota > Viridiplantae > Streptophyta > Magnoliopsida > Caryophyllales > Nepenthaceae > Nepenthes > Nepenthes gracilis. The sequence continues at coordinate 12,176,901 of BSYO01000010.1, read as the reverse complement.
GCTAAAAATTTTCCACGCTAGTAAAATCTGTAGAGAATTATTGAGCATAGAGAATCATGTTAAGATGGGCAAGACAGCCAATCAGAATGCAGTTTAGGGAAGGGACGAATGAGGAAAACGAAAAATGGTGTCCTATCAATGAACATGTTGGGAGTTGAAAATTTAAACCTCCCAGTATGAGGGCTAATGATGGGGATGATTGAAAATGTGCTAACCCAGCGTGAAGATCTACTGACGGATCCAATGGGTGGTCAACCTTCAATATGTCACCATTGGCCCCAAGGTTCAAGTAACGTCTCAATCAGCCCAATTGGTTCCAAAGGCCAAGCTGACCTTACCAGCCTAGTCAGGGTGGCCCACTTTCACACGTTGAAGAAAACTTATCATAACCTGTCACAATAGCTAACTGAAATAGCTAACTGAAATTTTCTTATCCATTCAGGCGGTTAAGCGAGCGATTGTCACGAGCCAAGAAGGTCAAATCGCTCATCAATACTAGAAATATCCCTTCACTTCAATGAGTAGAGGTCTCTACCCAAAAAGAGACCTCTCATAATTCTTGCTCTCAAGTCACTCTCTGTTGAATGCAACATCCCAGATAGACACCATCCTTACTTTTGTATATCATCACATACATCTCTTGTCATTATATCTTTTTGTTTATTTAGAAAGATAATTGACTTAAACATTGGAGGATATACCAGGGAGCGAGTCTCGATAATTCCTTGACCACTCATTTTTTAGTTATAGTGTGCAAGATGTAGATTATTAGGAACGAAGACTGGATTCACATTGTTCGACCCCCCAAGGAAGACCCTAGTGGATCCCTATTCCGTGCAACGTCTCGGATTCGAGGACGCATCAATTTCAATTTTTATTTCAATACTACTTTTATTCTAGCACAAAATTAAAATTAAATTAGCCTTACTTCAACAATATTCCTATGTGATTCTAGAAAATTGAAAAATTATTTTTGAAAATTCAAAATAAAATTTAAATTTTAAATTTTTCTAGAGGCAATTTTGCAAATTTGTTTAAATTAAGTAAAATAAAAAAAATATATTCAATATACTATCAACCTTTTAATTTTTTAATTCAAGTTTAAAATTTTCTTTTTTCATTCTATTCTTAAGTTTTTATTGAATGCCAATTCCATTAATGTAAAAAAAAATCCAAAATATCCTATTAAAATTAATAATTAATTTAAGTTATTTTACGTTTTTTATTTTAATGCTTCATATTATATGTGATGCATCCTAAAGACCTATATTGTACAAAATAGAGAGTCGGATGATCACTAAATTGATCTAATTAGCCGATTTGATTTTTCTAGCTACAAATCCTTATTATGTGTATCATAACAAATTAAATAAGATGTAAGAGATATATGAGACTTATTCTCCGATATATCTTCCGAAATTCATGTCAGTAATCTTTCTTAAAAAATAAAAAGATATAAAAGAAAAGTTTGAATTGAAAGAGGATGAAAATGCGTGTGAGTTGGGAGGACATGATTTCACTTTCCTAGAGTGCACTTTTTGCTTGAGTATTGTGATGGATCATGTCTTGATATCCGTCAATAACCTAATTACAAACAAATATCCATACTAAAGAAGATAAAATAATCCCTTGGACGTGAGATTTTCACATCTATACCTCAACCAATTCTTACAAATAATAAAGATGACAAACACAAGACCCCAANAATAAACGCCACACATCTGTGGCTCCAACACTAGCACAAGCAGCAATGAGAACATCGGACCTAGTTAAGGATGGATGACTGCCAAAGATCATTCCAACATACATACATACATACATATATATATATATATATATATCCAATAATATTTCGCNGGAAGCAAAAACACATCCAAAACAAACTTCCTTCATAACCTCGCACAATGTAAAATATCCTGTTTTACTTTCACAAAAATAATCCAACACAAAAATAATAATCTTGTTCATGATCAATTATAAAACTGGCATCTCCGGACAACACAAAAATACTATATTGGCTAACAATATCGCTCAAAAATAAATAATACATCAAAAACCATATCCGAAACTAATCTAGCTAGTCTATAATAAATAAAGCAATCTAAGCCTGTCCAATATACAATAATATATCGACAACAGAATAAAATAAGCCTAATTTTTTCCAAATCTTCAATCTTGCTTGCCAGGTAAGAACTCTTGTATTTTCTACTCATTTGAAGGTTAGTAAAAATAGTAAAAAAATAAGTCAAATGCTCATTAAGGCACAATATATAAAAGAGCATGCATATTTTTAACTTAAATACATATCAGAAGGAAAACAAGAATCGTGATCGTGTGCAATGACTTAAACATGTACAAAAGCCTTCATAATGTATATCCAATTTTCTCATCTTTATATTTAGTCAGAAAACATGCTTAAATATTATTTTTTTAAGGACTAGGGTCAATAGGCCTTACTAGCCAAAGGAACAAACTATCGAAGAAAGGATTGTGTATGCTTCCACACAATCTAAGACCTCACGCTTCTATTCAACACCCAAAGATGGGCGGTCTATATATCTCTCTATAGACGGAGCCAAACGTCACTTTTCTCTCCCCGTAGTTATAAAGGGGCAGTCATCAATATACCACTACACTATCTTAAAGTATGCCAAAAAATACTACCAGCCGAACGATCATTGGTCCAATTTCTTAACTTATCTTAAGAAAAACTCCACACTTAACTTCATATTACTTAGTTCTCACCCTTGGAGAACTGTTCATAAATTTTAACAAAATGGACAATTTCTTTTCATACTTTCATAATTCTTTTCAATGCATATATACTTGTTCTTATCATACGGTGTTCACATAATTTCAAATGTACGCACAACTTGACATAAAGATTTGGGAAAGCCAAGGAAATTTTACTACATTGTACAAAATAGAAAATTATCATTCTCAGACCATTAATATTAAATTCCATTCATTTTTCACTTCATGTGTATGATATACATTTAATCCTTCAAATTTTGTTAACTAAAATTTGAATTTGGGGTCCAAAATTTTAAACAACATCAAGAATTCCCACAAAAATATGCAAAATGGGCAATTTTCACAATATCAGTCCATATACCTAACATACGGGACGTTTCAGGAAGGAATTTCACACATTTAAAGGACTTAATATAATTACCCGGATATGTGAAGCATCATATGCGAAATATAAGTGATAAAATATCGTAATAACTCGAAATCATAGCATGTGTGGGGTTAGGATTTTCAATTTAACACAGTACTTCACATAAGCTTCAAAATCATAAGAGAAATGAACATGTATAAACGATTTTCACACATATACTTAAAAATCGGAAGGCAAATCGACATATATACACATTTAACACATGTATATTTCAAAATCTAATCTTGGACGGGCATTTGAATAAAAATACTCGGAAGAAACGGTAAGAAACGAGTAACAAGAGAAAGAAAAGTATATGAGTGTACTTATTTCGATCCGATCTACGGGTTTCTTAACTAGCTCCACCCGGGGAACGAACCCAAGAGTTTTGATTTCCTCTTCTCTCTCTTCACCTTCGCACACACTCTCTCTCCTCTCTTCCTCTTTTTGCAAAAATGGAAAAAAAGCTGAGTGCATGGGTTTAAATACCTGACTAGCACTTGAGCGCCTATCGAGCACGCCTCGGGCATGATCCTACTGGGATCCGTGCTCCAACGTGCCTTGGGCGTGCCTCAAGCGATTCCCAAAACCGAACCCAAATAGATTTTTTCCACATTTAATGGCCTCAGTTTTAATTATATTTTTTTTATTTAACAATAATTATCACAATTTGAATACGCAAACCTTACAAATATCTTTTTGGATCTCTATTCTCCCTCTTTTTTTGATTTTGGAGGAGTTGAACTTTTAGTCACTATTGTATTATTATCCCTCAATTAATCATAATAGTTTGTGAAGTGCCATTATTCAAAAGATTTGATTAGTTTAATGTTCTCATATCTAGGCCATTAATACTTGAGCCCTACTTCAATTTCAGGTTGGGCTAACTTTTTTGGGCCACACTTAACACTAGTATCCTATACTTGGAGTTTTGAATTCAAACTCCAAGTATGTTATTAATGGAAGGCTAGTTGGGGGTCATTTGTGCCAATTGGGCATACCTCTACTGCAGATCTCCTGCTGATTGGCAGTCTACTTTGGCAGAATTTCATTCTTTGTCATCTTTGACCGTGATTTGATGCCTTTATGAGTATCAATTTTCTTACTAATTGGGTTTGCCTTGGCCATAAATTTAAGTTCTCTCTTTAGGCTGTATCCCAAACGTCTTCTTTCTTGTTCGGTTGCACATCATTCTTTGCAAACATGTCATTTTGACAATCACCAATGGATGTTGATGCCGAAGCTGTGGAGAAGATCTTACAAGTTTAGTAGTCGTTGATTGAGATTGCATTTGAAATCTGTGTTAGTTATCCTCTTTTATTAAGAAAATTACCTTAGTTTTCCTTTTTTACGTCTCTCCCAAAACCAAGTCGCATGTTACAATGTAGCTTTTATCTGACTTACCCTCATAGAGACGATCATAATAAATGTTGTTGGCATGGGTGGACCTTTTTTTTTCTTTTAGGTATTTTTTTCTCATGGTACTTTTAGCACAACTTATGTCTAAATACTTGGAAAGAAGTGTATTTTTTTTTACACCTAGGTCACAATTTTGTGTCTTCTTCCTTTTCTTCCTTATTTTCTAACCTATACTTTTATCATTAGAAGTTTGTATATTGTGAATGGATCTAATGAATAGAACTACCTGAATGAAATTTTTTCCTTTTCATATGACTCAGTATGTTTGTAATTCTTAAATTACTATTCATGAGTTAAATGTCTCTTCATATGTTTGGATTTTTGCTTGTCTTTTTACACTATCTAACAATCTGACAACCTAGATATCTGACAACTCGACATATAATAATCTAGATAAATCTAGAATTAAAATATTTGTGAAGCAACTGAGTTAGCTTTTTGATTGAAACTGAATTGTTTAATTAAATAAATGAAATAACTCAACCATCTGCTACTAGCTTGCCACCTTGGAAAATACCACATCAGTTCATCATTACTGGAGTAGTGGAAGAGACATGTTACGGCATTACCCCATGCTGACACGTGGCTCCCATCGTTATAGCAATGTGTCTCTTTAGGTAAACTAAGACGGCATTGTTCTGGGCTAAAATCTTTCAAATTAAACTTTGGTGTGTCTTCTTTTTGGATTCATCTCTTTATTTTCTTGCATTTTGTTTCTTAGCCCAACTTTGCCTCTTACTTTCTTCAATTTTCATGGCTCCACGTATGGCTTCTAAGGGTGTTGTTGACATTTCAACCAACATCACTATTGAGAAGGTACTGGATATATATAAGAGATATAATATTTCAGTCAATGTTCCTTTCCAAATTCCCTCATCGTTTGAGAGAGCTTTCTCTCGAGGCGTGGCTTCATTACTATTCATGAAGTTCATCTATGGGAGTTAGTAAAGGCTCTTGAGATTCTCATTGCCCATTTCCATCTTAACTCAATAAGATACTTGGTCTTTCCATACATCTCTTTTCATCGTTGGGTGCTTCGTTTAGATGCTAGGACTATGAAAGTCAGCTTCAGATTTAATTAGGAAGATGATTGGATTTCATTCACCCCTAGAAAAGGGGTACAAAATAAGTTGAGAGAATTTCAATTCCGTGAAGGGTTGGAATGACTGATATTTTTTTTATTTATTATGGTTTCTTCCAATTTGACCCTCTCTAAAAATTAGAAAATAGCTAGTTCGCTTATTTCGATGAAGTTTTAGATGTAGAGGTTTTCATGGCCAAGCGATTAACCAATTTGATAAAGGAGAATGTTACTGAGCTATGAAAGATAGGTAACTTTCTGACCCAAAAGGCACTCACTAAAGTTAATTGGGAGGTTAACATGGGTAGAGAGGCCATCGTTATTATTCCTTCCTATAGACCCAAAAGAAAAGTTGGGGAGCTTTTCATTTGGTACTCTCTAAAGGCAGTGGCTAGGAAGGAAGTGCACTAATTTTTGGCCCATCTGCTTCATCCTCTACCACCGATAATGATAGGGCAGTCAATATGATCTACGATGAGATTGCCACGGCAAAAGATGATAAGCTATCTTAGAGGTCCTACCCAATTCTCTCCTCACCAGGCTGCCCAAATTTTTAAGAGGCATCTCCATTTATACTAGAAGGTGAGGCACTCCCACCTGTTTCCATGGAAATAAGTGACTCAGTACTTTAAGGTGTGAACGTGGAAGAATCAATTGCTGCTCTGTTCATCACTAAGTATGAGGTCCGAATTTTTGTTATTCATTATCCGATAATTTTGTTTTTGCACCTCCTATTTCCTCGATGGCAAAGCTCATCAATAATGGAGTAACGGCAGAAGAGATACTTCTGATGTAATCATGAGACTACTATGGAGATTATTGGGCTTTGTCTTTTTTTATTGAAGGTTTTAGAGGCAAAGAAGACCCCTTAGGTTGGTCTTCCGCCACTAAAGAGTTTTGAGGATTCGAATGTCATTTCTACTCCCCTCGGATTAGCAGTTCCTCCCCATTGATGTTCTTTGTCCCGCTAGTGTTGGAGGACTCCATCAAATTTTGAGCCTGAATCATTACCAAATTAGTTACATCCCAAATTTTGATCCTGATATTAACACTTAGTTAATATTAATTAACCAAATAACCATTTAATAATATTCGAACGTAAATTTCACATTGATATCTCGATTGATCACGACAAAATAAAGACAATATTATACATAAGACCCAAATCAATAGCCATGTCACTTGTGACTCCGACACCAACCCATTCGTGATATCGGTTCTTATGTAATGAGCGATACTTGCCTAAACATAATCAGAGTATATAACTACTAAAATAAAATAATTCATAACTGTTATCCAACATTCAACATTTCATCATTTTAGACATCTCAATTGTCATAAAAATCAATAAAATATTTTAGAACATGCTAAAGCTGTCCGAAAACTGATACACTACAATCTGAATAACCGAAATATCAACATAAACCATTCTAAAGCTGTCTAGAGTATAATATAACATATTAATTTTTGTCCATCCATGCATCACAATATGTTAACCACTATCCAGAAGATCATACTACAACATACAACAATCTACAGCTGTCTGAACCTAAACTTAATTTAATAACTGTCATCTAATTAACATAACATAATCTGAAATAAAATATCAAACTACAATACAGCATTGAGCATATTATCCATTGTCTGAAAACCATAAAATGATAGCAAACATTGCTAGACATCATATTACAAGTCTTTCAACATAAACCTACTTATTTCTTGTTTACTCGGTAAAGACTCGTATATCTCATCTAAAGGGTTAGTAAAATAGTAATGAGTGAGCTAAAAGTTCAGTAAGGTACTATATAACAATGAACATATATATAACTTTGTATTAAAAATATAATGGAAAGATAATGCATTGGATTTCAATGATATACCATGAATTTTCATAACACATGCATGAATAACTTATGTAAAATTCTGATTATTTTTTTCATATTCATATTTCGTTTAAATAATCAAATTATACTTAATTTGTATTCTTTTCTTAAGGATCAGAGTTAGTAGGCCCTACTGACTAAATGAGCAAATAATTGAAACTTGGATTATACATACTCTCACACAATAAAAAGCTATTCGTTTCTATTCAAGACCTAAAAGTGGGCCGTTTATATATAATCCAATAGACGGGTCGGACGCTACTTCTTAATCCTAAAATCACATATAATCAGATATCGATATACCACTATAATATATTAACTATCTGCTGAAACTTATCCATAGTCTAATACTTATTCTCAGAAAAATTCTGCATTTTTTTCATAATTCTTAATTTCTCACTCTTAGAAAAAATATTCATATTTTATAATATAATTATAGAGTTTTTCATGCAATTCTTTACTTTCATTTCATGAGACACTTATACTTTCTTTAAAAATTATATTATGATGATATTTTAACATATGAGATGCTAAATTAGCATGTAGTACAAGAAATTTACCATAGAGTTTAGAAATTGAGCATATATGCATAATACAACTAGTGTGTTAATTTTTTAAACCCTGTGGCTCAAAGTGTTCACATTTTTCAACTTATATAAGATATCTATTTGATAGTTTAAAACATATATAAGTTGCTATACGAATTTAAGATATGAAAAACAAAAACAATTAAGCAACCTAAATCAGGAAATCAACATGAAATGCAGAATTTTAGATATTTCAATAATATGCAGTTTTTACATGTATTTTAAGTAAATTCCTAGTACATTCATGACTTCTACTTGATGATTTAAGTATATAGAAGCTACTATATGAAATTTAGGACATATTAGAACTAGAATTTAGATAATGACAGGAATACATGACTTTAAAATTTTTAGCAAAACATGCAGGAAGTTTCAGCTATATTTTAGAACATATAAGATATAATTTGACATGTAGGAGCTTGGTTTTAAATATTTACAACCATATAAGAATGTTACATACAAAATTTAAACATGTGAAAGTATTTTACCATGTTTTCAGACATGCACAAGTGACATAATGTAGAATTCAATACCATATATTCATTGTTCATAACTTAAGCATGATTTTTTATGAAATTTTACTATAAAATGATAAAACGTTTACATGCATGCTTAACATAACATTATAATTTGAGTTCAAACGCAAGCATGAGCATTTGAACAAGAAAATGTTTCAAGAAATCAGCACAGATCAGCAACAAAGGAAAGAAAGTTTGGAAATATAATTGTCTTGACTCCAAATTTACTAAATTTTAGTTTTGACTCGCTTGAATTGAACTTTCCTAAGCTTTCTCTCTTCCTCTCTCTTCTCCTCATTTCTCTCTCTTCTTTGGAAAACTTCAAAAAAATGATTGAAATTAGCTCGGGTGGTCCTTTTATATAACTTTACGCTCGAGTGCAAATTCAGCCGCGTGTTAGGTGCAATGCTATGAGTTTTGGCACTCAGGTGCAGATTCATGCTCGCATTAGGCCTTCTTAAGCTCAAGCACAGATTTAGGTATGCGTCAAGCTCATATTCAACCGTTTCAATTTTTGACTCTTTTACTAGATTTTTTTACATCTCTTGACCTCAATTTTAATTATATTAATTTAATTATTCAATATTATTATAAAATAAAGACTCGGATCTTACAAGTTCCCTTTCTTTGTGAGGAATTTTTTACTCAAGAGGTATTCTTGCTTGATTCTTCATACATGATTTATTACCTGACTTGTTTGACTGAATATTTTGTTTGTTTGGCAGTCCCATGAGTTGTTGTGCTTGGTTAGGAATGGGCTACACAAGTGAGATGTTGAGATTTCCCATTTATCTTGATCATACATCGATCTTATGGCACACAATGAGTTAGAGATCTTGGTGGAAGTCGGGCATAGTCGAGGTTGAATTGTTTTGAGACTTGGCTGCTTTTCTAGAGAAGGAATTATCCAAATGAATGGCAAGATCCAATGAATTACTGGATGAGAACACCATAGTTCTGGATAGGATCACCTTTCTTGAAGATAAACTTTAAAAACCAGAGCATTGATTAGTTTTTGATGCAAGTCTAACTGACAGTCTCCAAAACAAGTGTGTCCATCTCAAGGGGAGTTAAGGAAGAGTTTTCAGCCCGAGGTGTTTAGTCCCATTTTCAATTCCAAGTACCAAGATGGTATTTCCCTCTCTAGGTAGATCATCTTCTCAGTTGCCCCTGATTTTTCCTCAAGCTATCTTAATCTGATGAATTTTGAAGCCTCCCAGCATTTTGACATTAGGAACTTCTCGGAACCTTGTGAGGACCCGTCATCTTGGCCTTGCCTGACCCTCAGCCTTAGGATGATTGAGTCACTTGCACCTCGGTGTGGATTAACTTTGTAGATTTATTTTTGTACGAAGTCGGGGCTTCCAGATTATATATATGTAACTATGAGTACTCAATAAATTAACTAAATTTTATTGATCATTGTCATTGATATTGTTTCTGTTGCGTTGTATTTCTACTCAATGAATTCTTTATTTGCTAGCCAGGTGATCTTACCATCATTGTCAGGTTTAGTTGGACCCTAGTCTATGGAACATGTATGACTGATGCTTATCCCATAGAAGGATGTTTTGGCACTTGTAATGAAAAGCCCCCTAAGGTTTTTATTAGTTGAACATAATTCCGTATCTAATTGGACCTCTTAAAGGTGATTGGACATTTGGTGCCAAAGCCCCAAGCCTCTAAAGCAACTATTGACTTTTGACTACTCTTTGGGTTGTACGATTATTTTAACTAGTGGCATGACCGTGTTTTTATATGAGTCATTTTAGTAGATGAGGAGTGAAATTTCCATTTACTTGACTTAGGGTCAATCATGGCCATTATGAATCAGTCAAGCATACAAATGAGTAACAAATGCAAAAAATTGATGTAAAAATCAGTCTTCTAAAAATGGTAAAATATATCATACAAGCACCCCACAAGCTGTGAGTAAAACATACTTTTGACCTCGTCATATTCAGGACTAGGATTATTGATAGTACATTTTGAGGTAAAGGGCATTCCTAGCCCTAGGGACTAGTTTTCCATTTTGGGTGCGTAATTTATACACACTATTCTAGAAGATGGCTGACACTAGGAACGATCCTTTCTAATTTGTGGACAGTTTATTCCTATCGACAATCTTGCCTATAGCCTCAATACTCCTTAGAATTTGATTCCCTACTTTGAATTGCCTTTACCTTTTTATTATAGTATAATATTATTTGTTTCTGGTAAGTAACTATCCGCAGGCTTGTTGTTTCTCTTACTACTTTGAGTAGGTCTAGGTTCTCTCTCAGGAGCTAAGAATTGCAATAAGGGTTGAAACTTTTGACTCGAAAGTTGGGTAGTTCGATCTCCACTGGGATGACCGTCTCAATTTCATAACATAGACTGAAGGATATTTCTTGGGTTAGTTCTTTGGGGTCATCCGGTAGGACCATAATATAGATAGGAGTTCGTCTATCCAAGAGTCCACTGCATCCTCCAGCTTCATTTTTAGTCCATATTGCAATGTTCGGTTGATTTCCTTAACCTAATCGTTTACTTGGGGGTAAGCAACAGAGGCATGGACCAATATAATGCAAAGACTTGTGTAATATGACCTCGGGTACACTCCAGTGGATAAACTGAGTCGCATTTTATTCGGTAATCTTCACTAACAAAGAGGCTTCAACTACTTCATAAAATCATCTATTGTGATTATAATGAACTTCCTTTGTTCTGTAAGAAGAAGAAACGAGCCTAATATATCAAGCCCCTATTATGCAAACGCCCAAGTTGACTATAAGGTCTAAAGTTCGGTGTGTGGCAGATAAGAAATGTTACCATGGATTTGGCAATTTTTGTACCACTTAATGAATTCCATAACGTCCCTTTTCATTGTTGGCTAAAGTATCCCTATTGCATAACCTTGAACACCAGATTCTTTCCCAATCTTTCTGTAATTCAAATTGAAAACAATAATTTCAAGACCATATGAACACAATAATTCAAATGGAACAACAAATGATATACAGAATAGTTTAACTTTCCAAAGGAATAAGAAGACTTCCAATTATATTCAAAGAAAAGAAGAGAAATGACTTGCACCAATGAAGGATGTATGACTGACATAATGACTTCTTCATTTCCTCGATGTACAACAATTTTTTTATGTTCTTCCTCTTTGATCTAATCTTTTCCTCTTTTTTTCCTTGTCTTCTTCTTGCGTTGTATCTTGTGAATTTTTTAAGAATGAAAGGGAAGTCTAATTTATAAAGTTAGAGAAAGAGACTACTTTATTTTAAACTATCATATTTCAATTTGATCAATAACTCTTTTTTTAACCTTACCAAGATTACTATATGGTCAAAAAGTTAATCTCCTGTGAAATTTCATAAACTTGATCCATACAAAAATCGTCCAACTAATCCCTTTGGTGGCATCGTTTGAATATTGATTCGAGTATTGCACATCCAGAGCCTAAACTTCATCAAAATGAATTTTAATTATTTATAAGAACCCGTTATCCTCAATTTAGTTTAGCCAAATAATATTAAATAAATCCACATGCAATAAAATTAAATTAACCAAAGATAAAAATATTCAGGATGTCATACTTCGATAAGAAATATAATAGAAAGAACACTGGGTTTATTAAAGAAATGATGAAACATCCTCCGTTCATTTTCTTTTTTTTCCATCAAAACTCACGTATAAGATTTGAGATACTCACCTTTATTTTGTTAGGTTACTCCACAAATCTTATAAATAAGAGAAATTTATTTTGTGAAAAAAGTTTGACATCACTTAAGTAAAGAAATGCATGAGGGTTAAACCCTATAAATGAACCTCTTGTTTAAATTTTTATTCATCCCAAAAACTTGTAGGTATTAAATAACATTACATTGTTAAAAAAGTGTGTTATAAGATTTTTTTGGGTTAAGATTATGAGAAAATTTTTGTAACTGATTTTGTAATGAGCTTTTTTATTTTGTCTGTAAGATCTAATTTAAGAAAAAGTAAAACAAAGAACTCTTTTTCATTTTTTAATTATTTTTTACTATTTTTTGTTTAAATTTTTGGGCTAATAACAAAAAATGGATTACAGGAATAAATCAATTCATTAAATATAATGACAACTGAAAGGAAGGAATTTTTGTGATTGTTTATTTTTTTTTTTTAATGCTTATTTAACGTTTCCCAAAAAAAAAAAAAAAAAATCCGCAGTGTTTATTAACTTAAAATTATTTTCTTTTAAAAAAAAATCTGATTGGTTTTTTTGGTTAAATTGTGTAAGCAAATAAAAAAAGTAAGATTGATTTTTCTTTTCAGATTTTTAAGATTCTTACTTTTAATTTGCAAATAGTAATTTTGTTTTTGCAGTTTTCTAAAATTGAAAAAATAGGGTAACGTTTTTTTTTTTATTTTTAAAATAATTTATTAATTTTTTTTTATTTTCTAAGCAAATAACAACGAGAGAGAATTTTTTTTCCAGATTTTTCTACATTTTTGACGTTGCCAAAAAACAAAAATTATAATTACAGTAATGAGGAATAAAAGAGAATTTAAGAGCAATTTCCTTACAGTTGAGTAAAGCTTGTTTAACTTCAGCAGTAAGGATAGAAAATTCATGATTTATTGTTTTCTTTTTTTGATAGTCATCTTTCCTGATTGCTTGATTTTATTCCTTATTTATTTTGCTCGTTTGAGATAATTATGGAAAAGAACTTGTCACTTGATTTTTTTGCTTAGCCAACCTTCCTTGGATATCTTTTTAGCACATTTAAGCCATGGTATCAACTACACCTTTCTTTATACCTACAAAATAAAACAATAGGGTTAAAAAATTGAATTAAATTAAATTATTGTAGAATAATACTGGATAAGTGAGGGTAGAAATTTAATTTTTCTGTATCTGTCACACTTTAAACTTATTTAGCACTAGTTCCTAGCACTGGTACTAAATATCGGAAACTCTCTGAATTAAACAATGACTCCATTTTCGTGGGTCTCAGGATTGCATACACTATAAGACTTTAAACTCTAGGTGCTCGTCTTAAATAGAAGTAGTCTCGTAAGAGCTTCTATTGATGATACCTACAATTATCTTAGGTTCCCTATAAAAGTAGTTTCATATTAAATTTTGTGATCAGGAATATGTAGGGCCATACCGACGAATGAGTAACTAATCAAAACTCGGGTTATATATGTTTCTACACAATCAAAGACATACCTTCCATTTAATATCCATATGTGGGTCCTTGTGCATATAACCCTGTAAATTGGGTGAAACGCTACTTTCAACTCACAATTGATAGGTTAAAACTTTGGTTATCACTATAACATATTAGAATATGTCATAATATATAATCGTCAATTCTCTACAATAATTAGTGTATAATCAAATAGAAAACTCTACGTAAATATAAATAATTATTTATATTTTTTTTATACTGAAGAAAATTTTTTTATCTTTTAGTTTATATAGACTTTACTATCTTAATTCTTCAAATATTTGTATATAGTGCATCATAATTCTTGTAAAAACTTGAATATACAATTTTAAAATATGAAAAATTTAGATTATGAAATTTTTAAGCAAGTGAACCCATTCACAGCAAGAATTGCAGAAAAACTAGAATAATTGTGTGGTTTTAACTTTTCCTTTTAATTGTAAAGCATGTAGGGACAATTTAAGTGCGAAATCAATATGTGCAGAACATATACTTAAAGATATATGACACACAAAAATATTTAATCATAATTTCACAATACACATAAGTATTATTATGAAAAATCTGCTTAGAAACACAACATATATGAACTAAGGGCATATATTTTTAAAAAATTTTATGGAATGAGAGTAGGATCATATGTATGTGAAATATAAACACTTTAGCTATAAAAGTATAATATGAATGATCATCTAAAAAATAAATATTTAAAAAAATAGAACAAGATTAGTAACAAAGGAAAAAGAATTTAGATGCACTTACATTATACCTAAAATTACAAAAATCTTCTTTAAATTTACTCAAAATTTTCTCCTCTAACCTTTTCTCTCTCTTGCTCTCTCTTCTCCTCTTCTCTTCCTCATTATTCACTCCAAAATTGAGCAAAAATGATTAAAAATTGGTCAGATTGGCCTTATGTAGAAATTGGCACATGTGTACTTATCAAGCACACATTAAATGGCAAGGTAAAATTGTATGGCGTATAAGTGTTCGTTAGGCATTTGCATTCTTCCTCAGACACACACATGTATATCTTGGGTACACATTGAGCGTGAATATTTTACTTAAAATACGTATAAGTATATGAAATATGTCCTTCAAGTGCATCATTATTGTTCAAAGTACACACATATATATATATATATCAGCCACTGATCGAGCGTCATTCAATCTGATGTGACTCAGTTAGAGTACTAACTTTGACCTAAATCTCATTTGAGTCCAACGTTTTATTAATTTAACTTAATTATTTATCATTTTAAAAATAAACTTGAGATCCATATCTTATACCCACATGGGAGTGATATTGTAAGGCTCGTGTCCGTATATTATTATAATATTAATTAATTAAATTGATATAATTAAAATTGATATTAAAGAATGAAAAAAATTGAATCAAAAGTCAAATTTGGATTAAATTAGACCAAATCGAGGATGCCTGACTGGTGTCCAACGTGCGCCTGTGCGTGAAAAGTAGAGTACTCTACCCCTAAGGGAAGCCTTATCAATGCTTGAGCATTCGCTGACAGAATAATCATGCATCATGCATATCTAAAGGATGTTTGAGTGTGCTGTGATGGTAGCTCCATGCTCGAAGTATGCTTCAGGTGGCGCTCATGCGTCGCAGTATTAAGGCATGGTGCCTGACCGGTGCTCAACCACTACCCAGTATATATATATAAGAACCCGACAAATTTTTATCATTTTTCTCAGAACATTTGGGAGAGGAGAGAGAAGGAGACAATGAGGGGTGAGAGAGAGAAAAGACCTTAGAAGCTCAAATTAAATAGATCCAAACTAGAATTTGGTCAGAATTAAGTCATGGTAAGTAAATTTTGAACTTTTATTCTCTTGTTGCTATTCTTTGTTGAATTTTTAAACATTTCTTATTTTAATACTCACGCATCTCATGATTTTCAAGCTATGATGACATTGTTAAATATACATTGTATAATTCTCTTCATTTTATTGTAAAAATACATAAAATTCATGCATAAGTTTGTGTATATTGGTTATCCTAATTGGTTTCTAAAATTTGATCCTCATGTATATTCTAAAAATCTGTTATTATATTTTTGCATGCTTAATTTCATGAAGAGCCCTCTTGTACATTTAAAAATTGTTAAATATATGCTTTATATGTTCTTGAAACCGACAAAGTCCTCTACATGTTTGCTAAACAAGCTGAAATTGTTGATTTCTGTACTAATATACTAAATTTTGCTGCATTAAATTGCAAAAAGGAGGTGTTTCGTGCTAATAATTTATACAATTATGTGAAAAATTCTACAATTATATTAAAAAATTATGAGCTAGTTTTCAGGATATAAAATTATAAATTATAATAAAAGTGTAGAGTTTTTCTAAATATAAGTATTTGATTATAGTTATATTTTAACAAGTGATATATTATGACGTACCTTAATATATTATAATGGTACATCGAGGTTTAAAATTATTATCCGTGTGTATGAAGCGACATTCAACTCCATTTACAGGGTTATATATATGATGGTTCCCTTACGAGTTTTAAATAAAAGCTTACATCATTTAGATGTATCAAAATAAATATAACTCAGATTTTAAGTATCTGCTCATTTAGTCGGTAAGGTCTACTGGTTCTTGGTCCCTAAAAAAATTAAATTTTTACATGATTTGATGATATAAATTAAATAAGAATATATAAGAATTCTGGAAAAAAATTAATATGAAATTCTTGCATAAGTATCATGAAAATTTCATATCATTGAATATTCATAATCCTTCCGTTAGGTTTTAAATGTGAATTAGATATTATTGATTATTAATTATGTTTTGCTGAACTTTTGACTTATTCCTTACTTTATTTTACTAATCCTTTTAGATGATATGCTAATATAAGAGGGGAGAACCCCAACATGGCAGCCGAAGTAAAGCTCTCCATGGCAATAGCTCTTCACGACAACAGCTCCAAAACTTCAACAAAGGGAAGCACACCTTAGCAAGCATAAACAACCTGTAACACGAAGAATTTAGCAACCAATCAAAGCTCTCCACTAGGAAAAATTGTAAGGAAACAAAATAGCAAATTAGTATGAATTAGCAAAGTAATTAGGGGACACTCGGCTATATTAGGGAGAAGGATTCGAGTGGTACTAGTGAATCAACTTCAAGCCTCCAAATTATAAGAGGCACGTGAAGAAGAAGGGAAGAAATAAGAGAAGGAAATTGAGAGAGAAAGAAGAAAAACAAAAAGAAAAAGAAGGGAAACTGAGAGGGAACCGGAGGTAGTAAGAAGGAAGGAGTTCAGCTGAATATTTTGGTACGTGTATTCAAATTTTTTTCTTAAATTGCTATTGTTTATTATTAAATCCTTAAGTATTATTATTTTAATACTTAATTTACCTAATATTTTTGGTCATATCATCATTTTAGCATGAGATATATACGGCTGAATTTCTGAGCCAAAATTAGTAGCTGTACCAACTACTGTAAATTGGCTAAACTGGCGACCAAATGGTCATCAAACCAGTTCAAATTTGGTGACCAACGAGCTAAACCTCTTGGTGATACTATGAAAATTTGGCTCATGAAAATGAGTTGAACCGGTCACTGCATAGGGTTTCACATAAGCAACTGGACTAGCTCCAACAATCATGCTAATATTTGAAATTACAGCCTATGAACTGGGCCCTAACTTGGCTGAATCAATAGCCATATTGACTTAAGTATCTTGTGGTGATGTTAAAGTGTCACCTTGTAAAAATTAGCCCTAAACCCGTCATGAACCAATCACCAAAATAGAGACAGAAATCGGCTGCATCAGTAAATGCTGAAGCTGAATTTTCAACTACAACTTTGACCCGAACCGGGTGGAATATCAAATTAAACCAGCCATATACAAGACAAATTCTAAAAATTGAGTGTCTTAGCTGTAAGAAGACTCCTCAAACCGGTTATGAACCGGCCTCGAATTGGCCATAAAGCCAATAATAATAGAACCGGCTCCTTTGCATCCATACTGATGCTAAACTTGACAGCTTGGGAGAAATTGCCAAAATCGGACTCCAAATAGGCTGAACTAGCAGCCGGCCTATCCAAAGTATTATGTATTGAGGCTAACCTATCTATCAGTAAACCATCTACCCAAACTCTCTGAATTGGTTAATGAATCGGGCTCCTATATTGTGCTAGAACTAGCTGACAGCATTTATGTTGATGATGGAATTGTGGCTTCTGAACCGGCCAATTTTGGTTCTCAAACCTGTTGAACCAGTACCCAAATTTACTAAGATATTCTCAGGTAATGTTAAAGTATCAACCAGTAAAAATATACCTAGAACCGGTCCCTGAATCGCGCCTCAAACCACCAAGATAAATCGGCTACATGCTGAAATTTTTCAGCTAACAAAGTATGTAATGAACCATTGAACCGGTTCATCAAACAGGTTAATAAATGATGGAGAATAATAGTAAAAATTTGTATGGACAACCCCTCGAACCGGCCATTAAATCGGCCATAAATCGATTGTTGATTTCTTAAGTAATTGTGCTAAAATTGGATTGAAGAAATAAATCCGAGTTGGCCCCGGACCAATTACCGAACCGGCAACCGAATCAGCCAAATATATCACACGTTAAATTTGAATTTTAACATATGTAAAAGTTTAAGGTTAAAGCTACTAAATCAGACAATACATCGATTTCTATTACGATTTACAGCTTATTACTAATTATTGCATTTTATGATTGTATATTTTGATATTATAAAAGTTTATATAGAAGCTTTGCAAGTTCCAAGAATGATAAGATTTTTTTTCGGAGTGGAGAAAATTAAGAAAAAAGTATTAAGAATAAGGTAAATGCTTCCATATAAAGTTTTGAAAAATGAGTTAAGAAATTGGACTAAGAAGTCATTTTTAGCTGGTGATATTTTCTAATATACCTGAGGATATTACAGTGAAAACTTGAGGTCTGCCCCTTGTCGGGAGGTAACTTTTGATGGCATAAGTTATGGCCCTGTATACTGGATTAAAAGTATATCACTCACCTCTAGGTGTTGAATAGGAGGGTCTAGTTTTAAATTTTGTGGAAGCATATACAATTTTTTTCTGGATTAACTGCTCGGTTAGTTATGAAGGCCTACTATCTCTAATCCCTAAAGATAAATGGTAATTAAAATTCATAGAAAAAAAAGTTAAAGAAAATAAAAGTTTATACATGTTTCATATGATTCCATTCCTCTGAATTATATATTTATTTTGAGTATAAATGTGTATATCTTTACTATATGTATATTTTTGAGTATTTGACTCACTCTCTTACTGTTTTCCTAACCCTTCATATAACGATCAAGAGTTGGTACCCAATGAGCAGAAGTAAAGACCAGAGTGGTTTAGGCTTATGTATTTAATGTATTTTGATGGAAATGTAGTAGATTTATGAAACTATGTGATTGATTTTATAATGAAATGAACATGACTTTATGCTTCCGCAATATATTATTATGGTCATTATTTATACTTCTGTAAGACTTTATGGTAATAAGTTGTGTACTTAGTAAGCATATCTAGAGAATTCAACACTGTATTTTTTCATATAGTATTGGAGCCACTTATGGTATGGTAATAATATGGATCCTGTGTATAATAGTTATTTATTATCTAGATTTGTATGTAATGTGGTATATCATTATACTTAAGTATTCATGGATATTAAGTAGAAGGAAGGCGATTCGTGACAAGTGGTATCAGAGAAAGAGATATTTTAGAATTGATTAATCCTATGCAGAAACTTAGACTAGGTTGGACACTTAAGGCTAAGCTAGCTAGCGATAATAGGAAAATTAGTTGTCGATTCTAGTGGTGGCCTAATTATAAGTAGTTATTAGTATGCTTTGATCTAATATGAAATTTTAAATTTGTACTAATAGGATTATAGAAATGGCGGATAGACAAAGACATACCTGAGCCAATGCTGGTAGAGGTCAAAACCGGGAAGTAGAATATTAAAATCTACTAGACAGAATGGTAGATTTTATGGAGTCAATGGGGCAGCGTAATTTAGCTCTAGCCCCTACACTAGCTACAGCTCCTGTCATAAATCTAGGAACATCAGCTTATGACCGTTTTACAAATGAACATGTACTCAAGTTTTTAGATGAACCAAATCTAGTTAAGGTAGAAACCTGGATTCGAAAACTTAAAAAGGTGTTCTTAGTTATACGATATCTCAAGGAGGATAAGGTTTTATTCGCTTCATATCAGCTGGAAGGCGAAGCCAATTATTAGTGGTCAATGAAGAAAAGAGCCCTGTGAATGGCTGAGAATGAAATTATTTGCGGCATGATCAAGGAAGTTTTTTGGGAGAAAACTTTCCCTCCAATCTCCGGGCACAGAAGAAGGAGGTGTTTATGCGCTTAAGACAAGGGAGCCGTATGGTAGCTAAGTAGGACGCAAAATTTATTGAGTTATCTCATTATACTTCTTTTATGGTGGAGGAGGATATTAGAAAAGCGTAAAAATTTCAATAAGGACTGCGGGATGATACTATGAAGCAACTATCAACACTGAAGTTGATCACTAATATTTTAAAATGAGCTTGAAAAGGAAAAATTTTTCAACAAGAGAATGTCCCACAGTAGCAGTGTGGGTGCAAGTTCTAATTCGGGATAAGGGAGGCCGCCAAAAAGAGTGAAGCAAGTGGATCAGGAGAAGATTGGTAAACAAACAACACTGGGCTAGCGAGCAGTGACGACTCTATGTCCTCATTATGGAAAATTACATAGAGACAAACCATACTTTAAATTATCGGGAGTCTATTTTAACTATGGTCAAGTGAGACACGTCATAAAGAATTGTCCTCTCCCAGAGAGGACCGAAACGAAGAAGCCCACCATCCCAGGTAAAGCATTTGTGGTCACCATACAAGAGGCAGAAGCATCTCCGAATATGGTCGAAGGTATTATTCTTATTTGTGATTTTTGGCCTATGCGTTGTTTGATTTGGTATCCACTCATTTATTTGCATCTCCTCAATTTGTCTGCTATCTTGCATAATCTTCACAAGTTTTAGACTTTTTCTTGATAGTGTCAACATCTATAGAATCATTGGTTATTACCAATATTATGTACCCAAAATGCATAATGACAATCAATGGGTTGCAAATGGTGGTGGACTTAATTTTATTGGACATGTGTGATTTCGACATAATATTAGAGATGGACTGGCTAGCAAATCATCATGCCAGTATAGATTGTTTCCATAAGCAGGTTTATTTTACTATTCTGGGATGTGATCTATTTCACAATCAAAGGACCAGGCGAAAGGAAATGCTCGTACTGATTTCTGCTCTACATACTCAAAATTTGATCCTAAGTGGATGTCAGATTTATCTAACTTATGCTAGTATTACTGAAAGTCACACTATGCCAATTAAAGTTATACTGATGATTTGTGAATTCGAAGATATATTTCTCAAACAATTGCCTAGCTTACCGCCACATTGGGAAATAGAATTTGAAATTGAGCTTGTACGAGGATCATGCCCAATTTCGAAGGCGCCCTATAGGATGGCGCCTGCTGAGTTGAATGAGTTAAAGTAGCAATTACAAGAACTGCTAAATAAGGGCTTTATCAGTCCAAGTATGTTTCTTTGGGGCGCACCAGTGTTATTAATAAAGAAGGACGGAACCTTGCGATTATGCATTGACCATCATGAATTAAATAAAATCATGATCAAGAGCTGTAATGGAACACGTTTAAATCCCGTCATTACCTCTAATCATAAACAATTAACCAAATAACTAAAGGAAAAATTCATTGGACATGAGATATTTCAATTGACCTCAATATACATAATATATAATACACAGAGGATCAAAAAACATGCTACAACATCGGTGGCTCTAACAGCAACCCAAAAAATACGATGTTAGACATTTAGTAATGAAAGATACCTACAAAAAATATTAATCCAACATATATACACATATTCAACAATATCGCGGAAGCAAAAACACATTTATAACAACTTCCTCCATAACCTGCACAACACAAAGCGTCCTATTTTACTTCCACAAAAATAATCTAGCACAAAAATAACCATCATGCCCGTGATCAAACACAAACTCAACAACTCTAGACAACAAAAATACCACATGGGCTAACAACAATGCCCGAAAATCTATAATATATCAAAAACCATATCTGAAACCAAACTAACTAATCTATGATAAGCAAAATGACCTAAACTTGTTCAAAATATATCAATGCATAAACATCAGAACAAACAAGCCTACAATCTTCCAAATTCCAATCTTGCTCGGCAAGCAAGAATCCCTACATCTCCTGCTCATCTAAAGGTTAGTAAAAGTAGTAAGAAAGTAAGTTAAATGCTCAATAAGGTATAATATATAACAGAATATGCATACTTTTAACTTACATGCATATCGAAAAGGAAATAGGAATCGTGATTCTGTGTAAAAGCTTAAACATGTACAAAAACTTTCATAATACATATCCAATTTTCTTATCGTTATACTTAGAAAAATGTACTTAAATATTACTTTTCTTTGAGGACCAAGGCCAATAGGTCTTACTAGTTAAAGAAGCGGTCTATCAAAATCTGGATTATATTTGCTCCTACACAATCTAAAATCTTCTCCTCCTATTTAAGACCCAGAGGCGAGCCGTTTACAAATAACCCTATAGACGGAGCCATAAACCACAAGCGGTCCTTAGCAGATGATGATCTTTCACTATAATATATTAAGGTATGCCAAAATATATAATTTATCAAACATTCATTAGTCCAATTTCTTAATTTCTTAGAAAATTTTGCACTTGACTTCATACATTCTTGGTTCTCATCTATTTAGAGAACCATTCATAATTTCTTAGCATATTTGTAGACTTTTTTCCATAATTCTTTTCAATGTATATATACTTATTCCTTGTCATATAATGTTTACAAAACTTCAAATGCATGAATAAATTGATATGAAGTTTAGAAAAATTTTACTTCATTAAACAAAATAGAAACATTATCATTTTCAGAGCATAATTATTAAATTCCATGCACTCTCCGCTTCATATATATATATATATATAATACACTTAATCCTTCAATTTTCATAAACTAATTTCTAATTTAGGGTTCGGGGTTTTTAACATTATCAAGAATTTCCATGAAAATATACAAAATGAACAATTTTCATAACATCGGTTCATACACTTAACATACGAAAAATTTTGGAAAGGAAATTCGCATATTTAAAGGATTTAATGTAATCACCCAGACATGTGAAACATCATATACAAAATGCAAGTGATAAAACATCATAATACTCGAAATCATGGCATGCGTGGTGTTAGAGTTTCCAATTAAACACAATATTTCGTGTAAACCTTGAAATCGGACGTGAAATCGACATGTATACACGTTTTTCATACATATACTTCAAAATCGGAAAGCAAATTGACATATATGCACATTTAATATATGAATACTTCAAAATCTAAACTTGTACGGGAATTTGGACAAGAATGCCTAGGAGAAACGGTAAGAAACGAGCAAAAAGAGAAGAAAAAGTATAATGGTGCACTTGCCTTGACCAGATTATAAGTTTCTCAACTAGTTTCATCTCGAAAATGGAACCAAAAGCCTTGATCTCCTCTTCTCTCTCATCACTGGCATGCTAGCTCTCTCCTCTCTTCCTTTTCTCCGCAAAAATAACGAAAAGCTGAGTGCGCAGGCTTTAAATACTGAACTGGCGCTCGAGCCCTAGTCGGTGTCCCTCAAGTGTGACAACACTGGATTTCATGATCGAGCATGCCTTGAGCATGCTTCGACGTAGGGGTTCTATTTTTTTGTGCTTGAGCTTACATTAGGCCAACTTTTGGCTTGCGTCAGGCTCAGATTTAGCCGGTTCCATTTTTGACTCCATTAATCCAATTTTTCATATCCTTTGATCTCAATTTTGATCATATTAATTTAATTAACCATGATTAATATAAATCGAAAACATGAACCTTACAAGAATAAATATTTGTTGCCACAAATTGATGATCTATTTGATCAGTTGTAAGGAATCCGGGTATTTTTAAAGATCGATCTTCGATTTGGATATCATCAACTGTAGGTTAAGCAGGAAGACGTACCCAAGATTGCTTTTCGGATAAGGTATAGCCATTATGAATTTCTAGTTATCCCATTTGGATTGACCAACACTCTCATAACTTTCACGGATCTTATTTGGAGAAATTTATTGTTGTATTCATTGATGATATTTTAATCTATTCCAAGAGTTATGAAGAGCACAAGGTGCATTTGAGAACTATGCTCCAAACTTTGTGGGAAAAGAAATTATTCTCAAAATTATAGAAATACAAATTCTAACTTGAAGTAGTATTTTTGGGTCATGTGATTTTAAATATAGGCATTTTGGTTGATCTAAAGAAGGTTGAAACTGTTACTAGTTGGAGTTGACCTATGACAGTGACCGAAGTTCGAAGCTTCCTCGGCATAGTAGGTTATTATCGACGGTTCATGAAAAATTTTTTCAGAATAACTATGCCTTTGACCCAGTTAATGAAAATGGAAGCCAGATTTGAATGGATGGAGGGTTCGAAGGATTTGTAGTTTATTGCAACGCGTTCAATACTGGATTAGGATGTGTCTTAATGTAATACGGAAAGATAGTTGCCTATGGGTCCGAACAGTTGAAAGTTTGTGAAAAGTACTGTCCGACCCATGATTTAAAATTGGCTGTTGTGGTATCTGCATTAAAGATCTGGCAACACTACTTATATGGAGAGAAGTTTTTGGTATACTCGGACAACAAGAATCATAAATATTTATTTTTTTAGAAAGAGCTAAATATGAGGCACAGGAAATTGATCGATTTTCTAACGGATTATAATTATGAAATTTAGTATCAACTCAGAAAAGCTAATATTGTGGCAGATGTCTTGAATCGCCGAACGAGCTTCATAGCAAGGTTGCAAATTAAGGAGATGAAAATGTTGGAGAATATGAAACAATGTGATATCTAGCAATATATTAAGGGCAACCGGATGATGTTAGCATATCTTCAATTTCAACTAAAAATACTGAAAATGATTAAGGAGAAACAAGTGAACAATCCATTTTTAATGGATATTACAGGAGACCTAAATTGAGACTCCAAAGCTGATTTCAATATTTATACTGATAGAGTCCTGAGATTTCGAAATAGATTATGTGTACCTGATAATAAGGAGTTGAATGAAGAAATTATAAAAAGAGGCTCATTGTTCCAAATATACTATTCATCTTGGAATTAACAATATGTACCAAGATTTAAGAAAGACATTCTGATGGAGAAATATGAGAAAAGAGATTGTAGCATTTGTGGAAAGATGTCTCATTTGCCAACAATTAAAGGTCGAGTGAAAGATGCCATCGGACTTATTACAGTCACTACCCATTCCTAGCTGAAAATGGGAGCATATCATGATAGATTTTGTGATAGGCTTGCCAAGGACCCCGAAAAATCACGATGTTATTTGGGTCATTATTGATCGAATAATCAAATTAGCGCATTTCTTGACAATTTGGACAGCATACTCCCTAGATCGACTGACAAACTATACATCAATGAAATTGTCAAACTTAATGGAGTTCCTGTGTCGATTGTGTCAAATATGGATCCAAGATTTATCTCAAATTTTTGGGATAGTTTACATTGAAAATTTGATATGAATTTAAAATTCAGTATGGCTTATCGCCCACAACAGCCGGACAATCTGAGCATACTATTCAAATCTTGGAGGAAATTCCTTACGGTATTGAAAATGAAGGGTAACTGGGATGATCATTTGGCCTTCGTAGAATTTTCTAATAACAATAGTTACCAAACAAATATTGGGATGACACCGTTTGAAACTTTGTATGGGAGAAAGTATTGATCTCTAATTCATTGGGAGGAAATCAGCGACCGACGACTGCTAGGTTCAGAGGTTATTTGAGAAACCTCTGAGAAAATTTACACAATCTGCAAGAAATTAAAAGTACCTCAAAGCTGACAAAAGTACTATACGAATCGAAGGAGATCGGATTTATATTTTTTCGTTGGTGATTATATTTTCCTAAAAGTATCACCAACAATGGGGACAACTAAATTTGGAATAAATGAAGAATTAAAGCCGAGGTTTATCAGTTCCTTTGAAATCTTGGAGAAGGTTGGAGAAGTTGTTTACCAATTAGTTTTGCTGCCAAATTTATCGGAAGTGCGCAACATGTTTCACATGTCAATACTTCAGAGATACATATATGATCCAACCCATGCTATTGATTATACATCTCTGACAATCGAAGAATACTTGTCATATGTAGAGGAACCGGTACAGATCCTGGAACAAAGAAATCAAGTGCCCCGTACCAAGACTATCCCCTTAGTCAAAGTCTTGTAATATAATCACTCACATGTGGAAGCCACACGGGAGCAGGAGGAGGAAATTCGCAATAAGTACCCTCACTTATTCTTCTGAGGTATGTAAGTTCCTTAATTTTGAGGATGAAATTTTTATAAGGAGGATAAGATTGTAAGGATTGAATTTAATTATGCTAATATTTATCCCAAGATACAGTTACGATATAAATTAAATCAAATGGATAGGAGTAAGTATAATTAATAGACCCAAATGATAACCGAATAAACTCCGAAGGGTAAGAAGATAATTCGACCGTCAAAATTTGATCTGATTAGCAACCAAATTAAAATTTGGTTGATGAGGAAACGCTCGGGCAGCCACTAGTATATATACTCGGTTGGGAAAAGCAACACAAAATCTGAATTTTCTTGCTTCAATTCTCTATGGCAGCAGCCCACAACATTAAAATCAGAATTTCTCAACAAATTGCACAACTCGGGCAATAGCTTCTGCTACACTTAGCCAAACATTAAGGGCAAATAAAAAGCAGCTCACGGCTGCTTACTTCATCAACTCACAACACACAAAACCAGGTAGCTTAATATAAGAGGGGAGAACTCCAACACGGCAGCTGAAGTAAAACTCTTCATGGCAGCAGCTCTCCACAGCAGCAGCTCTCCACGACAATAGCTCCAAAACATCAGCAAAAGGGAAGCACACCTCAGCGAGCATAAGCAACTTGTACCACCAAGAATTTAGCAACTGATCAAAGCTCTCCACTAGGAAAAATTTTAAGGAAACAAAACAGTAAATTAGCGTGAATCAGCAAGCTAATTAGGGGACACTCGGCTGTATTAGGGAGAAGGATTTGGGTGGTACTGGTGAATTAGCTTCAAGCCTCAAAATTATAAGGGGCAGGTGAAGAAGAGGGAAAGAAATAAGAGAAGGAAACCGAGAGAAAAGAAGGAAAAATAGAAAAGAAAAAGAAGGGAAACTAAGAGGGAACTGAAGGTTATAAGAAGGAAGGAGTTCAGTTGAGTATTTTAACGAGTGTACTCAAATGTTTTTCTTCAATTACTGCTATTTATTGTTAAATCTTTAAGTATTATTGCTCAAATACTTAATTTGCCTAACGTTTTTGGTCATATCATCATTTTAGTATGAGATATACACGACTGAATTTTTGAGCCAACATCAGCAGTTATACATGCTACTATAAATTGGTTGAACTGGTGACCAAATGGTCACCAAACCGGCTCAAATTTGGTGACCAATGAGCTAAGCCTCTTAGTGATACTGTAAAAATTTGGCTTATGAAAATGGGCTAAACTAGTCATTGAACTGGGTTTCATATCAGCAACTGGATTAACTTCAGCAATCATTATGATATTTAGAATTGCAGCTTATGAATTGGGCTCCAACTTGGCAGAATCGGCAGCCATATTGACTTAAGTATCTTGTGGGATGTTAAAGTATCACCCTGTAAAAATTAGCCCTGAACCAGTCATAAATTGGTCACCAAAACAAAGGCAAAAATCGGCTACCTTAGTAAATGCTGATACTGAATTTTCAGTTATAACTTTGACTTGAACCGACTAGAATATCAGCTTGAACCAGCCATAAACTAGACAAATTCTAAAAACTTAGTCTCTTAGCTGTAAGAAGTCTCCCCGAACTGGTTATGAATCGGCCTCGAATTGGCCATAAAGCCAACAATAACAAAACCGGCCATTTTGTAACTATGCTGATGTTGAACTTAACAGTTTGGAGAAAATTGCCCAAACTGGACTCCTAACCAGCTAAACCAGTAGCCGACTCAGTCAAAGTATTATGTACTAAGGCTAACCTATCTACTAGTGAACTAACCACCCAAAACTCTTGGAATTGATTACTGAATGGAGCCTCTAAATAGTGTCAGAACCGGCTGACAATATCTATGTTGATGTTGAAATTGTGGCTACTAAATTGGCTAGTTTCGGTTCCCAAACTAATTAAACCGGCACCCAAATTTACCAAGATATTTTGGGATAATGTTAAAGTATCAATTGGTAAAAATATACTTCAAATCGGCCTTGAGCCAGGCCTCAAACCCGCAAGATAAACTGGCTAGTATGCTGAAAATTTCAGCTAACAAAGTATGTAATGAACCATTGACCCGGTTCACAAATGATGGAGAATAATAATAAAAATCTGTATGGACTAACCCTTGAATCGGCTATTAAATTGGCCACAAATTGAAAGCTGAGACATTAAGTAATTGTGCTAAAATTGGGTTAAAGAAATAAATCCGAGTTGGCCTCAGACCAATTACCGAACCGGTAACCAAATCAGCCGAATATATCATATGTTAAATCTGAAATTTAACATATGTAAAAGTTAAACATTAAAACTACTAAATCGGATAATGCATCGATTTTGTCATGATTTATGGTTTATTACTAATTATCGCATTTTATGATTGTATATTTTGAAATTATGAAAAGTTTATATGGAAACTCTATAAGTTCTAAGAATGATAAGTTTTTTCTTCTAGAGCGGAGAAAATTAAGAAAAAAGTATTAAAAATAAGGTAAAAGTTTTTATATAAAATTTTGAAAAATGGGTTAAGAAACTGGACTACGGACTTTTTTCAGCGAGTGATATTCTCTGACATACTTTAAGATATTATAGTGAAAACTCGAGGATTGCCCTTTATCGTAGGGGAACTTTTGGCAGCATAAGTTATGACCCTATTTATCGAGTTAAAAGTATACCGCCCGCCTCTGAATACTGAATAGGAGGGTTTGGCCTTAAATTTTGTAGAAGCATACATAATACTTTCATTGATTGATCGCTATATTAGTTGGGAAGACCTACTAGCTCTAATCCCTAACGATAAAAAATAATTAAGACTCAGAAAAGAAAAAGTTAAAGATGACAAAAGTTTATGCATATTTCATACGATTCTATTCCTCAAAATTATATATTTATTTTGAGTATAAATGTACATGTCTTTGCTACAACTATCTTACTGAATATTTGGCTCACTATTTTACTATTTTTTTAACCCTTTAGATGACGACCACGAGTTAGTACCCGATGAGTAGGAGTAAAGAGCAGAGTGGTTTAGGCTTACGTATTTAATGTATTTTGATGGAAATGTAATGGATTTATGAAACTAAGTAATTGATTTTGTAATAAAATGAACATGACTTTATGCTTCTACAATTTATTAATATGGATTATTTATACTTTCGCAAGACTTTATGGTAATAAGTTGGGTATTAGTAAGTATCTCTGGAGAATCCGATACTGTATTTTATTCGTATAATGTTGAAGTCACTTATAGTATGATAATAATATGGATCAAGTATATAATTATTATTTATTATCTAGAATTATATATAATGTGGCATATTATTATGCTTAAATATTCATGGATATTAAGTAGAAGGAAGGCTATATGGGATAGAAGCAACTAATGAAATGTATAATAACGTTTTTCTTGTGTGAAGAAAAAAATAATCAATGCAAAAAAGAGTGCCACAGCCACCCGATGTACAGTTGAAATATGCAAATAAAAGATCAATCGCTGGGATTTTGCCAACAAAATAATAGAGGGAAATGGATTGAATCTGGCGTGAAAAATCAATCACTGGGATGTTGCCAACAAAATCATCGGGGGAAATGGATTGAATATACCGAGAAACACTGATTCAAAGACCAGTGCTAGAGGCTGAAATCATAAATGGACCACGATAGTTGCTGGCAAGTGGATTATGCAGCTGGTTGGATACTGGGTTTTGTTGATGCTGTGAAAGAGGATGATGCTGAAGAGATTTCTGAAGAGGAAATCAAAGATATACTTGTGAAATGGCAGCATTCACTGATCGGGTATGTTTAGGCATGCAAAGTTAAGTATACTTTTATGCATAGTGTTCTTGAATAGAAATGGAAATGTCGTGATGTCTTCAGTTTATCATCATGATGATGGGTACTTCATCTTTTAATTCCATTCTGACAGGGATAAAAGGGGGATTCAGGAAGCTGGGATCTTCTACTTTAATGCTAAGCTTTCGTTCCAAGGCAATAGAATCCACTTCAAATTTGTAGAAGTTATTAGGATTAGCCCTGGCTTCCTGTCAGGATTTGACACTGAGTCTGAATTCGTAGGATTGGGGATTCACAATCGTGTAAGTACACTGGTGCAGCAAACTGGAAGCTAGTAAGCACTAAGCACCAATGCGCTGACATTCAGGACTTTCAGAAGTAAACTGGTGAGGCAAATCTCATACGCTAGGGTGTTGGTTGAGGTTGACATTCAGTAAGGAACTGGTGCTGCAACTCTTAACCAAGATTGTTCCTATTGATATCCCCAAACAGGTTTTTTTGACAAATGGAAATCATTAATAAGGAATTCTGGGCATGAAAACAATGGTTTTTTTACCCTTGTAAGAAATGACTTTGGAGGTATGCAGAAATAATATGACCAATTTGGAGTGCAAGCTCAAGCTATTCAAGAGGCTACTGATCAAGTTCAACTGCATAATATAACCTTGAAAGAATCAAAAGTTTCTAATGAGGCACAAAGAAGAAATGATGATGAGCAGAAATGGGAAGCAATAAGAAAAGAGCTAGATGTCACAGCTCATACTCTCGACTAATTCATCTCTGCAACACTTAGCAACACCACCACATCTGGAGCTACTAAGTCAGCCAAACCCAAGCACTTAGGACACAAGCTAGTGATTCGGAGATAAGAGGAGGAGAGCACAAAGGAACTCACTCAAAGGCACAAAGTATAGAATGTAGAAGAATGTAGAGAACTTGTACTACTTGTGTGCTCTTTGCTTGGTGACTGTAAATTTAAGTCCCCTTCCCCCTTTTATGGTAGAGTGCCTCCCGTACACTTCCTTAACCCATGACTAAGATCACCAAATGGATGGCTGGGATTTGCTTCTAAATTTCTCTTAAAATATCCCTCCTAGATTCATTTTCTAGAATTCTCTACTATTTTCCTATCAAGAAAACTTTATTAGAATATCTAGATAATTACAAGGGAGATGTCGTGACACTCTTCTAAAATTTTCTAGAATATTCCACCCTACCCTAGACAACTCTACTATGTCCAAGAATTCTCCCACAATGTTGTACAATTTTGGAGCTATACAAATCTACTAGATGGGTATCGACACGGGTCAACCTCCGCAACTGCATTCCAGCACTGTTTGTCGCTGACATAGAGATGCAGGTATGATCAAAACTGTGGAGGTAACAGGTTTAAGTATGTTTAAGCGTTTGAGAAGTGTGCTGTGGTACCAGCAACTGATGAATCATACATTGATAGTGTGTGTAAACCCTGACGGAGTGGCCAACTTGGAAAGTGAAAGCTGAAAAAAGAGATTTATTTCAAGGAAATAAGCTTTTATTGTTCTCTGTTAGGAGTCTAATACAAAATCAAAACACTTGGTAAAGTTAAAACTAATATCACTACTAGTCAGGGATCCATTAATAACTATAACTGTGCCATCAATGGGAGGATTTGTGCTCTGTGGAATCCATCTATACTTCATGTTAAGCTTGTGGAAAGTTCTGATCAGTATATACTACATAGTATATACACTGTAAAGTGGGCTATGTTGTTGGACTTGTTAATTGTGCAGTCACTTTTGTCTATGCTGTGAATCAAAGGTCTGGCAGAGTGGAGTTTTGGGATGCTCTCCTGGAAGTTGCAGCTAATATTTTTGTGTTATGAATTTTCAGAGAGGATTTTAATGAGGTATTTGTGAGATCCAAAATTTTATGCTCCAATTGGAATTTAAAATGTTAACCGGCTGTGTGAAGTGAAAAGAAGTCCAACCACCTTAAGCCTAAAGGAGTCCGGTTCTTCCCTTGAGCCAAAAACAAAACCAACTTTCGTGTGAGAAGAAAACAAGATCGGCCCTCCTTTCCTTAAGGATCACAACCAGCCCAAAAAGGTTGGCCCGGCAGAGTGGGCGGTAAGGAAATGGAGCAGATTGGCGCAAAATGAACTAATGGCACCAAAGACAAAAGCAAACTTTAATGATCGGGCTAGAATCCAACTAGGCGTGACCAAATGGAGTAAGTAAACTAACTTAGTTACTCCCACCTACCCCCGAAAGAAGTACAGAGTAAGTGACTTGCCCACTTACTCCCACCCAACCCTTCTATATAAACCCATTTGGTTGATGTAAGGCAAGTAGAAGAGAGTGAAGGGGAAAGCTTCTTTGAGACGGCAATATTAGGCAATCAACTCTCGTGCAAGTGTACTTGCCTTAAAGTCCATGCTTTCATCGCAAGTATACACTCTATTTTTAACTTGAGAATATTACTCTTTTTAAGTCTTGTTTTTAAGATATTGCAAGTGTACTCGGACGCTACTTTTTAAATTCTATTGTTAAGAATATCAGAAGAGTACTCACCGCTTAAGTTCATGTTTTTAATGCAAGTTTATCATCATGCTGCTGATGTTATTTCATGATATCTCGCACGCATGGAAGCGATTGGGAAAGCTGATTGCTTAAGATGATAACTAGTTATTTGTTTATGAAAATCCTAAGTATTCCACATGTTTGGACATTTCTTAAATGTGTAATCATCCGTATTTTGTTATTCTATTATTTACTAGTAAAAGAACTTCGGCTTTTGAGAAAATGAACTCCGGCATTGTATTGAAAATGAACTCCGGCATTGTATTGAAAATGAACTCGACTTTGAACTTGACTTTCGGCTTTATCAAAAAGAACTCGACTGAACCCATTTTATTGCTTTTGTTGAAAAAGGAACTCCGGCTTTTAAACTCCAGTTTTTGATAAAAAGAACTTTGGCTTTTGAACTCCGGCTTTTGATGAAAAGAACTCCGACTTTTGTTGGAAAAGAACTCTGGCTTTTGAACTCTAGGCTTTTATTTGAAAGAAAAAGAACTTTGAACTCCGCTTTTGTGAAAAGAACTTGCTTTTGAACTCGGCTGATAAAAGTGACACTGGCTTTTGCTGGAGAACTCCGGCTAACTCGCTTTTGTTTAAAAAGAACTCCGCTAATTTTGGCCATTAAAAGAACCTAAGCTTTTGAGAAAAAGAACTCTAAGCTGAGAAAGAACTCACAGAAAGAACCACCTGCAGCCTTGAGAAAAAGAACCCAATTTTCGAGAAAAAGAACTCCTGAATTGAGAAAAAAAGAACCTATTCTTTTTTGAGAAAAAGAACTCCGGCCTTTTGAGAAAAAGAACTCCGGCCTTTTGAGAAAAAGAACTCCGGCTTTTGTTAAAATGAACTCCGGCCTCTATCAAAAAGAACTCCAGCTTTTGTTGATAAAGAACTCCGGTTTTTGAACTCCGGCTTTTGTTAAAATGAACTCCGGCCTCTATCAAAAAGAACTCCGGCTTTTTGAGAAAAAGAACTCCGGCTTTTTGAGAAAAAGAACTCCGACATTTTGAGAAAAAGAACTCCGGCTTTTGTTGAAAAGAACTCCGGATTTCCCTTAAGGCACAACAACTCCGGCTTTCCCTTAGGTAAAATAAAGTTCGGCCTTCTCTTGTGTAAAGAAAATCACAACCGGATTTTGTGTGAAGAAAATGAAGTCCGGCCTCCTTTCTCATAAGATCCAAACAAAGATAAACTCTGAACCGTCTTATGATAAGACGAATAAGTTCTGACTTTAGCTTTGGTAGATAAGGTTCTCCGGCATGCCTTAGAACTTTATGGTAGTAGTCGAGGATAACTCTGTCGATGGAGTTATTTGTGGTCGCCTTGTCCTCGGGCGTTACGGTTGGGAGGAAGCATAAGTTTACGCCTGCCGGGTGGCACACCGATCCCACGGAGCTGCGGATACTTGTTCAGTTATCGGCCTTGGATTGTGTGGATTGAACACAATCTATCCTCATTAATGCCCCCTCCATGACGAAGAATAAAAAGAAACACATAACAAAATCGAAGCTACATTTTATGCTACGACATTACATTCGACAACTAATAGTATTGATTATAGTATTGCATATGATTACGTTTCTGATTTTTCCTGCATTGATTACTTTAGTTTTCTAATCCTTCATCCTGTCTAATATTTATGCATCCGCCTGACAACACAAATGTTTTATGGTAACCGACACGTATCTTATTGAGCTCCGGCTCACTGTTTTCTATTTGTTTTTCCCTACAGATGAAACTTTAGAGCTTGTCTGAAGAATTATTAAAAACTCGGAAACTTATTTTGGAGAATATCATTGTAATGACTCGATTATGATTCATGAACTTTTATAGTTAGACATTTTTGATTATGTATTCGGAATGAATATTTTGGAATGAAGATGAATGCTTCGGTAAGTGTTAGAATAACTTCCGCTATACTTCTTATGGTTAAAAGTATATGGGTCCTAGATGGCATTTATGATCTTGTGTTGCAAAAAAAAAAAAAAAAAATCCCGTTCCGTCACAGTATTGGCCCTTGAAGAGAGTTTTAGTTATGCTGATCTTTCTTTTCAGATTCTGTTCAAAATGTGGAAGAAATTGTTTTAATAGGTAGGATCAGGAGCACAGAGTGTGCACTGTGCAATCTTTATACAAAATTTAGAAAGTGAATCTTGAACTGAATAGTTAGGTCATGATCGGAAGAATTCAAGCCATGAAGATGTCTGATTGGAAAAAAAATCCTTAAGATCTTTCTCCTGTATACAATATGGGACTCAAGATGGCAGTTGGAATTTGAGAATGTGGATGTAGAATTTCCTGAACCTGGAGTATCTGATTATATGTGGATTGAGAATGGAAAAACTACTTTCTAGTTCCATTATATGTGGATCTTATTGAGCAGTTCCTGTCTATTATCGATGAAATTTGGGAGGGAGTATAAAGGTACAAAATTTTTGCAATTGGTTAGAAACTTTAAGCTCTGGAGAATGATTTGAAAGCGTTTGCCAAAGAAGCTTGTTGGGTAATTTCAGCAGAGTTAAAGTAGCTTAAAAGACTCTGATGGAGACCAGGAGATGGGGTCCTCAAGAGCTGTTACCAGTAGGATAGTTACTCTTCTCAAACAGAATAATAGCAGAATGGTTACATGCAGTGACAATAGCACTAACATTGCTTTGCTCTTATTAAGGCCAGGGAATGATAATTTGATTACTATCTCTATAACGTTGCTGATGAGAAACTTACTATCAAGAAAGATATTATGGAAGAAATACTGGTGCATTATCAGAAGTTTTGGGGACAAAGGCTCCTGCTATGGGTAAATTGATCCTAGTATGGTATTTGTAGCTAATGGTTGTTGCTTGGCTGAGGCAGATAATCAGTTGCTGTAAAGTCATTTAGCAGAATAGAAATTGAAGGCAGCCTTATTTGAGATCCCAGATGACAAATCACCATGCCCAGATGACTTTAGGCTTAGACCCATTTTGGGAAAAGACATTGCATCAGCTGTCATGGAATTCTTCCACACAGGAAAATTCATAAGGAGATTGCAGCCCTATTATTTATCTGATTCCTAAAGTGAACGATAATGGTAAGGTAACAGAGCATAAATCGATTTCTTGATACTCAGTGATTTATAAAGTTCTCTGTAAAGTACTTTTTGATAGATTTAAGAATGTGCTTCCTAAACTCACCGATCAAGCTTAATCAGCTATCTTTAAATAGATAATGTCCAGTTAAGGCATGAAATAATTAGGGGGTATCAAGGGATAGCTTTGTCTTCCTTCAGACTTTGGAATGAAATCCAAACTACCAAATGGGGTTCTCTCTTATCGTGAGAGGCAGTGTGGAATATATGTGTTATTGTCAAGAATCTGCAAACTAGAGGCTTTAAGATTTGAACAGATGGATCATGTGCAAAAATCAGTGAGAATCTGTCTCACATATTTTTTTGCTGTCAAGTGGCGTGCCATCTCTGGAATCCTTCTTGATGGGAATTAATCAGATGCAAGCGTGTTCTGTTTAGGAGGAACTATTAGCATGGGAACCAATTTCTGAACAAAAATCGAAGAATACTATCTTGAGCTGCTTTCCTTTGGTTTTTATCTGGATTGTATAGAAGGAACTGAATAATTGAGCTTTCAAGGATACAAAAAAATGTAATATGCAAATTGTCTTCAAAGTGCTTCAATAGCCTCTTTCTCTGGTGCAAAGTGAAGATTCTAGCTCTGTTCTCTGATCTATTAGATGATGTTGAATAAGTTACTAATATTATATTTTGTTCTTCTATTGTATATATTTTTTCTGCTGCTTTCTTTGTATGCCATCTTGGTATACGTCCAAATATGGGACAACCATATTTGTTCAATTTCTCTATCTCAACTTCGGTCCTATGAGGCATGCCCTGGAAAACTGTTGAATCTTTGATTCCATTTCTCATACATAATAATTGTAGAAGAGTAAAAATATTTCATGTCTATTATTGGTATCACACTTCAAAACATATATATTATATTGCCATCAATCTAGAATCATAAAAAAGGAGTAAATCTATCTTAGGAATATCCTATTATCAAGATGGCTAGATCTAGCAATATAGTTGGAAAGAAATCAATTATATACAACTATACAATCTTGCTTTATGTGAAAGATAATTCCCTTGATTTCCAAATTAATCTAATTTCAAAATTGCCAATCACCCCCTTGATTGCCGAGCCAATTAAGCTCATTCTATTTTCAATCCAATCCTCCAAATCCTCAATTAGATCATTAAGGATACGTTAAAAATATATCAAGAGTCCCTCTCAAGCTGGTATACTAATGTTGTCCATGCCAGCTTTCTCGTGATTTTTTAGAAGAATCAGCTAAGTCACCCCCTAGTGAGGATGTCCACGAGTGGCTCGTTTCTTGAGATACATAGGGTGCAGATTAGAGCAAAGCTCGAGCCTTCTCTTTGATAAAGTGTCAGCCCATTTCAAAATGCTTGATTAGATCATGTTATATTGGGCTAGGGGCTATGTTAATTACCAACTTGTTGTCATAATACATCTTCATACTTCCTTTCCCATCTAATACCCAAGTCTTCCATAATAATCTTAAGCCAAAAAAATTCACAAATATGGAGTGTCATGGCCCAAAATTCTATTTGGTGCTTGACCTAGCTATCACCTCTTGTTTCTTACTCCTCCAAGTTATGAAGTTCCCTCCTAGGAGAGTAGAATGCCTTGATGTTGGCCTCCGATCTACTATTCATCCTGCCCAATCCACATTTGTGTATGCTTCCAAGCTGAGTTATTTTTTTTTTCTGGAGGAGAACACCTTCTCCTAGAGTAGACTTCAAATACTATAGAATCCAAACTATAGCTTCCCAATGGCACTTTCTCAGAGAGTGTATGAATAGGCTTACCACATTTATCGTGCCAGCCATATAGTTGAACTTTCCTACTAACCATTGGTACCTCCTTCTGTCGGCCAATGCATCTTCGGTAGCTTCTCCTAGCTTGTGATTTTGTTTCATAGGAGTTTCAAATGGCTTACATTGTAGCATTTCATTTCTTATAGTAAGTCGAGAATGTAATTTTGTTGGAAAATAAATATTTTGATTTTGGAGTATGCAATTACAGTTTTGTATAATATTTTACTCTCCGTAGTGCTTTTACCTTGAATTCCCCGAATATGTCGGTTTTAGAATATACAATCTCAATTCCCTAAAATATTTTAACCTCCCTACTGCTTTTACCTCAAATTACCTAGCCATTTGCTTCTAAAGTCTCTCAATCTCATCAACATACTACTTATAAAAATATCATTTGGAGACTACTTATAAAAAATATCATCAAAATAGAGAACCAGGATAGTAATAAATCTTCTAACCTATTCTAGGTGATTGTTTCAACCTATATAGGGCTTTCTTCAACCTACACACACTATTAGGTCCAAACTTGTGGTGTAAGAGATGTGCCTTCATATGGACTTCGTCTTTAAGATACCATGCAAGAAGGCAATTTAACATCAAATTGCTCTAAGTGCCATTGGATCTTAGCTGCCAGGGATAACAAGACTCTAATGGTGTTCATTTTTTTCCATTGGGGCAAAAGTCTTTAGGTAGTCTGCTACATACTTGCCAATAAGTCTTGCTTTCTATTGATCTAGAATCCCATCCCCATTGCATTTTATAGGATATACTCATTTGCATCCCATTAATTTCTTTCCCTTTGGCAACTTGACTACATCCCTTGTTTCATTTGTTTCAAGAGCCTTCATTTTTTCACTTATAACCCCTTTTCACTTTTAAGTTGCTCTTGAACTGTTTGTGGGGTTTTATAGTATTAGCTTTATTAGGAAGGTTCTATGTGAAGGGAAGAATCTATCAAACGAAATGAAGTTGGGTGTGGGATGTTAGGTGCACTTCCTAATGGCCATTGGTTTATTGAGGTCTATGAACTTAGTGCGGGAAGGATCTTGTGATGAAGAGAGATTTAAGTCATTTTACTTAACTGTTATCGGATCAAGCTCATAGGCTTGCACTAGTTTAGGTTCAATTGTCCTTGAATAAACCAGTTGCCAAGTAAAAGCATCTTTCCTTGCTTTCTCATTGTTGGCAGTTTTGGGAAGTGAGGGAGAAGGATATGAAGGTTCGAGACTCAACTGAGAATCTAAAAGCTCAAATTCCAAAGGCTAATTTTTAGGACAATATGTAAAATTCAATTTTGGGTTTTCAAAAACAAATTCTTGACTTTTGGTTGAGGCTTCCAAATACGGCTTCATAGAATATCAGAGGAGGGAAACAAGTATTTCTTGTATTGCTGAAATGTTTGTTACCATTACAATAGTTGAAAAATGGATGATATATATACAAGATGTATGATTATTCTAAACCATCCAAACAAATTAATTTTAACCATCAATTAATCACCAACTATTGTGTTAGTTTAGTGAGTAAAAATCTTAGATGTATAGTTGCTAATCCATGTGTGCTATAATAAGCCAATAATCTTCATTAAATTATATGCTACGTGATTGATAGAAGTCTTTCACTTGTATATCAGTAACATAGCAAATTGTTAACATAGTCATAGCATATCAGTACAGTAGTTGCATAGGATGGAATCAAATACTTGCTGAATTTTTCACGTATTGTTGTCTATAGTGTGTATAGTAAAGACACACAATTGGATGGTATTGTATAGATGGAAAACTGCATGTATTGGATCACAATCAATAAAATAGTAACTTAGAGCAATGGAATAGTGCTAATATGAAATGCCATGTTTGGAAAACAGAGTAAACAGAAAAAACAACATCAGCAGCATCAGTAAACAATCTGCCATCTTTAATATCCCCCTTCAAGATGGAGAGTAAATATCAAAAACTCTGATCTTGGAAAGTAAAAAGTGTAATTGAGAAGAACACAAGGATTTTGTGCAAATATCTGCATGTTGTAGATTATAAGTAAATTGAGTTTCAATAACACCATCTTAAATCTTCTCATGAATAAGATGGCAATCAAGCTCAATATGTTTGGTACATTCATGGAAAACAAGATTAGCAACATATACAATGTAGCTTTATTATCATATGATAAAATAGCAAGCCGTGAATGTAAAACATGTAAATCTGCCAGCAAGTACTTGATTTCACAGCATGTAGCAGCCATAGAATGGTATTCAATCTCAACAGAACTTTGAGTCACTGTGGATTGCTTTTTAGTTTTCTAGGAAACAAAAGAATCTCCAATAAAAATACTTTTTTTTTTTTTTTGGTAAGTAAGTTAAATAAATTAAATGAAATGAAAAGTACAATTACGATGTTCTAATTCCAAGTGTTTTGCCGACTTAGAATTAAAACAACGAGTTAGGAGCATACCCGAGCATCACCATGAATAAAATCATGAACGGATGAAAGGAAAATAGAAAACCACACCTAGGTGTAATTAGTCTAAAATAACTATCCGCAACTGGTCGACAATACAAACAAACCTAGACAACATATTTCATAAGGAATTTACTATCAGAGCTCCAAAGATCATCTAGCTACCAAGGTCCAAAATCAAAGAAATCCGTAACCCGCACCCAATGCCACTCCGCCTCACAACGAAGGAAATCCAATGCACTCCGTCCAATGTGTTTCAAATTTACAAGGTAATTCGGCCTCCAGATAGGAATCTCGCCCAATGCACTGGATTCCACAATGCACTCCGTCCTCCGTAAAAGGCACTTGATTCTCCGTGAAAGCCACTCCGTCCATCGGTGACCAGCCAAGTGTAATCCGATTCAACAATGCATGCCGACCGCGATAAAGGTACACCTAATTCTCAATGCCATCCAAGCACTGAGCCACTGTCTAAGGACACGTAAGCCACACGGAGCAGCGCACTTCTACTCCTGGAGCCAATCAAGGTCACCTGGCCCAAGGAGAGGACCAACACAATCGTCCAGAGTCAAGAAAGTACACCGCATAATGGACACCGCATCGCAAGCAAGAGTCGGTCACGTCTGGCCCCAAGAGAGAAAAAGCATTCCGCCACCACATGAGATGAAATTTTTTTTTTTCACTCCGTCAAGTGATAAAGCCACCCGCCCAACAAGTCAAGAAGGCGCTCCTAAAAGGTCGCAAACTCATTCTAAGCTTGACCCAAATAACTCGCCCAAGTGGGAGGAAGCACTCCACCATCGGAGGAATGAAGGATTTTTTTTTTTTTTGATTTTTTTTTTTGTTTTTTTTTTACCTGCACCATGCAAACGGGCCACTCCGACCAAAGGAAATAAAAAGCACTCCGGATTAAGGACCCGTATAATAATCAAATCCACTCCATCCAAGGTGAGAAGGAGCATCATTCATGATAAATGTAATGACTCGGATTATAGACACTGCACTTCGAAGCTCGAATAAAGTCATTCCGTCCCAATCGAGAAGATGGACTCCGCCACCACATGGAATGAGATTTTTTTTTTTCGGGGGAAATAAAAAGGCAGTCCGGATAAAGGCAATCCGGAGGCACTAATACACTCCGTCCAAGTGATAACAACTAATTCGCCCAAGAAGTCAAGAAGGCGCTCCGAAAAGAAAATATCAAACTCACTCCGAAGCCGATTCAAATTACTCCGTCCCAAGCAAGAGGAAGCACTCCACCATCAGAGGAATGAAGGATTTTTTTTTTTTTTTTTGCTCCAGACCATGCGAGTAGGCTACTCCGTCCAAGGTGAGAAAGAGCACTCCGTCCAAGGAGGCCAGAAGGCACTCCGGATTCTACACTCCGGAAAGTCACTCCGTCCTAAACGAGAGGAAGGGCTCCACCACACATGAAATGAGTTTTTTTCACCTGCACTCATGAGCAGTGCCACTCCAGCCCAAGGTGAGAAAGTGCACTGCCCATGAGGGCTTTAAGGCACTGATTCTCGCACTCTAAAGTTACTCCGTCCCAAATGAGAGGAAGGGCTCCACCACACATGAAATGAGTTTTTTTTTTATAAGCCCCACCAATCATATGCCTAGGGATATCCATGCCGATAATCGTGATCGACTTCAACAGTCTCACAACATTGATAATCGTAGAGAAGATACGAGATATCCCGAGGGGGACTTCTCGGTACAATTATTGCGCTCATTCCATATGTAGTAGACTTGTATACAAAGAATAAGACGCTTTGTGAGGGCCAAGAAGCTTTTACCTCTCCAAACAAATGCAGCCTAGAAATATCGTGTTTCCACTCGGAGTATAGCAATTGAATGCTCGAGTGACTTTGGTCGACCACATGAAAGCTGCAGGAAAAACGGAAGCTTGGTGGGTAAATGGTTTTTATCACCCGTATTCTGAGAGAGCATCTTGAGGATGAGATGGGGATACCATGGATGCGGTCGAGATCTTGAGTCGACCCGCGGCTGACTAACCATGAATGTAAACGCGTGAGCGAGGAATATGGTATGGGCCCCAAACCAAAGGAGCCCCGGATAACTTTGGTTTGGGAGGATGGATTAGGAGATACGTGGGTGGAGTCGAGAACTTTCCCCGGGCGTGCCCAACCCACCTTACATAGTCCTTTTGATGGATGCATGAGGGATTAGCCGGCATGTTATCAATTAAGTGAGAGACCTCAAATCAAAGGGTTTGGCGAGCCAATTGTTATTTTTAATGATTACTTAGAAACCTTAACGTCTTTGATGCAGGACCGAAACAAGGCGTGTGCAGTCGAGCTAACCTCACTCGGGGCCTGAGGGTGCCGGTTATCGTGCTAAAGGAAGGTATCGAGATCCATCTAGATAATCTTAATAGTTTGAGATTGCATAAACGGGCGAAGTTTAGCTGTCTTACCTTAGAAACTCAAATTGTAGAAACTCAGGATTTTAAGAGTCCCAGGATCGTTGGTCCTTGATTCTATTTTGTAGATCCAAAGACCCGGCTGAATTTGGGTCTTGGAGATAAGGCGCCAAAGAAGCTTGCGAGTTAAGGCTTTATTACGTCGACTAGATTTTGAGGCCGAGACCCCCTTTTGACTTGAGGCCCATGACATCCTCCCAAGCCACTTTAGCATTAGCTCTCCCCTTGGTTCCTTCAGAGAGGAAATGGCGCAGATCGCTCAATTGATTTTAGAGTGGACTTAGGCAAAATAAACATGGAGGACATTAAAGATAAATGGACCCGAAAGAATGGAGCGGCAGGTGCAGCGCCCCCGGCGAGCCATCTATTCTTCGGAGGTGATCCTCCTTGTGATCTGTTTGTTAAGTTTGCGGTCGAAAGGTGAGAGACGGAGGTTAAGGGGGACACCCAGTATCTAATGGGAGTTGCCCTCCTTAAACCCCGAATGCAGCTGATGTCCTTGTGAAGGAAGCGTCCTTAGAGCGGATGAAAATTCACTTTTATTAGGGACAGAGAGACCGGAGAAAAGTGGAACTCCTCGAGGCACTCCATGAGAATTTGAGTGGATTGGAGTATCCATCAGGAGAGCAGGAGGAGATCATCGGCAAAGGCTAGCATAACAATTTGAGTGTCAACACATTTCCAGTGATATTTAAAAGTGTTATTCCGCCTCGCCTTGAAATCAATAATGCCGTTGAGGACTCTACAACTGTGACAAAAAGATAAGGGGATAGGGGATCCTCAAGAAGGCCTCACTTTGAAGAACCCACTACTTCCCATTGATGTTTAGGAGTACGTCAAAGAGTAGTAATGCATTGGCTAATCCACCGACTCATCTCATGAGGGAAGTTCACGAGTCAAGATATTGATGATAAAGTCCTATTGAACAAGAATCATAAGCTTCATCGATCAACCTTCATAGTACATCTAGGGGCAAAGCCCAAGATGATACTTGTGAAGGAGCTCCCGAGCTAAAAGGATATTATCACTAATCAGCCCCGCCACAAAGGCCGATTAGCATTTGTCAACTAGGTGT
This sequence comes from Nepenthes gracilis, assembly GCA_033239525.1. NCBI lineage: Eukaryota > Viridiplantae > Streptophyta > Magnoliopsida > Caryophyllales > Nepenthaceae > Nepenthes > Nepenthes gracilis. The sequence continues at coordinate 12,133,364 of BSYO01000010.1, read as the reverse complement.
GGAAGTGTTTCCTTGATTCTATTTAAGTAGAATTTTAGAAATCACTTGTAAAATGACATCGTTAACAGAAATTCCAAGGAGCAATTGTATAATGGGCGTGTGACCGACCTTAGGGATCGGGACACTAGAGTGGTATTTATTTGTTTTAGGAGCTTTCCATGTTCAAGAAATCAAGGACACCACGTGATCAAACGCACTGCACCTCCTACAGTCCTTAAAAACTTCGAGGAGAAACCATCGTGACTGTGGGCTCACATCCCCAACGGAGAGAATATCGCCAATGTAGATTCTGCAGAATCATATTCAACTGTAAATGACCTAGGATGGTATGGAGAATGGTGGGTTTAATACTATTGGTCTTAGCCAACCCATGAGTTCGGCCCCGACCCCAAGGTAATTTCTCATGGGCTAATAATCAAATCATCTCGATCTTCCCTTCCTAACAGTAGGATTCCCGAAGCATCAATGAGGGAGATGATCCCTTGCTCCGATTATAGTTCCCACTAATGTGATTTTAAAGAAAAATTTTGTACATTGGTCGCCCTCTTCGAGCCATCCGACTTTGGCTTTTTGTTGGAGGAAATCTGCCTCTTTAGCCAATGCGTGCAAATAGTCAGCCCCGCAAGAACGTTTCAGCAATCAAGTAAGTCCCAAGGGAAGGAGGCTATGGATCGACATCCTCAAGGCATTTCCAGCTCGGCAAAGACTCTTCGTGAATATCCCCACATTGGGTATTAAGAGTTTTGAGCATTCCTTTCACCTTTTTGAGAGAGGACACTAGCCTAAACATCTGAGTCCCATTAGTCTTGGCCTCCCAAGCCTTTGACCACGTAAAGGAAGTTTGGGGATTTGCAAGAAAGTTATTAAATTGAAACATCCCGCGCATAATGTGACGATCCAAGGGAAGAAGGATGCAAGGGGAGTGGATCCTCGATAACCTAGCAGAGGGAAACCGCTTTAGAGCTCTGAAAGAGTCAAACCAATGGCCATTTGCAACCACACGATCAAGCTTTCTCGAAAATACGGACAGGGGTCACGCCATCATTCCAGTGAAGAATTGGCCTTCATGACAAACGTCCTCCGATCACAATCCCCGAGGCAATCATTAAGATCGATGGAGCTTTTATAATGCCAAGAGCCACCGAGGGCCTCAGACGCGAGCGAATGGCATTAAAATCTCCCAAACCGCCTAAGGAAGGTCACGGAGGCTCCAATGCCTCATCGCTCCAAAGAGTTTTCCGAGAACCTTCCAGTTAGCACCATATACAAAGGATAAGAGGCAGCGAAATTAACTCTTAAGGAAGAACGTTTATGGATGACCTGGTCTTCCTTGGAGAGAATATTCATAGCCACCCTATTGGGATCCCATCAGACCCAAATTCTCCCAACCGAGGAAATAGAGTAGTTTATAGCCCAAAGCCATTGGGGGTTAATCCTGGCGGAAATGGAGATTGCATTTTTCTCCGAAACTTTAGTCTCGACTACCCAACGATACAGCAATTCGCAGGGACCCAATGAGGTTGGGCACTCTGCAAGCTTTCACCAGCCCATTGAGTCCCCTGCCTCCAAAGATGCTATATTAATCATGAGAAACTGGCAAGAGGGGGATCGTCTTTTAGGACCCTTGGAGTTTCTTTATTTTTTAGAGGATTTCGAGCCTCTTTTCTTAGGCTCACCTTTAGAGCCATTAGAATCAGATCCATATCAAGCTAGGTCTAGGCTCAAAGAATAAATATAATGGGTTACCCCCGAGGGCCGGAAATGGACAATGGATAGGCATAAAACCTGTCCGTAACCCAAATCCCTCCTAGAGGCAAAGTTGTCGGAAACGGGGTGGCCTCAATCCCTGGCCAAGAAGGCTCTCCCTCCTCACAATCACATTCAAGGACAAGGCAGACTGGTCCCTGGGGTATCGAAGCGAATTACCAAAGTGGGAGCCCTAGAAGACTAAGCTGTGATCTCGATGGTGTAATACCATCACACTCCACATGGTCATCCCGGGTTAGGGACTCGAGAACGTCAAGGAATTGGCTACGCATAATGCCTTCGATCCGACTCAGAGGGTGGGACAGCAGCACTCGAAGTTCTTGAACCGAGGCCGAGATTGGGGGACATTTCGTCTGCTCGCTGGATAAAGTCCCAGCCTTGATAACACCAGATTAAAAGGGGGGCGGAGCCTTCTCTCCAACCTTATGGTGGGGACTTTGACGAGGAGGTCTTCGATGGTACTCAATTTTAATTTTACCAAAGAGCTGTCAAATGCGATCGTGACGCCACCGCTCAAACCTTAATAGAGTCAAAGCTGCGGAGCATCAACAGCCAACTCAACACACACCCGAGCATAACCCATGTGCTCAAATCTTTCAAAGGACCGGTCAAAAGGATAGGCTTACCGATAGCACTAGCTATCCAATTCAATCCTGTGGGTGTCTAGTATTCAACCGAACCCCGACAAAGTGATCCATGTGGGAATTGATTTGTGTTCATCCTTGGAAAAGGACCATTCCGTGCTCCCATTTCTTGAGAAACAATGGCCGTCCTCCAATAGACCAAGGGCCGCTAGCCAAGCATTTATGCAGCATATTTGTGGAAGAGAAGCGAAAAAAAAAGAAGCCATTTTCGTTTCCAGCAACAATGCTGAGCTCGAACCGAGCCCAGATTCTCTATTAATGTTGTTTATAGCATTAAAATGGAGGGGGGTGCCAGCAAAGTAACCGACAAGTATAGCACCCCACAAGTGCTCACCCTGATGAATAACATTAGGAGGGCGTGATAGGATCACACTCCCAACATCAACAACATCAAGGGGAAAAAATTTAAGGGGGGAGTTACCACCTAGAGTATTTTGTAGGACCACGGAGGACCATGAGACACCATGGTTGCCGGCATCAGCACTGGGAGGAGGGGTGGCAGCAGGGGAGTTCCTGGGGGCCTCCGGGCAGATTTGAAGGGCTCCACAAGGAGCAGAGAGGGAGGCAGGTGCAATAGCCACCGCCGACATCACACTGGAGGGACAGGGTTCGCACTGGTGAGGAGGTGAAGAATAGGCCAAAGGCAGAGCACCGGCATTTAAACCACCTTCAATGGAGGGACTTGGATTAACTGGGAGAGAGCCCACAGGAAAATTGCCCGAATTGGCCAGGCAATTACCAAGACCCTCCGAAACCAGATTCTTAGAGCAATGAATTGAGGAAGCTAACGCCGCCTGAGGGGCACCGACGGAGACGACAGAGTCAGGAAACTCGACCTGGAAAGTAGAACGCGCAAAATCAGAGTGGAGGGATGGAGGCATGGGGGATGCAAAAAAACACACCCAGGTTGGAGTTAGCAGAAGCGGGCCAAGAGGGAGACAGGGATTTGGTCAGAAGAAGGGAGGGATTTGGGAGAGGGGGGTTTTTCATTTGGGGAAGGAGGGGAGGATTAGCTGTGGACCGGCGCCATGGGCGCCGGCAGGAGAAAGGCAACGGAATCGGGCTGCGAAATCGGGCAAGACGGCGCATCTCCAATAAAAATACAAATGCTAGTGGTAGAACGTCGTGTGTCCGAACATGAACCCTAAAGAGAATAACCAAAAGACGGTAGAACACCCTAAACTGAAAGACTGATGAATTAGAATCACAGATTCAATGTCTCTAATATCATAATAGAATATGAGAGAAGGGAAACAAATAACTCTTGTATTGCTAAAATGTTTGTTACAATTACAATTATTGAAAAGCAAATGATATATACAAGATGTATGATTAATCTAAACCATCCAAACAAATTAATCTTAACCATCAATTAATCACCAACTAATTGTGTTAGTTTTGTGAATGAAAATCCTAGATGTGTAGTTGCTGATCTGTGTGTGCTGAAATGAGCCAATCATCTTCGTTGAATCATATGCTGCAGGATTGATCGATATCAATAACATAGAAGATCAGCAATATAGCCACAACATATCAGTACAGCAGTTGCATAGGCTGGAATGAATACTTGCTGAATTGTCCATGTATTGCTGCCTGTAGTCTTTATAGTAAAGGCAAACACGTATGATGGAAAACTTCATGTATTGGATGGCAAGAAATAAAACAGTAACTTAGAGCAATGGAACAGTGCTGATAAGAAATACTTGTTAGGTTTAGTCACTCTCTTGTGGCTAATTCAACAAACAAGTTTTATCATTGGTGGATCACACAGACTTTGTGTGATGCTTGGAGTGGCAAATTCCAGAGTCAAATTTGTTGGAGAGGATTTCCGGAGAGGAAATTCTCAGGTGGATTTCTACGGAGAGGATTCTAGGAGGGAGTTAATGGAGTAGTAAAGATTTATTTGGAGAGGAGTCGGGTGAATTTCGGGTGGAAATCTGAAAAGGTTTTTAAATTCTGCATTTTTAAGTGAAAAATGTGGGTAGCAAAAGCAGTGTGATGAGTTGATCGGTGAGAAAATAGTGACCGGTTGAAGGTGGTGGCCCAAGGCGTGAAGCACTTTGGGGCAAAGTAACTTTTCGATATGTTGATTGGATTATGGATCTGGTCAGCGTTTATTGACCCCTCTGCTAGAAGACGCCATGAAATTTCAGTTTGTATTACTTGTATGGATACAAAATATGCAGTACATGCAGTAATGGCCGAATATGAGATAATATGCAGTTATTTGTCATTGCTGGAGATTTCGAGAGGCTGGGACCTGGGTGCGGTGCACGTGGATGCATTTCAAGATTATTGAGTATGGGTGATCTCAGGAGAATATACATAATCTTTGCGAGTAGGTGCAGCCTTTGCAAGTATGATGATTTGTGTTGCATGCATCATTAAAGTTTTCAAGTTGGTGGTAGGATGCAGAAGTGGTGGCGGTGTTTGTCCACACGCGCTGCTGTTGGAGCAGATGGTCTCGAGGAGTAATAAATATATATATGTCATGTTGTGTATGCGATGAAGATGACCTTTGTGTGAGGCGAAGTCTAGAGTAGCGGTAAAGTCTAGGGGGTATGAAGAAAAAAGTGAGTGCCACCGGTGGGAAAGAAGGAGAAAAGAAAATAGAGGGAAAGAGAAGCTAGTGAAGGTTTCCTTCCCCACAAAAATTATTTTTCTTAGTCTGTCTCAAGTATATAGCGGATACTCCATCTTAGGATTTTTTGTAACCAATCTTTACATAGTGGACTTATTGTGGACTAAGTATTCCATGGTTTTTCTTTCGCTTTGTGGATGGTTTCCACGTAAAATTTTGTGTGTTCCTCCTCTTTCTTCCATTGTGTGTTTGTGTGCATTCTTATCCGATTGACCATGTTGCCCCAACAATGCTTTGTTTCGAAAATAGAGTAAACAGAATACAGCAGCATCAGCAGCAACGTCAGTAAACAATATGCCATCTTCATTATGGCTCATTGATCCATGGCTTAGATTAATTGTAACTTCCAATGAACTTTCCCCCTAATGATAAGGTTCTCAAGGAAGGATTTATTTTTGACAAAGTCAACATCTCTTATGATGAAGAATTTTTTGGTGTTTGGATGGGGAACTTATGCCCCTTTTGTCTGAATGAGTATCCAAGGAATATACATGTAAGAGCCCTTGGGTCTAGTTTACATTGATTTTGAGAACAAATGTGAACATAGGAGACTTTTGAAAATTCTATGTGGTGGGTGGTTGAATTTGTCAATCTCTAGGTAAAACCGAGAGAGAACATCGACTAGAGCTCTATTTCTAACCCTTTAGAAGGCAGTTTGTTTATAAAATTAATAGTGTTTAGGACTTATTTTTTGGGCTCGGCTTTTTCCAAGGAGGTGTCCTTTCTTTTGCTTGGAGACCCTTTTTTTTGTGGTTTGTTTGGGCATAATGATTGATGTATAATCCCTTTATTTTGGAAAAATGGTGATAGCAATTGGTCAAGTTTTCCTTTCCATTGTGAGATATTAAAACTTTAACCCAGGTCTCAAATTGGTTCAGAAGTGATGAAGCTAAATATGAGGTCTATTGAGTAGAAGTCTTTCAAAGAAATGAGAGAGGTGTGATCAACTTCTATCTTAGCCACAAAACGTATCCAAGAAATAAAGTCCCTTCCTTTTCCTAGCAAGTTCAATCGTTTTCCTCATAATTGGATCCTGACAGTACAATGGTTAAATTGGAAAATAACTTAGCAATTAAGGTATTTAGTTATTTGAATAGACATCAAATCAACTAAAAGTTTAGATACATGAAGTATTGATTTCAACGGAGAAGGGAATGATCCTTTTTCTTGCAACGGAGGCCATGATACTATCGGCCACTCTGATCATTTGATTTTCAGGACATGGGTTATATTTAGTAAAGTGGTGTAACCAGTTGATCATAGGGTCAATGGCACCAGAATTATGACCCAGAGTTTATATATGCACAATCCTTCAAGGCACTAAGAGCAAGAGGTAAGGAATGATTACCTGAGTGATTTAAATAACATGAACTACCTGGTTCTTTCATTGAAGTGAGGAGGATTTGGATTTTTCAATCTCCGCCATGTTTAGTACAGTTGCCTTAGGTTCACTATTGGTAATCTCAGGGCCAGTCTTGTCTCAGGTCAAGGCAACATTTGCCTAGCTATTCCATGAGATATGCTATTTTTCAGCTAAGTGGTTGTTTCCCCTTAGTTTCCAACATGCATCCTGTGCCTTGAATTCTTGTTGTAGTCACATTAAAGATCATCTTCATGAACAGATGGCTCGTAGGGTTTTCTGCTCTTCCTTTTTTTCTTTGGATCTCCATAATAATTTAACAATCTCTTAGTTACTATCATGGTAGATCCTTTCGGAATAGGGGAATCAAGCATCACATTTCTCCTTTCTGTCTCAACTCAAATAATGGAAAAAAGATGCATCCAGGAAAGGCCACTCTTTCTTCCCAAGTACTTGCACTCAAACATGATCAAACTCTATGTTGAGTCTAGCCATGTACTTATATATTCTTTCTTTCTCCATAAAATTCAACATCTCTATGGCATCATCACTGCATCTCACCTTGATACTTTGGTAATTAGTAGTAATCAAGCTCAAGCCATGACCCATTTAGGGTGTTATAGTTCTTTGTGGGTGATATCATACCTTATTTGGTTGAATTGACCTTGGTTTTAATTTTCATAAACCAGGGCTGCATCTTTGACCTTTGAATACGTGCATTTTATGGTCTCACGTGTCTTTGGCCATAGTAAAAACATACAATTTTTTACTAATCTCTAGTTGTATCAATTGCCAAAGCCATGACATGATTGAAGAATCCTCCACATCCCAAGCTCCAAAATTGGGATCCTTGGTGCTTGGTATAGGACCAGCCAAGTGGCAGAGCTTCCCTTTTTCCTTTCAATTTTGTTCGAACAACTTGGGACCAAATGAAATGATTTGTTCCATTTAGTTGGTAGTATAATTGAATGACCCCAAGTTCAAGAGAAGTATTTTGGATGGGTAGATTTCTTTTGGCTTGTGGAGGATTTAGAGGTTTCAGGGATGGTGGCCATCTTTATAATTCTGCAATGAAGGTAGTACATGTCTTAATTTTTTTCCAACAATGAAAGCAAAAAGGGTGGGGCTGCTGGCAATGAAGGTAGAAAATATCAATAGGAACAAAACCTAATCTTTGATACCATGTAAAAGAGTAAGAATATTTCATATCTATTATTGATATCATACTTTACAACATATACATATTGCGATCAATCTAGAATCATTAAATAAGAAGTAAATGCCTTTGGAGAATATCCTATTAAGAAATGGCTGGATTTTATGCAATATATTTGGAAAAAGATAAATGATGTACGATTTTATAATCTTTCTTTAAGTGAAAAATATTTTTCTTAATTTTCTAACCAGTCAAATCTCTTAATTGCCAATCATTTCCTTGATTGCAAGTTAATTTGGCCTATTTGATCTTCAATCTTCAATTCTCCAAATCCTTAGTTAGATCATCCAAGATATGCCAAAAATATGTCAACAATAGTAATAATAATTCAATGAAATATCAATTAAATACATAAAAATTATTTATAATATTGCAACTTTCTCATTGATTAAAAAAGAGATATCCATCAACATTTTTCATCATTGATCGAGATGTTCCAGTGTTGTTAGGGACAGGGTGCTAAGACCAAAGGTCTTGATCATTGCTTTCTCCAGAGATGTTGGAGGAGGTGGAAGATGATATATTTTGTTTTATGCATCTTTTGTAAGGGCATGCCTCTTTCTAGAAGAGTTTCTTTAAACCTTATTTTTACTCTTCCTAAGGGAGCAGGTGCTAAGGATATTAAGGTTTTGAAGCCTTTTACTTCATTGGGCTGATTTTTATAAGATTTTGATGCTAGCTAATTAAACAAGCAAGGTTTTCCAGGCATAATTTCTTGTAATTTGAATGCTTTTGTGAGTGGGCTATAGATTTTCAATAATCATTGGTCACTAACAAGATGGTGGATGCTAGGCCTTAATATATTCTAACATTATCTGGCCTTTGCAGGGCAATGAGATACGTAACATTCCATGAGACGGAGTTATCGCAATTCTGTTATAAACTTTCTAAGGCTTGCCAGGAATATCATCCGCTTCACTTAAGTGGCTAGGACACGTGGCCAAAGTATTATCGGGTCGCCACCGCAATATTCATGATAGGCTAAAGAAGGTTATCTGCTGAATGATCATTTATCCAGTTTCTTATTATTTTTACTTATCTTGGTGAATTTTGATTTTTGTATTCTTAATCTTTATTCTCATTCAGTAGTGGTCGTTTTATTGGAGTTTTTCGAATCTCAGTTCTTGCATTCTTAGTATTGGCTCTTGTTCATTCACAGCCACTTTAACTTCTCAAAAAGTCATTCTGATATTCTTGTAATACTTGATGTTCTTCATAATCTTTTTTTTTAATCATGTATTAACTAATATTTCACAATGTAATATGTGCAGATCATCACTCAATGTTTATAATCCTTGCTCTTTCGACTTAATTCTTTATTTCTCCTCGATCGCTGTTCTTCATATCTCATAATTCATATTTCTCATTGGTTATTGTTTTTCTCATCTATTAATTTTTCAAATAATTTTAGGATACTTATTATAATTTTTAATATGATTGAAGATAATAGCATTTATCATACTTTAATATTTCATAATAACATCTACCCAATATCATAATTTATTTATTTATTATAAAACATGAACAATACAATTAAACAAATAATGTATAATATTTACACAAAATTATGATATTTATTTATAATATTATGAAAAGCATGCAATATTTTACCCAAATCTCATAAATGAAAAATTATAAAAATAGTAACAGAGAAAACAAGAGTTAGGTACACTTGCCTTGCTATTCTTCCTTTCACCGGGCGTTGCTAGATCTCCTTTTCCTCTTTCTCTCTTGCTCCTTGCGCCGCTCCCGTCCATTCTTTCCTTGCCCAATATTTATAGGTGTGATCCCCCCTTTTCTGGAGGGTTTCAGATTATTTTGGAGCTCTCCGGGAGGTTTTAGAATTTTCTTCTCCCGCAAATTTTACTTATATTCGCCAAATGACCATTCCCGCATTTTTTTACCCATTTCGTCATTTATAACCATTTTGGTATTTTTCTCTTTTTACCTATCTCGGCATTTTTCTTATCCCCGCCTCTTATAACTATTTCGGTCAGATGCCTCAATCAGCCTGAAATGTCATTTCTGTCATTTCGTACCATACTGGGCAATTGGTGTATTCTTGCCAACTGTATTATTCTGCCCACAAGGCATTGTTCCGGTATCCTTGTACCAACCGGGTAATTGGGCCATCTGGTTATTTTGCCCATTGTACTTCATTCCGTCATTTTGCTTCATACTGGCAAATTACTCCATATGGCTATTTTCTTCTCAAAGTTCCTATCAGTCGTTTTATTCACAGTATACCAGTTATTTTCTTTTATAGCATACCGATAATTTTTTCCACACAAGCATATCGGAAATTCTCATCAAAACCCATACCGGTCATTTTCCTTATTCATACCGAGCCAATTGCCATATTGGCAAAGTGCACCTATAGGCACTTGCACATTCTTTCCATACCGGTCGTTCTCATTTTGCAATAAACCACCTAAAACACTCATGCTTTCCTAAATACCCATTCCGGTTGTTTCTCTCATAATATACAATCTAGTAATTTTGTCTGTTCTGTTAGATTTATACAAACCGGTAATTTTAGCATGCATTCATACTGGTCATTTTTCTTTTAATGTATGCTGGTCATACTAGTATTTTGCTCCAAATCGGCATTTCCTCAAATGAATTTTCTGTCATTTAATACATTCTGGTAATTTTATCCATTCCATCCACAACACCCATCCCGTGCATTTTGGCCATACAGGGCAAATCACACATACTGGGCAAATTGCATTATATTGCCTTTTGTGTCCTCAATATTTCATACCGGCAATTTTGGTTAATTCGTGCATGCCAGGTAATTTATGCATTTTGGTCAAATCGTGTATACTGGCAATTATCTCCCACAATTTATATTGGTTATTTTCCCATTCCGGCTTTTAATGCAAACAGGCCACTTTTGCCATAAGCCAACGGCTTCTAGCGGCTCAACATCCCATGGCTGCTAATCGCAGCCTATTTTCTCACGCGGCTAAAGCAGCCAGTCTTCTCGATTGTAGAGAAATAGTTCCCTTTTTTGCCAGTCAACGAGTGTTTGGCCGGGTAGTTTTTCCTTTGTTTTGCATTTTATCCGATCAACATGTTGACCGGACAATCTCCTTAATTCATTTTTTTGTTGGTCAACGAAGTGTTGACTAGTCATTTTCCTTTATTGCGGCCGGCCATTTTGCATATTTGGTCAACACTTTGATCAAAAATTTGCTGTTTAGTTATTTTTGGGCAATTCGACCGGTAATTTTGGACAAGTGGCATATTGGCCGGTCCCTTTACATTTAGCCGGCCAACATTTTGTTGACCATCTTGTTTCCTTAATTTATTTTATTCCAATCTTAATGTTAATTGTATTAACTTATTTACTAAAATTTACAATATTTTTAAAAACTAGTACCTTATATTGTTGGTCCTCAAGATTTGGTTGCTTGCTTGGAACACTATTAGTTTCCCCCTCTAAATTGCAATAATGTGCTACCCCTTGTTTGTAGGGTGTCACTCAAACAAATAACAAATTCTTGTCCTCTTCATGTAGATCTAGATATTGCCTTAACATTTAGGTGTTTTCAGTTGGATTGTAGCATACAGTTTACAAACTAGATAGCCCAATCTCCACTAGAAGTATGGATTTCATGCAAATGTGAAGACTATAAAGTGTTTCTTTAGTGGCCTCCGTAGGCATCATTTGGTAAGTTTAAAGCACTCCAGGGAATTCATCTACCTAAGCCCCATCTACATTGTCCAACTTAGCCCATAATCTATTTAGAAGTGTTTGACCGGTCAAACTATCTATTCGTTTATAAATAATATATTGATGCCCGATTCCTAGTCCATCACAATATTTTGTGAATTGCTTTCCTAAGAGCTAGGTTCAAATGCCAAAAACACAAACATTGTTTGCATAAAAATTCTACAATGTTTTGCTCTATTATTTTGGCTAGTGACGCTGCTCCATCCATTTGGTAAAGTAATTAAGATTGACTATAATAAATTTGCATTGTCCAGATGGAATAGAAAAAAATTATATGCTCCTTCTGAAGTGTTGAAGCCACAATGAATGATCCCTTCCAAATTAAGCATAGTGTGTTCCTTTAGGGTACCTTTTTGATTACTTCATTGGTCCTCAAGATTTGGTTGCTTGATTAGAACACTATTAGTTTCACCCTCTAATTGCTATAATGTGCTACCCCTTGTTTGTAGGGTGTCATTCGAATAAATGACAAATTCTTGTCCTCTTCATGTAGATCTAGATATTTCCTTAACATTTAGGTGTTTCGAGTTGGATTGTAGTGTACAATTTGCAAACTAGATAGCCCAATCTCCACTAGAAGTATGGATTTCATGTGAAAGAGAAAACTATAAAGTGTTTCTTTGGTGACCTCCCTAGGCATCATTTGGTAAGCCTAAAGCATTCCAAGCAATTCATCTACCTAAGCCCAATCTACATTGTCCAACTTAGCCCATAATCTATTCGGAAGTGTTTGACTAGTCATACTATCTATTTGTTTATGAATAATATACTGATGTATGAATGAGCCTAATTTCTAGTCCATCACAATATTATGTGAATTGCTTTCCTAAGAACTAAATTCGGATGCCAAAGTGATGAACATTATTTGCATAAAAATTCTATAGTGTTATGTTCAATTATTTTGGCTAGTGGCATTGCTCCACCCATTTAGTAAAGTAATTAATATCGACTATAATAAATTTGTTTTGTCCAGATGCAATAGAAAAAGATTTAAGTATATCCGGCCCCTATTGTTTAAAAGGCCAAATTCTTTGAAGTGCATCATCTATGTAGGAGGCTACCTCGAAACAATACTATGGATTTGATAATCATCACATTTTTTTATGAACTCCATAGTGCCATACTTTATGGTTGGCCCCAAGTATCCATGTCTCATAATTTTGAACACGATGTTCTTCCCTCCCATGTGAGCTTGGTATATGCCTTGATGTACATTATGGAGGGTGTAATCAACTTCCACTATAGTTAAAAACTTAATAAAAGGGGCAGAATAGGCTCATCGGCATAAAGCTCCATTTATTATTATATACCATTTGGCAAGTTTTGAAATTATTTTTACTCCTAGCCATTTTCTTGTAGCATTTTGCATTGCAAATAGTCTAGGTAAGAGTTCATCAAAGTGATCTCGTCCGTAAATTGGACAACCTCTTCCCACTCAACATTGTTTGCTTGCTTGAGGATTTCCCTCATTTCTCCTTTATTTCCCTCCTCCATCCTAATAGTCTATATATATATTTTTTTTTATGAACAATATGCCTTTCATTTTTTAGCTTGAAGAATATGGATAAGCTCATACTTCTCTAGGATTGCTTGGATGGTCTTTACTTAGCTTAAATACTTAGCTACATCTGCATTGTTTGTCAAAATTTTCAAGTATTGGTTCATCATTAGCTTATAGTCATTGTAAATCATCAGGTCTCTAATTGAATATTTCTTGGCTAGTTTCATACTAATGATTAAGGCTTCATATTCTGCTATAATATTGGTGATAGGGAGCCCAAATATGACTAAATATTTCAATTCTAATCCTTCTGGTGAAGTAAGGATTACTCTTGTTCTATTGTCAGAGTAAGAAAATGCTCCACTACATGGAGAGTCCAACATGGCAATAACTGTAGATAGATTGATTCTTCCACTCCATGTTTTTCTCCGGAGGTTCATTCAGCAATGTTTGAAGCAGTGAATTAGACAATTATATCTGTCAAAGTCTATCCTTTATGGTGAGTCGGATTTTGATCCCAAACTCGAGTTCACCTAACTCGATGAACTCGATAGACCACTTGATCAATTGATTTGATAGTTCAGCTTCTGCAAAATCCTTTTTAAAGGTTGGTTTGTTGAGATGAATATCTCATGAGTCTAAAAGAAAGATCAAAGCTTTTTAGCACCGAGCACTAATGCTGCCAATGCCAAGGCATCTTTTTGCCAAAGCATACCGATACTTTTAGGTTTTCGAACTTTATAAAGGACTTTAACATGGATAGATGTATTATCTCTGAACTTAGAAAGATTTAAGAGGAACTATTATAAGGGCTATACCTAACATGGATAGATAGAGGAATAGATTATCTCTGAACTTAGAAAGATTTAAGAGGAACTATTATAAGGGCTATAGCTAACATGGATAGATAGAGGAATAGATCATCTCTGAACTTAGAAAGATTTAGGAGGGGAGGATGTCTAATATATTCTTTTAACTCTTAGAAAGTGATTGTTGGCACTCGACCATGCAAGGGAATATGTTAGTCTCGACTCCTCATATCACTCTAAAAGAGAATAAGTATTTTCCAACTACTTTTCCCATTAATTGGGTCAATGTTGCTAATCATTCGATTAATCTTTAGATATCTTTTGACAAATTGTGGAGTCTCCAAATCTTTTATTGCCACAATCTTTTCTAGGTTGGCTTTAATACTATGATGGGAGACCATGAATCCCAAATTTTTTTGAAGTTATTCCTTACTAGTATTTGATTGGATTTAGCTTCATCTGGTAGGTTCTAAAGATGTTGAGCTAAGTTTTAGATGTGGTAGCATGATTGAATACTTTTGATTATCATATCATCCACATTGACCTCCTTGTTGCACCCAACCTATTATTCAAATATTTTATTAACAAGTCATTGGTAGGAAATTGTAATGTTTAAGTTTTGATTTTATTTTAATTATGATTAATTAAGTTAAAATAATTAAAATTGATATTAAAAGATGATAAAATTAGATTAGATCACATCGAGTTAATGGATGCTTGATTGGCACGCATTACATGGGATGGGTAGTGAGGTCAAACTTGATGGACTCTTGATTGGTGTATGAGCACACTTTTTAGTATGTCTGTGGCTCAAGCGTGCTATCTAAAATGTTTGCGCTCGAAGTGTGCCCAAAGCGGCCTTCATACGCCATAGTGTTTAGTTGCGGTGCTTGACGCGCATTCGACTAACGCTAGAGTGCCACTACTATTATAAATAGCTAGTCTGGTTGATTTTTAGCTATTTTTCTTTAGAATTGGAGAGAAGAGAGAAAGAGAGATGAATATCAAGAAACTCAATTCAAGTAAATTTGAGCTAGATTTTTGGTAATTTAGAGTTATGACTAGTACATTTTATGCCATTTTTCCTTTGTTACTATTTTATTAATTTTTTAAATATTTATTTTAAATATTCATATATGATATAATTTTGTAGTTAAGAGATTTATACTTAACATACATATGAAATTCTTCTTATTTTGTTATAAAAATATATAAAATTTAAGTCTAAACTTATGTATATAATATAGTTCAGTTGTTTTCTATAATATACCTTTATACATATTTTAAATTTATGATATAATATTTTTCTATATTTGATTTTAGTTTAATAAGTTTCCACATGTTCAAAATTATTAACAATATATTCTATATATTCTGAAACTTAATTAAAGTTCCCTACATGTTTACTAAAAGAGATAAAATTGCTATAATAAATTTAAATTGCTGATTTTTTACACTATTACTAAATTTTTCTTTATTATCATGTTAATTTAGTATTTCATTTTTAAAATTTGTTATGGCTAAATTTTTATAGAGAGTTTAAGTATTAAATGTTAAGAGTTTATAGAAATTGAATAGAAAACTTTACAATTATGTTAATAATTAGAAATATTTTTTTCTAAATAAGAAAATTTAAAAATATAGAAAAATGTGTAAAGTTTTTATAAGTAAACATATCGAACCATGATAATCGTTCAACAAGTAATTTATTATGATATATCTTAATATATTATTGTAGTAATTAAGATTTGAACTTATTATCCGTAAAGGAAAGTGGCGTTCGACTCTATCTATAGGGTTATATATATTATAGCTCACTTACGAGTCTTGAATTATAACATAATATCTTTTGTTGTATGAAAAAATATAACCCAAATTTTTGTTATTTGCTTCTTCAGTCAGTAAGGCTCTATTGGCCCTTGGTCTCTAAGAAAATCATATTTCAATATGATTTGATGACATAAATTTAAGTATGAACATGATAAGTAAATCCAAAAAACTAAGAAGAATCATTATCATGAATTTTTATAATATTACACTGAAATCTAATACATTATTCCTTACAATATGTTTTAAATATAAATTTTATATATTTAATTATAAAATTATATTCTCTAGATAGTGAGACCCTAATGGTCCTTGGTCTCTTAGAAAATCATATTTCAGTATGATTTGATGACATGAATTTAAATATAAACATGATAAGTAAATTTGAAAAACTAAGAAGATACATTGTTATTGAATTTTATAGTATTATACTGAAATATGATACATTGTTCCTTTTGATATATTTTAAATATAAATTATATATGTTTAATTATAAAAGTATATGCATTATTGAACATTTGATTCATTCCTTAATCCTATTTTACTATTTCCTTCATATGAGAGGTTCAGATACTTACAGGACAATTAGGATTGAAGGATGAACCATTCAAAGATATTAAAATTAGAATTTATAAAATGTTTAATGTTATATATTAGTTTCTGGAAATGATTTAATGATATTTATGTTAATCGAATAATGGTTTGGGAGTTGAATGATAAATGTTGATTTATTTAGTATTATTTGGATATAGTTTATATTAATTATGGTTTGTAGTTTAGAGATGCCGATTGTCTAGTAATTTTCAACAGTGGAATTTAGTTTTGTGGAAATGATTAACTCTGATTATATTTGAATTGGATAGAGCTCCTTATATAAAGTTTGATGTCACTGTATTCAGTTATATTATGGCATGGCATATTTCAAATCTTGTGTTTAGTTATATTATTTTACTTTAGTCGGTCGAGATATTGACGTAAAATTTATATCCATAATTAATTAAACAACTAATTAAATTACTAATCGGATAGTTATTAATATTAGAGAATTGTTAATGACGGATTTGAGATGTAGGATGTGACAGAAACCTTATTATTCTTCAAGCCAAAGGACATGACTTTATAGTAATATGTTCCTTAATCAATCATGAATAAAATTATTTCTATGTCTTTAGGATCTATGTAAACTTGATTGTACTAAGAATACGCATCTATAAAACTTATTAGCTAATGGACAGATGTTAAACCTACCAAATATTTGATCCTTAAAAGAGAGAAGTTATTTTTTAGACGTGCTTTATTCATATTTTTGAAATTACGCATATCCTTCAGTTTCTATTATTTTTGGACGATAAGCACATTGAATTACTCCATGTATTTTACTTCATAGATGAATATAGTTTTTGTGAGTTTCTTTACTTCATAATGTACTATTTTTAACTTTCCATACAACAATTCTAGCTTTTTTGTTGGATGTGCTTATATTTAGGGACAATGTTAAATTTATAAATTATCATTTTTATTGCAATCCAAGCAATTAGCCAGTGTCAAGACAAAGACATCATAGTTGTACCATAGGAATTTTATCAACTCTTACTTGAAATTTCAATCCAAGGAGGACCTAATCTAGATGTATTTCTCTAGATCCTTTGAATCTAGTTGGATTCCAACGGGAGCTTCTCTTGGTTTGTGTCGTTGTAATGTAGTCTCATATTTTAGGTCAAACTCCTTTACCAGCAGTAGCACCGTGGGGTCTTTGAGTTTTTAGAGATAATAATTACAATACTTGTTCTAGTTCACTTGTATCTCTTTGATTCCATGAGTTTTAAATTTTATTTTTAGACATGAAATGGAAGTAACCATACCAAAGGTTTCGAAACATGGTCTACATAGGATAATAATATGAATAGAAGGCATTTCAACCTCTAGGAAGGTGAAGAAGTGGGAAGCTACTTGTTGGTGTGATCCCACCACTAGGTACTCAAAATTGATTATTTGTTCCACCTACACTGAGTTATTGTATAGACTGCACATAGAAATATCAAATGGTTCTAATTGTTGTATTTCTTTGTCCTAATTGAATGAAGGTATTAAAGTATAAAATATTTTTAGAACTTTCATTATTACCAAAAACTCTTTTCAGTTGAAAGTCCTAGGCTCCATTAAAAATAAGGGTGGATATAACAAAGGGTAAAAATGTAGGCAAGTTGCATGATTTAGATCCTCATCGCTGAAGTTGATAATCTTCTTCTGTATTCTTTGCCACTTGTTTAGTGTCACTCCTTTTAGTTTCCTTACAACACCTACAGACTTGGTGGAAACCAAGTTAATAAGCCCACTGATCACCCTGCTGCATGGAGGCACTTCTTTTGCCACTTCGGATCACTTGCCTATCCCCTCTAAATCTTGCGAGAAGTTCTTTAGCCTAGTTAAGTATTCCGTACTAAGGTGATATCTCTAGTAAAGTTGCTATGGAATAATTAAACATTTGAAAAAGTCACTTGGGAGCAAAAAAAAAAATTTAGGAAAAGTATTCATACTCGTTCTATCATTGAGGTAAATAAATTTTGATAATGAAATTTTATATGGAGGAAGAATTGAAATACCTGATCATAAAAATATGCTTTATGATGTTAGATATTAATCAAATTAAGTAAATTATCAAGAATAATTATGTACTCAGATGACAAATTAAATAAATAGAAAAAAACAGATCACTGCTTGAACCATGCATGAGTGGCACTCAGATGTGGATAGTTGTATTGGATCACGTAAGTGCTGTAAAAAGGAAAAATTATGTGTATGGTAGTAGGAGTTGTATATGATATAAGTATAGTAGCATTGTCTTAAAAAATCTTCCAGCTAGAGGAGGTTTCGGTCCATTGGCCAGGTTTCGTCTGGGCACATTTTAGATTCCTGTACACTCCTCTGTACTCTGACTTGCTATATAGAAGCGACTTAATAATTTAGATCGGATTTATGGGCTCCTAAACTGTGGCCTGTCTTGGCCTATGTGTGGCGTCGATGTGAAAATTCATTATCATTTCTTCTCCAATGCAGGTTCTCTAGATATGTTTGGGCTGCGGTCTATCATAGGAATAGATGCATTTATAGCCGTTTGATTATTGGGATCATGGTATTCAATAGACTGGCAGTAAGTGGAAGGAGGGGAACCAATTAGCTAGTACATTTAAACTCGCCTAAGCAGCTTTAGTTTACTTAATTTGGTGCAAGCACAATGAGGTTGTTTTCAAGTAAAAACAGATCGATGGCCTAATTATGTGGCTGAAGTGAGTTGCCTTTACATTTGAGACAATATTAGTAAGTGGATGCTTCCTATCAGCACCCAGTCTAGATCCATTATATGCAGAAAGTCTAGACAGCTGATTTAAGTGAATTGCACCTTTCTAAACTGGAATACATATTTTGTATTTTCATTTTTTTGGTGTTTGAAAGCCCGACTGATGTGCTTAGGTTTGTGTTAGCTTAGTTGGGTTGACTACAATCGCTTGGCCTAGTGACTATTACAATATATGCCAGTAGACATCCAAGCATTCCCAGAGCCCCATCAAAAGCCTAAGTTCTGACCATGATAGCCATCATTTCTACCGGACTCAGTGACTACTACAGCCATAATAGCCTGAGCATCTCTTGACAGATTATGCCAGATTATCAAGAATAATATCTTGACAGATATTTTAGGATCATGATATCAGAGCCCATCTCAATACAACACCCAGTGAGGAAGTATCAAATAGACCAAATTATCAGCAGATTCACAATAAAAAAATGGTACTAGTATAAACCACTCAAGGTGATAACCCTTTCTGAATTGCCACCATTACAAATCTCCTGCTCCAAAAAGAAACCCACGACATTCAAATCTATCCTTTCATATAACCACAGTTAACAGCCTTTTGATTCCTAGTAAACTGAATCAGAGTTAGTAAGTCAAACAAAGACTGATAAATAGTCTCCTAGTAAGAAACACCCCCTTCCATTAAGTTTGAGTTAGCATTCAGAGTACAATGCCATCCATTACAGAACAGCCATACTCTTTAAACTCCCTTAGAGCAACCATTTCTATTTTTTCTTTCCCTTTTTTTCAAATATGCCATGTGTTAATATGAGAGAGAGAGAGAGAGAGTGCGTGTGTGTAACAAAAAGAAAATGAGATCCCACACGATACATGGATATAAAACTTCTTCCAGAAGAGAACGGTAGTGATCTGCGTTTAGAAACATAGATAAAAAATGGATCAAGTACAAAATTAATAAAAAATGAAAACTTTCGGGGAAAAGAGGAGATTCAGAAAGGAAAACCCTTGTGCACATTCCTCTTTGAGGCTTCGGCTAATCTCTTGACACATTTGGCATTTTTATAAAAATCCAGCAGCTCATCAATGAGATCCTTTGGATGACATGTAACAAATGCCTTTAAGAACCGCTTCTCTGTCATCCGTAGGGCCCTCAACATAGTTGGCCCCTTTATTTGAGGGAAAAGTCCCATATCTTGAATCTTTCCTGCAAGAAGCACTCGTGGCTTCAACACAGCTTCAAGTTACAGAGCAGCAGAAATGGGTAACCAAGAACCACTTTTGCAGGTAGCTTCATTGTTCCCACAACGAATGTCATATTCCTCTGAACCTTGTCAATGGAGAGAGTCAGCAATAGTGGAGATCGTCCAATGAGTCTCAATACCTCATCATCTGAAAACCCAAACTTACCAATGTTGGCCACCTTTTCACGGATTGTCTCTATGCGGGAGATTCCGATAATCGTTACCACATATTTGTACATTTTGGACTCCTTAGAGACCCCAGTCCTACGTATGTAATCTAACTTCTCTTCAGTCATCTTGGTCCTGGGAATAATGGTAGGCCGAGATAACAGCATAGAAACCAAGTCCTTCCTGCTGACACCCATCTGCTCATACAACAAAATGATGGGTCTAACTATCTTATGGAAGTCGTAGGTTAAGAGGGAAGGATTTCTAGTGATCGCTTTAAGAAGAACCTCCCTTGACTCAAACATCGACTGCAGATAATCAAGCCGCTCATCGAAGAATCGATTGATACGACAATTGAGGAAGCGGGGTCGACAATGAACGATCTTAACGAGGTCAGAAGATTGTAGGCCAAACTTGCTTAATAAACTCAGCTTAGATTCCAGATTAGAGCAGTCAGCTTTGAGTAATGCTGGTTGACGATAGAAAATTTTGTTAATTTCAGTTTGACTGCAACCCCATTTCCTCAGGACATCAGCAGCATCTTTTTGTCGTCCTCCCACTTCTTCAACCAATAAGTCTGATGACGCAGTCCTATCTAAGAGAGCAGACAATGAAATTGTACTTGTGGCAATTGTGGAACATAAATGAGATTTTATGTAGGATAGCTTGGCACCAGAACTGGAAGAGAAAGCAAAATGTTTTCTGGGGACGGAGAATAGGATGGTAAGAAAAGCATTAGCACCACCTTTCATAATATCTCCAAAATCAACCAACTGATCAACAAAAGAACAGGTAGATGATACAGTTCAGGAATTACAGAAAAACAAGAACCCTAATCTGGTCATACAGATTATTAGATCCGAAGCATTATTTGTAATAGAACTTGAAGCAAATACGAATCCTGAATCTGAGGATAATGATTGACACAGTAATTACTAGGAATAGGATTTACTCGTCCCCCCCAACCTTAAAAAAAAAAAAAAAAAAAAGGGTTTGTGAAACAGAGCAAAAAAGGGGAAATTAATCAAGTATATTGTATGGAGCAATAAGGTTACGCATCAAGCAACGGCCAACAATTAACAGCTGATATTAGCCATAGTACCTCCGAAAGCATTTGAATCGGTAAGGATGAAACTAGGCACTCTTTCGGATTACCAACAATCACAAATATTACTCATCGTCACTCATGATTTCCATGTAAACTGTTAGAAATTAGTAGGTGAAAAAAAAAGAGACGAGCAAAGGGCATTCCAATTCTCGAATACAAAGAAGGAAGGAGGCAAGAAGACAACTGAAACTGCAGAGGCGGAGAGGCGTAGACTTGGATTTCGAAGTTCCCCTCCTGCCGAGCTTCTTTTCTTGCAATTTTCTTGTTTATTTTTAAAGCAATAATTTATTAAAATATTATATATATATATATATATCCAAGATCTAAATTTTCATTTTTTAAAAAATCGCTTAATTGTTTAACTATCTTTTTTTTAAAAATATAGACATTATTAAAAACTTTGATGAAATTCTTAGATGTTTAGTAGGATTACAGATAGAAAATATAAAGATTTTATTTAAGAACTTTTCACTCAAGTAAAAAGAGTGATAGATCAAGCTATAAATCGGCTTCAGCGTCCTATGTCAGATGAAGTAATTGTTTGCGTTTACTACAAAGTTCGATAGCTTAAACTTGTATGCAACAGTTGCATATTTTAATTTATTTATGATCTATATTTAATTATTAATAATTAAAAATTAATATTGATAATATTATATTTATAATAATAATAATTCTTTGATTATGATCTATTTATGATCTATAAATAGGCCCAAATCCTTCGATTCCACATTTTTAAAACCCTTCGTTGCTTGCATCTCTTTTAAAATCATTTCGATGCATTCTTATCTCTTCAACTGTTCTTCTTCAATGGCTCCCTGCATCAACGATATTCAGTTGGTCCTCACCTCCACTGATGTCGACTACCTCTAAGCTCAGTATAAGATTCCGAGCTCGTTGGTGTATCTCTTGCCTGGAGTCAGTGGTAGAGCTTCTTCTCCACCAGAAGGTTACATAGCCATATCTACACGATCCATCTAACGGGCGGTCCCCATTTTCCTTTGGCGCCGAAGTGATACAAAATAATTGTGGCCCTTCACATCCCGGTCGCCAGATTACAACCTAACATAGTTAGGTATTTAGTTTCTTTGTATATTTTTGCTCGTATTCATGGCCTGGTATTGGACACCAAGGCCGTGAAAGTTATTCTTTATTTTCATCATGGAGCTGATTGGATTTCGATCTTTCCACGACCTGATTTTGAGTTGAGTGGGGAAAACCCTAACTCGATGAAGAGATGGAAGGTCCAATTCTTTTATTTGATGGCTTCCTCTAGATGGGAGCTCTCTAACGAATCGGGCCGAGTGTCTTCATTTTGTAACACTGAAATAATGGAGCATGAAAAGGAGTTGGCCAAGGCGTTGACCAATCTTCTCAAAAGAAGGCAGGCTCCTTTAACGATAATAAAAAGAACAGATGGCTGTTGACCAAGTCCCTTGATCAGGCCAAATGGGAGCCTATAGTGGAAGGAAAGTATAAGAGAAAACAAAAGCCTCTTCAAATAAATGAGCCATCGCCTAACCGACCATGAGCAAAGAGGCATTGGCCGATCCTCCTTTGAAAACGAAGCCACTATTGATCAGCTAATAAGAAGAAAGAGGCCGTCGGTGAGGGTGGACCCAACTTCTACATCCTCCTTAGCCCAAACTTCTGGGGCCGTCGGATTAGATAAAAGCTGCGAGCCTTCGGAGTATGCTACTGAGGCTAGAGTCGAAGATGTTCTGATCCCTACACCAACACTTGCTTCATTTGAGGTGCCAGCTGTTTTGCTACCGCTATCTGAGGAGCCCCTACACAATATCCCTATTAGCTTTGCCGAGGGTGCCTCCTGGATCAATGAAACTCAGTCTGGGGAGGCTGAGGAGGTACCGCTAATTGAGTTTCCAGTGGCTAGCATCATTGAGGTGGTCACCTGGGAGCTTCATGCTAACGTTGCTGAGATACCTTCTCCTAAGCTCCCAGTGCTTGAGCCTAGAGTCGAAGACGAGGTCAAGGTATGAGTCGTGGCGGCAAACATGCCTCTCTTGGAGGCCTCCATTTTTTAGGACGAGTCAGAAGCAGCAGTCGAAACATCTAATTCTGAGCCCCTAGCGCTTAAGGTTGAAGGGGATGTTTTTGCCAGAGGAGTCAATGGGGTGGCCGCTATAGAGCCCTCAGAGCCCAAAGTCTAGGAGGCTTTGGAAGTTCTCACAAGTAATACTCCTTCAGTGAGCTCTTCTATCTCTGAGGTATTGGCTGAACCTTTCCTTAGTTCTTTTATTGCTTTTATCATAGTCACTAACTTGTTCTCTTCTTTGCAACTTCAAGAACCAGGCCATCGTCTCATCTCCACTATCAATCACCTAGCTCACGATTATATTGAAAAAGAGAAGTTCTTGACTTTAGAGGAGCATATTTTCCAACTTAAACGTGAATAATTTGAGATGAAGCAGAAGTACACCCTCCTTCGAGACCAGAACTTTAGGTTAGAGAGTGAGCTTCGCATGTTTATTAGTTCGGATGACATCAAGCGGGTCATGGAGCACAAGTATTGGGATTGTATCGGCCTCTACCGACATATCATCAAAATGGTGGCTCCTAATATCCCAATTTTCATTCTTCATCCTAAGAATGCCAGCGCACGACATATTTCAGATGTATTATATCGTCTTAGAGATGATGTGAACTCTTGAGAGCCTCTACCAGAGATTTCACAGGCTTGTCCTCCCGGAATAAATATTTATATTTTTATTTATTTGTTTATCTATTTATACTTGCAATTGTACTCGTAATCTTTTTTATAATAAAATAAAACTTTTCATCATTGTATCAATGATTCTTTATCTCTCTTGGTTGTTTATACTTATACACACATATATATAAATTGGCCGAATATTATATACTTTAATGCCGTGCTATTAAGATTACTTAAACTGTCATTCACATATGGCTTCTGTCCTTCAGATAAGTTGAAGGGTATCAGACTTTTTGTGTGTCTAACTTAAATTTTTTGGACCATGGGCTACTGACAATATTACCTTGGGGGTCCTTGCATTCATGCTTTAAGGAAGCCCCATAAGATTTTTAATCTTTAGCCTCATTAGGACCGCTTGGTTCTGTAACCAAATTTTAACAATTTGACCTTATTCGGGCCACTCGGTTACATGACCGAGTTTTATTAACCACCAAGTGTGACTCGAGGGACAGGTGAACGAATCTCACCTAACTTATGAGCAACCTAGGTCATACAATTTCATGAAATAACAAGCATTCATAAGAATAAACAATAAATAATTATTTTATTACTAAAATATCATAAAGTTTACAAGCATTCCAAATAATATAAACTAATCTTACCTAGCCACAAATACATTAACTGATAGTATTTTTTGAGGTGGGAGGCATTCCAAGTCCAAGGGACTAATTACCATTTTTGATGCACAACTTGTACGCCCTATTTTTGAGAATGGTTGAAACCAGGTTCGACCCCTCCTAGTTAAGTGAGAGCTTATTCGGTTAGTATTTTTTCCAAGTAACTTCAATGCTTAGTAGCACTGAATCTCCCACTTCAAACTGGTACACGCTCGCCTTCTTGTTATAATGTTTGGCGAACGTTTGCAAATAAGCCGCTGTCTGCAACCGTGTTATGTCTCAAGTTTTTTCAAGCAGGTCAAGATTTTTTTAGAGCCTTTGTGAATTGCTAAACAAGTCAAAATATTCAACCTGAAAATTGGGAAGTCTGACCTCTATTGGTATGACAACCTCAATCCCATAGTATAGGCTAAAGAGTGTTTCTCGAGTCGGCTCTTTTGGTGTTATCCTGCATGACATAAGACAGATGGTAGCTCGTCTATCTACGAGCCCTCAACACTTTCAAGCTTCTTCTTCAAACCATGCAATATTGTACGGTTGGTAACCTTCACTTATCCATTAGTTTGCAGGTTAGTTTGCGGGTAGGTAACGGATAAGTAAATTCGGTCCTATTATCGCTCACTATGACTTCACGGATACCAAATCTATACACGATGCTATGTCGGATGAACTCAGCCGTATTCTGCTCAATGATTCGAGCTAGTGGGATGACCTCGACCCATTTCGTGAAACAGCCGATTCCGATAATCACGAACTTTCTTTGCTCGGATGTAATTGGAAGGGGTTTGAGAATATCGAGCCCTTGTACAAATGCTAGGTCAATTCCAAAGCTCAGAGCTCAGTATGTGGCTGATAGGTAAGATTCTCATGTACCTGACAATTATCACATTTTTGTACGAAGTGTATGGTGTCGTGCTCCATGGTGGGCCAATAATATCCTTATCTCATAAGCTTGAAAGTAACATTCTTACCCCCAATATTGGATTTGTAGATGTTAAGGTGTACCTCTCTGAGCACGTAGGTAGCCTCTTCTAGCGTGAGATACTTAGGGTATGGGACGAAGTACCCATGTTGGTACAACTTTTTGTCCATAATGGTGTACCAGCCTGCTATCTTTTTTACGTGTTTGGACTCATTCAGGTTCATTGGTACTATGTCATTGGACAAGTATCTCATGCAGAGAGTCGTCTAACTGTTAGCATCAACTATCTGCATTTCTTCAGGCTCCAGGTCGTCTATACTAGAAAATTTTAAGGATTTCACGCATTTCTCGTGTGTATTGCTTAGGTCCCCGGTTGCTGCGGCCCTTGCTAGTTGGTTGGCTTTCTTATTCTCTTCTCTTAGAATGTGGATCATCTCGACATTATCAAATGTTGAAGTCAGGCCTCGGTCTTTTGAAAGATACTTGAAAAGTTGTTGGTTGCAAGTGTAATATCTCGAATATTTTTTTTAGTAAATTATTTAGTTAATTTTAATAATTATTTTGGATTTAGAATCTTATAGTTGAGCTTAAAATATGAGTTTAAAGTATTTCAATAATTGAATTAGATTTAGATATTTAAACCATTAATTTGAACTAATAGTTTGAGCTTGTGTATTTCAATTATTAAATTTAAAGTAATTAATATGTTTGATTGAGTTAGTTTAATTATAAGTCCAATTAGTTACGTGAATAATTATATATTTAATTTTAGTATATTAGAATTTATTAATTTAAAATATAATTATGAAATTAAATTTAAAGAGGAGCCAAAATATTAGAAATTAATATGAAAATTATAAGTGTTATTATAAGGATAATTAGATGAATAATTAACTATATTTTAAATAGAGATAAATAAATATATAAATATAATATAAATAATAATTAGTAATAAATAATAATAAATAATATTAAATAATATAATAATATTAATATTATGTGTAATATTAATAGTAATAATAACAATCAGGTGAAGGAAGGAAAGAAAAAGAAAAGAGAAGGAAAGAAAAGAAAAGAAAAGGAAAGGAAATAAAAGGAAAGAGAGAAGAGCAAAGGAAAGGAAGGGAAGAAAGAAAGAGGAGAAGAAAGGAAATGCATGGGTGATAGCGACAAAAGAGGAAAGGGGGAAACGGTACTCATGTGAAACCCTAATCGGCCCTTCTCATGATTTAAGGAGGCAGTAGGGTTAGGGAAGGGGGGAGGATGAACCGAAGAGAAACAACGAAGTGGAGCCGCTATCGTTGATCACAAATCAAGGCAAGTAAACTTCCACCTTACTAAATAAATTCTTCCTTTATGTTTATTAACATCAAATCTCTAATTTTATGTTCTGATTTGGGAAAAAACCAGTGAAAACCAAGGGTTGCAAATTTGGGCTATCAACCGCAGGGCCACGGTTCTGTGAACAATTAGCCGATCTTTTGGGCTCAACAATGAATGGGGATTTAGGGTATTGCCTAATGGAGTTCTAAAGTAACAATTTTACACATCTCCCCATCTGATTTTGAGTTGTACTCACGGCCATGGAAATAGAGCACCGTGCTCTGTTTCCGTTTTTCCAATCGGGTCTACTGACCCGGAGGCATTGAGGGTGCTCCAGCTCTCTATTTCGCAAGTAAACTCTCCCATTCTCTGGGTTTATATCTATTTTCTTGCTGCATGCTTTAATTTTGAGGGATTCGGTTGTACTCTTGATGTTGGGGGAGAAAATGGGAAAACAGAGGCGGCAAGGGAACGGGCAAAATTTTAGGGATTGTGTGATGATTTGGGACGCGATAACTAGTGGACTTATACAATTAAATGCTCACTTTTACATGTTTAAGGATAAAGCCTTGATTTTTCCTTGTTTATTATAAGAGATTGAACAACTGAGGAGAGCAGAGCACAACACAAGCCAATGTCTTTCTTTCGTTTTGCCAAAAAATTGAGTAGCCATATTAGGTGTAACCGTGTGTGTGTGGGTGTAAATACGTGTGGCTGTGTGCTCGGTGTAGTTGGTTGTGTGTGGGTGTAGGTGTAAAGGTGAGGCTGTGCGCTAAGGGTGCCCTGTGTGCGTGCATGTTATTATTAATTTTATTCATTATTTATCATTCGAGATACTTTATTGCACTCCTCTATTATTGTATATTTTTATTTGCTGGGCATTTGGCTCACTCTTATATTTTATTTGCTTCAGAGTAGACAGGTTGATATTAGGATAGAAGAGATTACGTGAGTAAACTCCGGACATAGGTGATCTCCGAGATTGAGACTTTCAGGATAGAGACTTAAGATTTTTATGATTCAGGTACTGTTCAATTTCTATTAGATCTTCTTTACGAGTATTGATATTTTTGGATATCAATGTCATTTATTGAAGTAATGTATTACTTTACGAATATTTATTAGATGATGCATTTGTAATGATTATTGACTGTAGTTTAAATAATAGTATTGAGTTCATTTAAGTTGGTTAATTACGTGTAATTGATGATTTCAGATGATTCGAGACTTTTACTGTGATGGTCCGGGTTGGGTTCGGGGATCTGGGTTCAGGTCGTTACAATTTATGGTATCAGAGAATTAATGTTTTATGTGAATATTTAAGGAATTTTGGAGTTGATAATGTTGAGGATATTATGCGATTTAATGATATTTGAAGATTTAGAGGATTGTTGGTGATTTTGAGTCGTAAAATGTATCGTATATTTTGGGTTTAGAGTATAAGATATTTGGGATTATGTAGAAATTGGTAGACCAGAGTACTAGTAGAGGTTAGGTTCTAAATTTTCTTATTTTATAGGTTGTCGAGATAATAAAATACAAGCACACGAGACTCCTGCAAAACTTATGATGGCATTCATACAGAGTAGCTAAACTCATAGTACAAGCTCTCAACACTTTGACTTGCGCATCTTAGGTGGTGAGTGTGAAAATTTCTATCGTGCAGCTATTTGGAAGAAGAGGACCACCAAAGCCTATTGCTATAGATTCCAAGATCGGACTATCACCTTTCTTAATGGATAAGCGACAAAGGATTAGCGGGTTCCTCGTAACCTAGGCTATGCATCGTGCATTGTCGTATGCCAAAGAAGAAGATGCGAACTCCGTTCGATCGACGATAATCGCAGAGCCAAGTAGAACTTCCACCATTCTCGATCAGGAGAGTTTCGACTTCAACTATTGACATGTGGCACATCAGTTGAGTACTCTTGGAAGATCCAGAGCTCTCACATCTACAACATAATGGGATAAATTATTGATTAGAGGCATTATTATCAACTCGAAGATTTTCAAATGCATTATAGCCATATCGCTGGTATAAACATCGTATAGAAGATCGACTTCTCTATTGAAGTAACTTGAATAATAACATCGACTTCAAAAACTTTATGGGATGGCATTTGCGAAACTTAAATAGTTAAAGTCGTAATCAAAATGGCTATTGTATTTGATCGTCATCAAACCAAATCATTTACCATGGAAGAATTCAGGTGCTATGATCAAAGTAGGAGAGCAACTATAAAAAAAAAAGAAAAGAAAACCTAGCAAAAAACAAGCTTCGGAGTCAAATCTCAGCTATGTTCTTTTGTTTTGTGCCTTTGGTTGGAACTAGATCATTGTTCTCTTTCTCATTTTAAAATGGTTCAACAAGTGGTTCCCTAAAATTGCTGTTCTGATCATTTGATTAGAGAAATTTGTTTAACTGCAAATTCACTTCTTCAATTTAATAAATTGTGGTGTTCAACACTTTGATACTCTTATCTGTGAATATGACCTCTATGAGTTTATGTGCTGTCATAGGAACTCTTTCTATTTCTTGAGTTCGATCGGGTTTTCACCAATTATACCCCCCTTTCATATCCTATGGTGAAAAAAAAAATTATGAGCTTGGGATTCATTGGTTCCCTTTTCCCACTTGCTATCGTCATTATAGCCTCAGATATTCCCTTCTAATGAGTATTTTGTAACCTTTATCTTTCTATTATCATCATTATATATGTGCTATCAAACTTGTTATTATTATTAGTTGTCGATCTAATACCCCTTGATGAATTGCTTTGATGCTTCATACACTATGCAAAAATTTTAAACTTTGACATTATTTTTTTGGTATTATTCATCCTTCTGTTGTGCTTAGTGTAACATCTGTTTATGGTTCTTCGAGTGACTTTTTATTCAATTTTGAATACATTATCTTGATGTCCTTATTTAAATTTATTCACTTGGATATTGGGATGGAATCCCTTCCGCATCATTAATTTGTTTGTTAACTCTTGTTACAATCCACTTTTACCCCGTGAATATATGGAATTCATTTTTGGGATTTATTATGATATGGGTTTAAATTAATGAAGGGATTTGATGAATCGTGAACAATACGTAAGAACAGAAGGAAAAAAAAATTAAAGATACAATCTCCATATCATTCGATGATTGTGTCAATTTTCGAGGATGAAAATCTTTTAAGAGGGGTTGATTGTAATATATTGAATATTTTTTTAGTAAATTATCTAGTTAATTTTAATAATTATTTGGATTTAGAATCTTGTAATTGGGCTTAAAATATGAGTCTAAAGCATTTCAATAATTGAATTAGGCTTAGATATTTAAACTATCAATTTGAACTAATAGTTTGAGCTTGAGTATTTCAATTATTAAATTTAGAGTAATTAATATGTTTGATTGAGTTAGTTTAATTATAAGTCCAAATAGTTAAGTGAACCATTATATATTTAATTTTAGTATATTAGAATTTATTAATTTAAAATATAATTATGAAATTAAATTTAAAGAGGAGCCAAAATATTAGAAATTAATATGAAAATTATAAGTGTTATTATAAGGATAATTAGATGAATAATTAACTAATATTTTTGATGCGTATCTGGATCCGACTTCGAACAGATTCGGATTCTTCTGGATGGTTTGAATCGGCTCCGTTCACCGAGTACGAATCCTGCACACCACTAAAACGAACAAGAGGTCAGCGTTAACGGCGGGATGTAATCCCACCGAAAACACTCCGACGCTCAAGTCAGTAAACCAGCCTTCAATGGAAGGAACTGAAAGTGAGAGAAAGCAATGAAAGAGAGGAGAGGAGTGTCTTGTTCCAAATGTCAGAAAGACGCAAGTCCTTTCTCGTATCTGGATGGTGGGAAGGCCGAGAACGTGTGTAAAGACTCGTTCGTTGCCTTGGAATTGGACTGTGATTGAGAGTTTGGCTGCTGGGAACCAGAGCTTATTTCTCAGAGCACTTAGGATTTTCTATCTCAGTCTAAGCTTGAAGAAAGAACGTCTGAAAGCATGAATAAAAATCTCCAAGAAAGCCCCTTTGAAAGCATTTTTGAAAGCGTGCCCTGGATGGTGGATCCAGGGCCTCTTTTATGGCAAAGAAGGCGATCCTCCTTCTTTGGAAGGAGTGATCGTCCCTATGATCTTCTGTTGGCATTCCTTCTGGAGGCTGATGCTTGTGCCCAATTGTGGAGGATTGTTTCCTTCTGAAGCGGTCAACCACTTTTCAAGTTAGCTTCTTTCCTCCCCAAAGATGTTACCGAGGTTCCTTGGGTGTGAGGAGTTGGGAGGATCTGGCGCCTTCCTTATTTGAAGGGCGCCAATCTTGCAGATATTCCTTTTGAGATCGTGGAATATCCTTGGAGGATCATGGCTGGCCTTCTTATGACTGATGGGCTTAAACGGGTCAGACCCGTTATTGTTGGAAGGCTTTTTGGGGCCCAATGTGCAGAGCGCGGACGGTCAACGCCTGGGTTGACCGTTTGCGTGCGTGTTGGCCGCCTTTATCAAAGGCGTCCGTCGTTGGCCTCCATTTGGGCTATGGGCCTGAGTGAGTCAGGCCCATTACTGTAGAAGGGCCTCGTTTGGGCCCAGCATGTAGGGAGCAGACGGTCAACGTCTGAGTTGACCATCAGCTTGTTGGCCGCCTCCGTGGAGAACGAAGGGAGAGCGGCGGGCGATCAACTGATGGGCTGTGGGCCAGAATGGAATAGGCCCATCACAGTTGCAAAGCCTCTGAAGGCCCAACAAACTGGTCAACGCTGAGTTGACCGTTTGTGAGCAAGTTGGCCGCCAGGACGGTCAATGCCAACGTTGACCGTCCTTGGGCCTTTCAGTTCCTGGGCCCATCTTCTTACTGGGCCATTAGAAACGTTGACCGGCCTTTCTGGGCTCCTGTTGACCTTTCTTCGGGCCAGCCCATTATTGGTGTACCCATCACTAGCCCCCCATGCTGTTGGTCAAATTTTTGGCCTCCAGTATGTTCATGATGGGACGTTTTTTCCTTACTTTGAGAGTCCTGTGGAAACTTATGAAATAGTGAAAGAGGGCTTGTTCGGAGTTGTTGACCGTCCTGGCCAATTCCGGAGTTCCAGAATTGTTGACCGTCCTTGGTTAATTCCGGAGTTTCAGAATTGTTAACCGTCCTGGTCAATTCCGGAGTTCCAGAATTATTGACCGTCCTTGGCCAATTCTGGGATCGATTTCTGCCAGCTTTTGCCCGGACTGCAAGGCATAAAGTGACACATGTCCTCCTTTGGTTGGAAGGAGATCCGGGTCATTAATACGCCAGAGATCCGTCCTTTGGCGGGGTCAAGTGGAGTGGCGACACGTGGCAATTCTGATGGTGCCATTAATGAGGGGTTTCGTGCGGGAGTCCCGTCCTTTGGCTGGGTCGAATGAGGAGATGACGTGTGGCAGGACTGACAACGTCCTTTGCATGCTTGGCGCTTAAGTTTTCCTTCCGTTTTTTGAAATCGGTTATGCCTCCTTCATCTTCCTCATTCCCATTTCTCAGACAACCCTTCAAAGACACCCTGAAACCTTTTCCGATCATGGCTTCCGTGGCGGATTTTTCATCTGATCTGAGAGAGGATGATATCAAGGCTTTGTGCATCGAATATAACATCCCTAAAGAGATGGCCTGGAAGGTTCCAAGTGCCGACGACAAAGCCTTTTCTCCTCCAGAGGGATACATTACAGTTTACGAGGCTCACCTGAGGAGCGGCCTCCGCTTGCCTTTGCGGAGGAATTCGGCGATCATGAAGGCTCTGCGAGTTCCCATCGCCCAACTTCATGCCAATGCGTAGAGGTATCTCTGCACTTTGTGTATTTTTACTCAAAGTTTGGCAAAAAGTTTAGGATGACGGGCGTTAGGGTTGTATTTAAAGTAATTCGAGGGTATGAGAGTGGATATCGCTCACTCCTCGCGCCGGAATAAAAATTAGCTCGGCCATCCATGATTCGTTGAAGAACTGGAAAACTGGTTCTTCTTCGTGAAAGTGTCGGAGAAGTGGCCGCTTGCAAAAGCTTCGAGCACGATTCCTGAGGTCTACTTTGGGGCGCCCTCTCGACGGATTCTTCCGCTTATGAGTGGCCGCTTGATAAGATAAAGAAGAATCTGACGACTTTAAGCGGGATTTTTTGGTTTCCCGAATAGAGTCCAAGAAAGTTAATTGGGGGCCGCCGTCTCGCCTCGGCCGCGACCTCCGATTAAGATGACGAGGCCCGAGGACTCTAAGGGTGTGATCATCCGCTCAAGGTCCTCGGAGGAAGCCGTTGAGAGGGCTACTTCTACGTCCTCCTCGTCCCCATCGCAGATTGACCTTGTGGCGGTCGGGATCTACGGTGGATCCGGTAGCACTTCTGGAGTGGAGAAATCCATTGAGGACTGGCCGGTGGAGGCCGGAGGCGTTGTTCTGGCCCAACATGCAGCTAAGGTGGCCCCAGGCGATGGATTGGTGGGACCTTCTGAGGAGCCAGCTCACGAGGCGATTGTGCGAACGTCTGCCGCGGAGTCAATCGTGGGGCTCGATTCTTTAGCAGTCGCTCCAGAGGCAGCCAGGGAGGAGCCCGTGGCATCTACTCTAGAGGCTACAAGAGAGGAGCCCGCCGCAGCCGCTTCAGAGGCTGCAAGAGAGGAGCTGCCGCAGCCATTCCAGAGGCTGCTAGGGAGGAGCCTGCCGCTGTCGTTTTAGAGGCTGCTAGGGTAGAGCCTGCCGCTGCCGTTGAGGATGATGAGTTTTTGGATCGTCTTTTGGACGAGGCAGCGGCGTTTTCGGTGCAAGAGGGCGCTCCTAGCTCGACATCTCCGGTTCCACCACCAGCTGGGCCAGGCCTGGATTCTAGGCCTGGGAGGCCCCATAGGAAGACTTATGAGGTACGACCTCTGCAACGTTTTTCTTGCAATTCTTTCTTCCTTATGTTTACAGACTCACGTTTCTCTTTGGTCCTGTGCAGCCAAGGAGATTGGCCTCAGTTATCTCCCGGGAAATGGAGCAGCGCGAACGTATCATTGCGGACCGGGAGGCTGAGATAGCCTGGCTAGATGGCAAGCTGGCCACCTTAGGAGGAGAGCTCCGTGAGCAGACAACTGCTCTTGAGGCTGTCATGGCGGGTGTGAAGACTGAGAACGCCGCGCTGAAGGCGGAGGTTGCTAAGCTGAAAGCGGAGGTTACTCGCCTAAAGGAGGAGGATGATCGAAATAAAACGAGCATCAAACGCCTCGCAGATCGGGCCCGCCGCGAGAGCCGAGTTAATACTCGGGATGAGCCTCCATGAGGTCGGCGGCGCACTACACGCCCGGTTGTTGGATGGGCTCAACATTGGACGCCACGTCGCGCGGTTGGTCATTCTTGACTTCCCGGTGGAGTTTATTAATCAAAGAAACCGCGCGGCGCTGCGTAAGGAAGACCTGCAGGGAGAGCCCCGTGACAGTCAGGGTGGTCCGCTAGCCTTGTAGCTTTTGTGCTCCCCTTTGTTTTTTGGACAGTATGTAAATTGTAACACACTTAATGAAAATGGAGCTCTTTTTCAGTCCAGTGTCCACTGCCTTTTATTGCTTTGTGTTTGTTGTATGGGACGGCCAACTTGGTTGGCCGGCGACTGTTGCTTGGTTGCCTAAGGAGCTGAGCCCCCAAGCTTGGTAGGTGGTTGCTCTAACTAACCTTACGGTGCTGTCCAAGCGGAAACTTGGGCAGTCGATGTTAGAGAAGGAACACTTCTCGTTTATTGTTTAATCACGCCATCCCTTCATAGAGAAGGTTGGTGTGTGGGGTAGCCAACTCGGTTGGCTAGCTGCCTAAGGAGTAGATCCTTAAGCCGAGCAGGCAGTTGTAAGAACCAGCCTTGTGGCGCCGTTCAAGTGAAGACTTGGGCTGCCAATGTTGGAGAAGAAATGCTTCTCCCTTCAACTGTCGTTGATCGACGTTCTTTGCTCCCGAAAAGAGGTCGTCGCGTGTGCCATTCTTGCCCCTAAGGTTTTTAGACCGCTATGGGCCACTTGGATGACCAAGGTTTAGTACGACTTTATTGGGCATTTGGGATGACCGAGGTTTCGACCGCTCATGGGCCACCTAGATGACTAGGGTTTGAGACCGCTTATGGGCCACTTGGATGACCAAGGTTTAAGACCGCTCATGGGCCACCTGGATGACCAGGGTTTCAGATCGCTCATGGGCCACCTAGATGACTAGGGTTTAAGACCGCTTATGGGCCACCTGGATGACCAGAGTTTCAAACCACTTTTTGGGCCACCTAGATGACTAGGGTTTAACGAGAGGGTGAAGACCCTCCCGACTTAGGGGCAGTCTAGGTTGGATGGATATCTGCAAGGCAAACACAGTTCATAGGTCCTAGGATTCTATATGCTAAGTAAACTCCCATTTTTTCAAAGTGAAAACAAGCACACGAATGAATGCACAGGATCGAGTAAGTGCGTACTGGTTTCCCTATTGGAAGTAGCGCTTGGTGGGGTCGCGTTCACGTTCGTGGGACCAACTTTCCGTCTGGTTCGGAGCTTGTACGCTCCGTTGCGCAGATGGCGAGACGAGGAAAGGTCCCTCCCGGTTGGGAGAGCTTGTTTGGCGGGCGAGCTTACTGTGGCCTCGATGCCACGTAGGACTAAGTCCCCAACGTCAATTGCCGGCTTTTACCTTTTTGTTGTAGTATCGGGCAACTCGGTGTTGGTATGTCTGTCTGTCAAGTATTAAGCGGCGTCGTCGCGGGCTTCCTCTAGCAAGTCCAAATGCTCCATGATTTTAAAGGGAGTTGGTGCAGGTCAAAGGACTCCACCACGAGACTCGGAGCCCGATTTCAACCGAAATTACCGCTTGATCCGTAACAAAGGCTGAAGGGCGTCTCGCGCGTTGGTTCCTTCGGGGTTGTGCGATATGACCGGAGGACGGAGGAAGCTCGTCGGCCAGAGCCCCAGCGTCCTCCAACTTAGTCTTTAACCCGTGGAGTAGCGTGCGGTTCGTGACCTCCACTGTCCTCGTTGGCACGGGGTATGCCACCAAGTGTGGACCGGCTTGATTCAAAGGTCAGTGCGAGTACTTGGTGAAGCGTTTTCCCGAAAATCGGGGTCCCGTTATCGGTTACCACGACCTCGGGGACGCTAATCTTGAGGGCAATGCTCGCGAAGGAACTCTAGAGCATTGTGTTTTGTGATCTTTGCAAAAGCAGGGGCAGCCTCGACCCACTTAGTGAAGTAGTCGATGCCCGCTATGATGAATTTCCTTTGTCCCGTAGCAATGGGAAATGGGCCGAGAATGTCAAGCCCCATTGCGAAGGGCCACGGGGCTGAAGGGATTTTAAGTCACGGACGGCCAATGACATGGAGGTTGCCGTGAAGCTGGCAGCTCTCATATTTCTTAACAAACTCTAGTGCGTCCTTTTTCATTGAGGGCCAGTAGTAGCCCTGCCGCATAATTTTGAAGGTTAGGTTCTTCCCGCCTACGTGTGATCCACAGATCCCGAGGTGAACTTCGCTCAGTGCGTAGTCTGCCTCCTCGGGAGATGGACAGCGGAGATACGGAGTTGAGCATCCGCGGCGATACAGCCGCCCATCAACTACCGTGTACCAACCAGCTGTCTTTTTAATCTGCTTGGCCTTTTCAGTGTCCTCCGGAAGTGATCCGTCGGCCAAGTACCTAAGGTAAGGAGTCATCCAGTTTTCCGTCTCTGAAATCTGCATGGCCTCCTGTTTCTCTATTCTCGGAGCGCTCAGGGTCTCCCGCATGTCCCTCGAATATTGCTCTGGGTTCTGTCCAGGTCCCTTGACGAATCGAGTGAGATGTCCCCTGCGAATCAGGTCTTCAATTTCCCTCTGCAAAGGTCTTGCAGTCTTCGGTTGAGTGGCCAGCGGAGCGGGTGGAAGTCACAAGATTTAGACCGATTTCTAGAGTCTTTTTGAGCCTTTGGCTACTTGAAACTTTTCCCACGGATGCATCGGGACATTAGAGCGCGTGTCCATCAAGGGAGTGAAGGTGGTGGGCCCGTAGTCTGCGTTAAGGGGGCCCACCAGAGACTGTTTAAAGCGCGGGGTGTTCTCCGGCAAAAACTTTCTTTTTCCTTCTCCAGGGATCGGCCGAGGCTGATCCGCCCATTCTGGACGTGTTGCCTCGTTAGCCTCTTCTGCAGCTGCGTAGGCCCTGGTGATGGATTCCGCCTTGCGGAATGTCTAGGGATTTTTATGGGCCAAATGCTTGAAGAAATCTCCATAAGTTAGCGCTAAGATGAAGCTGCCCAACTTCATCTCCTCAGTAATCCTGGGAATCCTTCTGGCCTCAGCCACGAAGCAATCTAGGAAGCGAGGTGGGTTCTCTCCCGGTTTCTGCTTTATGTGGGAGAGGTGCCATGGCTGTTTCTCTTCCCGTCGGCTCGATGCATACTAAGCCAGGAAGAGGTCCGTGAGTTCACGGAAACTGCTGACAGCGCCTGAAGGGAGATGGTGAAATCAGATTCTGGCGTCTCCCTTCAGCGTAAGTGGGAAGCAGCGGCACATCGCCGAGTCTTCTAGCCCGTGTAGACTCAGATGGGTGCGGAAGTGATCCAGGTGGTCAACCGGATCACTGCCCCCATCGTATAAGTCAAGGGACGGCATTTTGAACTTGGACGGTAGTGGACGGTTAAGGATTTCAGCAGTGAAAGGTGACCTGTCCAAGTCGATGGTGCGCTCGTCATTCTGGAACACGTGGTTCCAGATTTGGTCCACCCGTGGATCGACACGAGTGGCGTTCTTTGATCTCTTGGAGTTGAGGAAATTCCTCAACTCCGTCTTGTTCCGGGGATCGGCAACCCATTTTCTTGCCGCCTCCTGTTGACCTGGCAGTCCTGGAGACTCGCTCCTGGACTATGTGGCGATCTTCTGCCCGAGAGTATCGAGGATTTCTCCGCTCGACTCTCTGTCGTCGGGACGAGCTCCGAGCGTTCCATTGGCACTTACTCGCCAGAACGTGGGAGGATCTTTGAGCCGATTGTTTCCGGCTTTTACGGGCCTCTTGGCTTTTCTTCTTCCTCCGCCACCCTTCTTGGTGGCGGAGCGGGAATAACGACCGGTGGAGCCGCTTGTTGTTGCTGTTCTTTTTGCTCACAAAGCAACCAAGTAGGCGATTGTTAGCTTGACCGCCTCCACCGGTTGTTGAATGTAAGGCGGCGAAACTTTGCCTGCTCCCCGTTGGCAGGACGCACAGCATGGCCCCGGTCGGGTTAGCGGTATCTCTAGCGGGTCGCTTCTTTGTGCTCGTGTTCACCATTGTTTAAGCGAAGGTGACAGAGAGAGAGTTTGTGCAGCATTCTTTGCGGTAGGCTTTTCGTAGCGCTTTCCCACGACGGGGCGCCAATGATGAGTACTGGATCCGACTTGAACAGTTCGGATTCTTCGGATGGTTTGAACCGCTCCGTTCACCGAGTACGAATCCCGCACACCACTAAAATGAACAAGAGGTCGGGCGTTAACGGCGGGATGTAATCCCACCGAAAACACTCCGACGCTCAAGTCAGTAAACCAGCCTTCAATGGAAGGAACTGAAGTGAGAGAAAGCAATGAAAGAGAGGAGAGGAGTGTCTTGTTCCAGATGTCAGAAAGGCGCAAGTCCTTTCTCGTATCTGGATGGTGGGAAGGCCGAGAACGAGTGTAAAGACCCGTTCGTTGCCTTGGAATTGGACTGTGATTGAGAGTTTGGCTGCTGGGAACCAGAGCTTGTTTCTCAGAGCACTTAGGGTTTTCTGTCTCAGTCTAAACTTGAAAAAAGAACGTCTGAAAGCATGAATGAAAGTCTCCAAGAAAGCCCCTTTGAAAGCGTTTTTGAAAGCGTGTCCTGGATGGTGGATCCAGGGCCTCTTTTATGGCAAAGATGGCGATCCTCCTTCTTTGGAAGGAGTGATCGTCCCTATGATCTGCTGTTGGCCTTCCTTCTGGAGGCTGATGCTTGTTACCCAATTGTGGAGGATTGTTTCCTTCTGAGGCGGTCAACCACTTTCCAAGTTAGCTTCTTTCCTCCCCAGCATGTTACCGTTGAGGTTCCTTGGCTGGCAAGGAGTTGGGAGGATCTGGCGCCTTCTTTATTTGAAGGGCGCCAATCTTGCAGATATTCCTTTTGAGATCGTGGAATATCCTTGGAGGATCGTGGCTAGCCTTCTTATGACTGATGGGCCTAAACGGGTCAGGCCCGTTATTGTTGGAAGGCTTTTTGGGGCCCAATGTGCTGAGCACGGACGGTCAACGCCCGGGTTGACCGTCATAAGGCGTGTTGGCCGACCTTATCAAAGGCGTCCGCCGTTGGCCTCCATTTGGGCCGGGTGGGCCTAAGTGAGTCGGGCCCATTCTTTTGTAGAAGGGCCTCGTTTGGGCCCAGCATGTAGGGAGCAGACGGTCAACTCGTGGCGTTGACCGTCGGCCTTGCTGGGCCGCCCGTGGAGAACGAAGGGAGAGCGGCAGGCGATCAATCCGATGGGGTCATGGGCGAATGGAATAGGCCCATCACTGTTGCAAAGCCTCTGAAGGCCCAACAAACTGGTCAACGCCGAGTTGACCGTTTATGAGCAAGTTGGCCGCCAGGACGGTCAATGCCAACGTTGACCGTCCTTGGGCCTTTCAGTTCCTGGGCCTATCTTCTTACTGTGCCGTTAGAAACGTTGACCGGCCTTTCTGGGCTCCTGTTGACCTTTCTTCGGGCCAACCCATTATTGGTGTACCCATCAATTTTAAATAGGGATAAAAAAGTATATAAATATAATATAAATTGTAATTAGTAATAAATAATAATAAATAATAATATTAAATGATATAATAATATTTATAATAATATTAATATTATGTGTAATAATAATAATAATAATAATAATAATAATAATAATAATAATAATAATAATAATAATAATAATAATAATAATAATAAGGCAAAGGAAGGAAAGAAAAAGAAAAGAGAAGGAAAGGAAAGAAAAGAAAAGGAAAAGAAAGGAAAGGAAAGAGAGAAGAGTAAAGAAAAGGAAGGGAAGAAAGAAATAGGAGAAGAAAGGAAAGGCAC
Organism: Nepenthes gracilis; assembly: GCA_033239525.1. Taxonomy (NCBI): domain Eukaryota; kingdom Viridiplantae; phylum Streptophyta; class Magnoliopsida; order Caryophyllales; family Nepenthaceae; genus Nepenthes; species Nepenthes gracilis. The sequence goes on along the minus strand of BSYO01000010.1, from coordinate 12,093,394 downwards.
GGGCGGTGGTGACGAAAGAGGAAAGGGGGAAACGGTGCTCATGTGAAACCCTAATCGGCCCTTTTCATGATTTAAGGAAGCAGTGGGGTTAGGGAAGGGGGAAGGACGAACCGAAGGGGAAGAACGAAGTGGAGCCGCCGCCGTCGATCACAAATCAAGGCAATTAAACTTCCACCTTGCTAAATAAATTCTTCATTTATGTTTATTAACATCAAATCTCTAATTTTTATGTTCTGATTTGGGGGAAAACCGGTGAAAACCAAGGGTTGCAAATTTAGGCTACTAACCGCAGGGCCACGGTTCTGTGAGCAATTGGCCGATCTCTTGGGCTCAACGATGAATGGGGATTTAGGATATTGCCTAATGGAGTTCTAAAGTATCAAATTTACACATCTCACCATCTGATTTTGAGTTGTACTCACGGCCGTGGAAACTGAGCACCGTGCTTTGTTTCCGTTTTTCCAATCGGGTTTACTGACCTAGAGGCGTTGAGGGTGCTCCAACTCTCTATTTCGCAAGTAAACTCTCCCATTCTTAGGATTGATATCCACTTTCTTGCTGTATGCTTTAATTTTGAAGGATTCAGTTTGTACTCTTGATGTTGGGGGCTAAAATGGGAAAACAGAGGCGCGAGGAACGGCAAAATTTTAGGGATTATGTGATTATTTGGGACGTGATAACTAGTGGACTTATACAATTAAATGCTCACTTTTACAGGTTTGAAAGATAAAGCCTTGATTTTTTCTTGTTTATTGTAAGAGATCGAACCACTGAGGAGGGCAGAGCACAACGCAGGCCTCTGTCTTTCTTTTGTTTTGCCAACAAATTGAGTAGCCATATTGGGTGTAATTGTGTGTGTGTGGGTGTAAATGCGTGCGGCTGTGTGCTCAAGTAGTGCCGGTCGTGTGTGGGCGTAGGTGTAAATGTAAGGTTGTGCGCTAAGGGCGCGCTGTGTGCGTGTGTGAAGGAAGCAACGGGCGTGGTCTTTGTGCGCTAGCGGCGTTTCTGCTTGTGTTTGTATGTGGGGGCACATGTGTTCATGTATACACATATATGTGTGTACTATTACAGTTGGGTATATATATATATATATATATATAATTGTAGGAATAATTATGTATCTATATGGAGATAGTTAGATATTATGGGATGATATATTACATGTGTGGATGCACGCATGGGAAAAAAAAATAGATGTGCATGATGTATGTATATGTGCATATGTATTGAGAAGAAAACTTATAGTATTTATTATTTGAATTGACCTTTGTGGAATTAATCAAATTAGTTAATTACATGCTTTATCCTGTACCTTATCGATGAAAATTGGTAAATTATTCTTTGCGTTACATTAATTGGCGTGTCTATATTTTATTGGTACTCTATTGCTAAGTTGAGAAGAGCGTATGAAAACACTAAGGTATCAAGTTGAATGGGAGGCTACGAAACCTTAATGTAGTTTACACTTTTTCGATACTAAATCCATTCCGGAGATTGAGGTCGTTGATATTGAGGAGGGATGCTTATAACATAGTGACCATCGTAGAGAATGATATCTTGGATATTATTGGCGAGGGGTATCGGAGATAGTATGGACATACTACGGGTACAGCCTATGGGAGGACTGTAGGGGTAGTGGGAATACCATAGATATTGGATAATCTCGTGGTACTACCCAACCGTTGGGGGCGTAAATACACAGCCTTTGGTTCACTATGGTAGAATAAGATCAAAGGATTATCTCGTATAGTCGTGACCTCAAATTGGACAAACAATCGAATTCTTGTTATCTTACACAGTTAATCGAGATCGTTGCTATTGAGTAGGGTTACTCATAGCCTAGTGACCATCGTAGAGAATGATATCTGGGATATCATTGGCGAGGGGTATTAGAGATAGTATGAGAATGCCATGAGTATAGCCTCTGGGAGGACTGTAGGGGTAGTAGGGATACCATGAATACCGGGTAACCTATGGGACTGACCCAGTCGTCGGAGGCGTAAATACGCAGCCTTTGGTTCACTGTGATAGAATAAGGTCTACGGAGATTCTTGATCATTCATACAGTTGTGATCTTGTATTGAGCAGATGATCATTCATGGTGCTTTCTGATATCTAGTTGTTCATATGGTTTTTGAGTCGTAGATACGATATATTATTGAATCTCGGACAGTAGTTTGTACATCACCTGTTATTATTAATTTTATTTATTATTTTATCGTTTGAGATGTTTTATTGTACTCCTCTATCATTGTTTATTTTTACTTGCTGGGCATTCGGCTCATTCTTATAATTTATTGGCTCCAGAGTAGACAAATTAATATTGGGATAGAAGAGATCGCGTGGGTAGACTCCAGGCAGAGGTGATCTCCAAGATTAAGACTTTCAGGATAGAGATTTAAAATTTTTATGATTCAGGTACTGTTCAATTTCTATTAGATCTTCTTTATGATGATTAATATTTTTAGATACTGATGTCATTTATTGAAAGTATTTATTACTATTACGGATATTTATTCAATGATGCATTTATGATGATTATTAATGATGGTTTAAATGATAGTATTGAGTTCATTTAAGTTGGTTAATAACGTGTAATTGATGATTTCGGATAATTTGAGACTTTTACCGTGACGGTCCGAATCGGGTTTGGGGATCTAGGCTCGGGTCATTACAGCAAGCCTCAAAATTTCCTTTGACCTAATTAATAACTAGTTTCGAGTCATTGTAGACGATTAGGTTTTGGTCAAGTACTCTTTGGATAACCCGAGTCCAGCAAGTGACACCTCGTACTTTGTGACATTATTGATCGTTGGGAATCCGAGGGTCATTGAATATTTTATCTCTGACATATCAGAAGTTCTCAAGACCACGTTAGCGTCACAGCCTATTTGCATCGAAGAACCATCCACGTGCAAAGTCCATGTTGGAGTATTTTACTGACTATTGGTCTCAATGAGGTTGAGGATTTTCAGAGTTGGGGTCGTTGTTTCAATAATGAAGTTTTCTAAGGTCTACCATTTTAAAGCTAGCCTCGATTAGAGTTCCACGTCAAACTTGCTCAACTCAATTGCCCATTTGACCTGTCATGCTGACATGTTTGGCATCTATAAAATTTCATTTAATGGTTGGTCTATCAGAACAATAATTTTGTACACCTGAAAATGCAGTCGGAGTTTTTGGATAGAATATACGAGTGCCAGAGCCATCCTTTCAGTATGAGAATACTAGGTCTCTGGATCAGTTAAGATCTTACTAACATAGTATACAGGTCGCTACCTATTGGACTATTGTCAAATCAAGATCGAACTCAAGGCAATGTCAGACATGATAAGATATAAATATAGCTCCTTGCTTTTTTGAGAGGATATTAGAAGTGGTGGGTTCGAGAGATACTCTTCGAGCTCTCAGAATGTAGCTTCGCAGTTGGTCATCCATTGAAAATCGGCTTCCTTCGTTCCCCTCAAAACTTTAAAGAAAGGTAAATATTTCTCAACTGACTTGGCCGAGAAGTGAAAAAGCGTTGTCAGCCTCCCGATGAGCTTCTAGACTTCTTTCATAGTCCTAGGTGGGTTCATGTCGAGGATTGCCTTGATTTTCTCAGGGTTTGCTTCAATTCCTCAATTTGAGACAATGAAACTCAAAAATGTTTTTGAGGTCACCCCAAACGTACACTTTGTTGGATTGAATTTCATCTGATGCTTCTGAAGGACATTGAGGGCCTTGTCCAGATTATGAATATGGTTATCAATTGCTCTGCACTTGATGAACATGTCATCCACACACACTTTCATATTTCATATGTTGTAAGGGTAGAATAATCTGAAGCAAGCTCACTATCCCAGGACATCCCTTATCAAGCAGCAATCCAAGTTAGATCGATTGCTTACTAACAAGAGTCTTCAATTCCCTGGATTCCCATTAGAATTCAAGCAGAAACAAAAAATACCCTCCTTTTTTTTAGTTGTTCTTCTACCTTGATTATATCCCCTAAATTCTTTCATGGTGAATGATTTGGTTTGATGATGATCAAACACAATCATTATATCAATTGCAAGTTTAACTCCTTAAATTTTGCAAATGCCATCCCATAAGGTCTTTGAAATCGATACGATTATTCAAATTAGCTTGATAGATAGGCTGATATTCTACACAGTGTTTGTACCAGCAATATAGTTGTAACGCATTTGAAAATCTCCGAGTTGATAATAACCTCTCTATTCGATAATTCATCCCACTCTGTTGTAGATGTGAAAGTTCTAAATCATCCAAAAGTACATGGCTGATGTACAACACGTAAACAATCAGGATCAAAACCCTCCTGATCGAGAATGATGAAAGTTCTACTTGACTATGTAATTATCACCTATCGAATGAAGTTGTCATCTTCTTATTTGGCAAACGACAATGCACGACGCATAGCTCTAGGTTACAAAGAACCCGCTAATCTTTTGTCGCTTAAACATTAAGAAAGTTCATGATTCAATCTCGGAATCTATAGTAATAGGCTTTGGTGGTCCTCTTCTTCTGAATAACTGAACGATAGAAGTTCGCACATTCACCACCTAAGATCTGTAAGTCAAAGTGTTGAGAGCTTGTACTATAAGCTGAGTTACTCTGTATGAATGCCATCATAAGTTTTGTAGGAGTCTCTTGTACTCGTATTTTATTGTCTCGACACTTATAACATAAGAAAATTTAGAACCTAGCCTATACTAATACTCCGGCCTACCAATTTTCACCAAATCTAAAATATCCCCGACCTTAAGCCCAAAATATATGATGCATTTCATGACTTCGAATCCCTAACGATCTTCTAAGTCTTAAAAGGAGCACTATAAAATTTTCCTTGACCAAAAATAATCACTGATATATTAAGTTCTCGAACCACTTACCGAAATTAAATTTCAGAATACCAAGCCTTAAGAGTCCTTCAAAATACATACTATTCTCTACCTAAGAAATAAATCTAAATTTTCAAATATCATTGAATCATCGAATATCCTCAAAAATTATTAACTCCAAAAAAATTTTTCAAATGTTCACACAAAACTTTAATTCTCTGATACAATAAAGTTGTGACGTCCCAAACCCGAGTCACTGAACCCGATTCAGACCGACCATGGGAAAACTCAAAATTTTAATCATTCTCATAATTTCAACATAATAATTATAATTTTTATAATAAATTTCTTCAAAATAATAAATATATATAATATTATTATCCTGAGAATGCAATCCCATAATATATCCAAATAAAATCTCGATCAATGAAACTGACTCACAAGCTTCTCTTCACGAGCTTCTATCTCCAATATTTTCTCTATCTCAAGATTTTGTAGCAAAAGTAAGATCCCTTGGCTACACTATGCAATCAACTAAATCTGGAGTTAATAAAATATAAGAGTGAGCCAAATACTAAACAAATTATAATAAATCCAAAAGAAAACAAGGAATGATATATCTCAGATATACAATATTGTATGCCAAGAGTTATGAACAATGATATAATATTCAACAGATAAATATATCTAAGATTCTATATTTCATCACATCTACGGTTTAAATGCATAAGAAAGGTAGGTCTCTTTAAACTCTTATGTGACACAGTTTATAGAATTTCACTAATAAGAGGTGAAAATCCCTCAGAATTTGATCTGACAAGAATATAAATGGATCTTCTGATCCTAATATCAGTGTGAACAACCTGATAATCAAAAAATAATAAACAACATGGATTCCACTGAATCCAGATATCGTAAAATCCGATATATAGATTCTACCGAATACTACTCGTAGATTTCACCGAATCCCAAATTCGAAAGGTATTGACAATGATGAAATATCACAATGAATCTCCTTGGGCTTTATTCTACCACTGTAAACCAAATGCTGCGTATTTATGCTCCCAATAGTTGGACAAGTGCAACGAGGTTATCCATGGAACCCTCATTACCCCTACAATCCTCCTAGAGGTTGTACCCGTAGCATGCCTATATCATCCGTGATACCCTCATCAAATGATATCCCTGATATTATCTCCTACGATGGTTATGTGGCTATAAATATCCTTCCATAATAAACAATATACCTTATCATCACCATGATAAGGAAATAGTATCGGATAAGTGTAGACTATGTTAAGGTGTCGTAACCTTTCATTCAACTAGATACCTTAGTATTTTTATACTCTCTCCTTAACCTTGACCATAGGAAGCCAATAATCTTAATACTCACACAATCGAATATAATGTAAAATAGGCTTCGCAAGTACGACGATAGAAATGTTATTTGGTACTGATAATGACCGTACTCACACTATCAAGATTAACACAAAGGAATTTATCACGGAATGATGAAAAAGCAAAAGAGAACCAGGAATAACATATTTTGTCCAATTTAACATTCAACTAGTTTTTTTAATTTTGTCAAGATATACAGAATCTTTTACAAAGGCCATAATTTAATTGTCACATCCAAATACAGCCTACAATTATCATATCTGATTTATATCGTCCTAAAAATTCATCTAGCGATTATCAGACAAAATTGTATAATACTTCAGTCACATTCTATTAATCAACTTATACGCACATATATTTATCACTACCATAAAATATCAATATTTAATGCACTAACCATTCATGTCCATGTATAGATATATATCCATATAGAAACTTGACAAATCTGCCAAACTCACACATAAATATATACATAAATATATATCTATATATGTTTCAATATATATATATATATATATTGAAATATATATACATCACTTACCTACAAATATACAAACATATACAAATATATATATATCTCACACCCATAGCTGCTCTCTCTCTCTCTATCCCACTTACACACAGTAGCAACACAACAATAATACACATGTGCACATACACATATGCGTACATATCCATCATGTATACCGTATTATTATACATACGCATTCATTTCCACTTTGTCGCCGTCCTTGCCCGGTGTATAGTTTTCAGCCGCCCCAACATGGCAAAATGCTCTATCTCTCTTGTCAAGCTTTTCCACATAGAACATGAAATCCAGCCCTCGAAATCTCAATTTGTAACACAAAAATTTTTACAACTTTGTTGAATAAATTATTAAGCCCCCAATCCATCATAAAACCCTAAAAATGTCAGGTCTTTTGACATCAAAGCGGTGGCTTTATGTTCCCTTAATTCCTCAAATACAGTTAATTTTTCCACAAATTTTAGCACGTCCATGAAAAATCAATATCATTGAGAATGAATGAAGAGTTTTACTTGCATAAATAAGAGGCCACGAATTAGCTTGCAATTGAAAGAGAAATGAAAATTAGGGGAATTTACTTGTAATAATTAGGAGATTACTTGCAAATAAGTCTCAAATCAACTTGCCTCAATTTCGTGTTCTTCTTCCGACAACGATGGTAGCGGCACAAATCGACGACGGGGGCAACACCAACCAATGATGGCGACTTCTGCCTGAATTCACAATGGCGATTAGAGGCAACAGCTGCACAGCTAGGGTTTCCTCTCCTGACTTCCTTCCCCACCCTCTCCTTAAATAACGAAGGGAGATCATTTAGAGTATCAACTCCTTCCTTCACCCTTGCTGCAACCCTCACTTGTTGTTCCTCCTCTCTCTCCTCCCACCATCACGAATCATGTCATCCGCCCCTCTTTTCTCCTTTCTTCTTTTCCTTCTTTCTTTCTTTTTCTTCTTCGTTTTCTTTTATTGTTATTATTATTATAACTATTATTATTATTATTTAATTAATATTTATTTATCATTAATATTTTCTTTATCAATATCATTATAATATTTAATAACATTTACTATTATTATTATTTTATATAAATATTATAATTTATTATCATAAATAATTATTATATCATAAATATTATTATATGTATAGCTATTATTATATATATATATTTATTTATCTCTAATTAAAATATAAATTAATTATTCATTTAATTATCCTTATAATAACACTTAGAATTTTGATATAAATTTTTAATATTTTGACCCCTCTTTAAATTTAATTTTATAATTATATTTTAAATTAATAAATTTTAATATACTAGGATTCATATAATTTAAATATATGATGGTTACTTGATTAATTAGATCTAAAATTAAGCTAACTCAATCAAACATATTAATTACTCTAAACTAAATTCAATTATCGAAATACCCAAGCTCAACTATGAATTCAAATTAATGACTCAAGTATTTATATCCAATTTAACGATTCAAATACTCTAGGTTTATATTTTAAACTCAATTATCAAATTCTAAATTTAAAATAATAACTAAAATAGTCAAATAATTATCAAAATTAATTAGACAATTTATTTTTTTATAAAATAATAAACTAAAAATATTCAAAATTTTACATAATATGTCTAGTTGGTCATTTGATCACCAAGGATCTCTACTATGTCATATGGAGTCGAAAACTTCATCTTCAAATCTGGGATCGAAGTGACTACCACAAAAGCCATTAAACAGGGACGTCCAAGGATGGTGTTGTAGACCGAGAGAATATATATTACCAATAAAGAAAGCATATCGGTGGCCATTCTCGGATAGGTGCCTAGTGTAACTTCAAGCTGGGCGACCCTCTGAACAAGTACCATTTCGTTGTTCAGTTGGTACAAGGATCTCTCGGTGGTTTTCATTTGACTTCTTTTTAATCTTAATTTAAAGTACGCATCGAAATAAAGTAATTTTTTTAAACTTTCATTATCAATAAATACTCGTTTCAACTGATAATCTACGTTACCATTAGAGACGAGTGTGGTTACCACCAAGGGATTAGAATGTGGAAAAGTTACATGAGTCGTATCTTCGTTACTAAAACTGATGACATTATCCCTAATTCTTACCCTTGGCTTCCTGTGGCTGGAAACCAATCTTGAGCTCTCTGGATTGTCATCCTGTACTAGTCGTATTGTAATTATGTTCATGACCCCAGTGGCCATTCAATTTTTTGGCTGCTCGGCCTTATCTCCATCTACTCCTCCAGAAGTCTATCCGGGTCTTTGTAGAAAACAGGTAAGGTGTCCTTTCCAGATTAGCTCTTCAATCTCCTTCTATAGAGTCTGAAAGTCTTTAGTACTGTGGCCTCTGCACCGATGGTAATGATAGCACTTTAACTAGTCACCTCTACTTAGGTTTTTCAATGCCTTCGGCCATTTAAAGAACTTTTTATCCTGAATCTGTATCAGAATATTGGTGCAAGAGTCGTTCAAAGGAGTTAAGTATAAGGATCTGAACTCCCTTCATGCCGTCGGCTCAAACTTCTACTGCTTCTTTGGTCCTCAGGGACCGATATAGTCTCTGTTCTTCCTCTTTCCTTCCATCGTCCTCTGGCAGAATTGGTCTACTCGGTTTGGCCGTTTCACTTTATTGGCCTCTTTGGCTGCTATGTAGGCTCGAACAATGGCCTCGACTTCTCTGAAAGTGTGCGGCTCCTTCTACACCAAATGCTTGAAGAAGTTTCTAAGCTTCAAGGTCAATATGAAGGCGCTCATTTTCACTTCATCGGTGAGTTTGGGTATCTTCTTAGCCTTGGTCGTGAACCTAGCCAAGAACTTTTTTAAACTTTTATTTAGCACTTATTAAACCCGGATCAGATACCATGGTTGTTTCTCCTCCCTTCGGATGGAGACAAATTAAAAGTCATCGACCAATTCTTGGAACATCCAGATTGAATACGATTGAAGCCAATAGAACCATGCTCGAGCATCCCATTTGAGAGTAAAGGGGAAGCACAGACACATTGCTGCCTCATCCAAACTTTGAAAGCTTAGGAGAGTGTAAGAATAGTCTAGATAATCCATCGAATCGGTACTTCCATTGTAGGGATTCAGAGCTAGCATCTTAAACTTGTGAGGGAGCAGATAGGTTTGAATCTCCATCGTGAATGAAGATCTTTGCAAATCAATGGCTCGTCCTCCGACATCTCCTTCAAAAATGTGCTACCATATTTTTTTTCAACTTTCTTCTCCATCTGGAGGAGGAACTTTCATCCTCTTTGTATTGAGGAAAATCCTCAATTCTAAAGGATTCTGCATGGCTTGAGAGATTGGGTGTCTCACAATCTTTGGAAAGCATGCACTGTGAGAGGCTCTTACTTGGTACAAGTGCTTAGAGTGTCATAGGAATAACGAGGATTTTGCCTCTCAAGGCTCTCCTCCCAAATCTTGTAACTCAGATGACCCTCCAAGCACGTCAAGACTTTGTTGCTCGAGGTAGCTTGAGTCTTGAGGTTTTTAAGCCGTCATCTCTGATCGGTCGGGCACTTCCTTCCCCTCTTCCTTTGCTTGGAAGTTATTGTTTGGGAGGTGGAAGATGGAACCCCCTTCGGCTGCTCATTAAGTTGTGTACAAATAGTCTAGACGGCCTTGGAAATGTCATCCATTCTTATTGCAAGTTTACGCACGCAGGGGTTGGGATAATCATCCATCCGACTACCCCTAGGAAGGTAATTGCCACATGAGGTGGCATCTCTAATTGGTACTAATTTGTACTCGTGTATTTACCATGTTGGCTTTTACAGAAATATGGTAGTAGGACATTTTAGTCATTTTTCACAGACGATGCCAATGATACGTCACCAGATCTAGATTATAGAATGAATTAGGGAGCCAAGATTTGTCTGTCAGGTTTAAAGTAGGTCCGGTCTCTGTACGCTCTTAATATGAATCCTATACAACATAACAAAATACAGTCAAAGGATTGACGGGACTCATCCTCCGATATATCCTCCGATACTCAAGTTAGTATTTTTTTTTAAAGAAAAGAAATAGGAGTATGCAAATGTAGATGCTTGTTAAAATAATTTTGTTTATAGTTTGCTCTTTTCTAAAAGTATCTTAATGAGAGAGAGTGTACATTTTTTAGCGTCTTAGAATTTTTTTTTTGTAGTTTGGTTGAGCGTCGTCCCTATTTCCTGTTGGAAAGGAGGGATTTTTATAGAAATTAAGGGCGGTCCGTCAAGTAAATAAGATTCCATTCAACTAGTAGTTCCAACTGGCACCCAATACTATTAAATCCAGATAAGAGAGAAAAACCACATCGATTGTTGGCATTGGTTCTATCTTCCTTCAAAGAGCAAACTATTAAGATAGGGTCAACGGGTATATCCACTTATTTGGGTTGCATGGGCTAACTTGGCCTCCATATTTTATAGGTCGAATCCTTAGTTAGACTCTTGTAATAATAATAATAATAATTACATTGTTTTTTCATTAACTTAAAAATATAAAATATATTTTTAAATTACCAAAAAAAATGCAAGATGGTAACTTAACTAATCATTATCTTAAAAAGCTTTGATATTGACAAGGGGATTGAAATTTGATTCTTATATTAATTAATCAAATATATAAAGATATAATTATGATTGGTCCATAACCCATGAGCCGATCTAGAATTAGACCTACAATAGAAGAGCACCCCGAAAGTTATTGTCCAGGAGAAGTTCCTCGAGACCCAAGCTTAGATTGTGCAACCTAGATCACCTAGCGAAATGTGGGCCCTTAGAGTCACCCGTCGAACGCAACCTAATAGTACGCACCTCAGCAGCTCTAACTCTGCAAACAATCTCATGTGGCTGTGCCTCTGATTGTTTGGTTCAGTGAAGCCCATCAGAGGACCACGAGCTTGGCGCCTTCAGTAGGCCGGGATCGCAAAGCCATGCTATTGGCTACTCACCGCAATTCCAACAACCGCAATCCAGCTCTCCCCCTTCAAATACCTCCCTTCATCTGTAGGAAAAAGGGGGGCTTTGAGATAACAAAAAATTCAGAGGAAGAGGCAACCTACGAATGTAACTCTCGGTCTTAGAGTCACTCTCCCAAGAAGGCACCCCTTCCTCTGAGCCAGGGTCCATCTCTAAGCTACTCCCCAATCGAGCGCATTCATTAGAACTTAGTTCTCCATTTCAAAGATATTTTTCGCCCGAGTGCACTCATCAGGTTTAATCCTCCATCTCATAACTGCTCCCCAGCCGATCGCACCCATTAAAATTTAATCCTCTATCTCAAAACTCCTCCGCAACCGAGTGCACTCACAGGACCTCAACCGTCCGTAAACACTCAATCCTTCGAAACATGTATTCGTGTATTACTTATTCATCCTCCTATTTTTTATCTGCTTGATAAATATTTTTGACTTGAATGTCGAATGATATGTTGGAGAATAGGTCCCGCTGTTCTCTGATTTCTTATTAGCCAATTGTGATGTGCAATATCGAAGTTCAGAGTAACGAAGACCGACTCACATCAACTTGACCTACCGAAAAGGCCAAGCAGTTTCCTAATTTGTTTGATAACCAGGATCTAGGGACATATCATTAGTGCCATTTGTGAGAAGAACTAAAAAGTTGAACCACGACACCTAGGAGAGCAGGCATGGTCAATATAAGGGTACAAAGCCAGCACGCTAGCCAGAGATGTCGTCTCCCACCACAACGACCCCCCATGGGTAGCTGTGCGAATGAACGACCAACCTTGAACATGCAGATGCTCGTTACTGAGAGATGTGCCTCATCCCAAGTAGCCCTAGACAATTTGTACCCGCCTGAAGGTGCAACGTTGGGGGCTTACTCTCTAACTCCAAAACCTTAGCGTCCAGAAGGAGGAACTAAGTAGAAAGATAGCCTCCTCAAAAGATCCAATGCCCTGATGACCTTGTAGCCTAGGTTGCCATGTGCTAAAGGGCCTAGATGTTGCCGGGGCCGACCGAGTCATGAGACACGGATGAAAAGCCTGGGCAGTGTGATCCACACTGCTCCCAAGACAATAGGAGGCCCCCTACCCAAGAAGAAGCTCTATGCAATGCCAACAAGTTCTCCACCAACCTAAAGAGATTACTATTCATGAGGGAGGTCTAGATGCGACCACAACCTTGCGGGACCAAGACGCCAAGTCGAAAGCCCCACCTGAATAACTTTCGCACTTTACCGAGCTCCCAGGGCCTAGTGAGCACCAGATCTTGAACTGCCCGACAATTGAGCTGCCCAAATTAGGTAAAATCTTGAACTTCAGTTCGAGAAACTAAGCTGCCTAGACAAGGTTAGACATCACCTCCCAAGGAACTTACAGACTAAGAGTTGGACCTCCCCATCAAGTGGCCATGAAAACCTTAGGGGACATTTTAGCACATGTGCAACAACTTCTTCCAACAAAAACGAGCACCATCAGCCAATAAAGGTATGTGGACTAGAGCCAAACATATGAAAACTATGACGTCCTCTAATAGGACCAAGCGCCAATGGTTACGTGCGGGCGATGACCTAGACTTTGTTAGAGCTCGGCGACTATAGCCATAAAACCTAGTCGATCCTTGTGAGGCTCACCTGCACCCGTGCCACAACATCCTTCTACAAAAAAGAGTACAAACGTATGAACTCATCCGGTCAAGTCTGGTAATGATAGTTGCAAGGTTTATTTGGCAATTGCATTCCTTCAGTGCCACAACCTCCTTACAAGAGCGATCACAATTTGACAAATGCATCCAACTAATCCCAACTATAATGGCAAAGATGCTTAGTCAGTAAATAGAATCTATGTCGGATAAAGATAAATTAACACACGTCCAAAGACATCAGTAACAATGGTTAAAACAATGTAACTGATTCATTAGAGATTCAAAGAGTACATCAAAAGTAACAGCCAGCCTCAAAAATGTATACAACGAGCTGCCTACACCTATCGCTCGAAGGACTACCCTAGGGTTGACGGTCCCTCAGTGTGCATGGCATAGGCCCCCCTCCTATCTCCGGGTAGCCCACTAGGTCAAACCTTTCCTTCAATCCAGACATTTTCATTTTGAAGAACCGTAAGTTACTGTCGTGCCTCTCGAAGCTCATCATCAAGTGAGGCGATCTGATTTGATCCAAAGCCCAAGTATTCACCTTTGAGAGCTCTTGGAATCTCTCCTTTGACTTAGACAGTTTTCGGTTGAGGTAGGTCGTCCGCTCTTCACTCTAAAAAGCCTCGGTGACAACAGCATTCATTCGGCACTCCACATCCTCTATCGTAACAAGATCTACATGCTCTTAAGATAGCTGCAAGATCTCAGTATCCATCCAGTACAGTGCCCTCTCCACCACTCGAAGTGCCTCATGAACTTATTAAGCAGCAAGGTACTATCAGTCAGGAATAGTGGCAAAGAGCACAGTAGTAGAGCGAGGAAACCTATGATGCAATATCTCATGGTAAGACGCCCTCCCCAATGTGACAGGCTAGGAGAATCCTTGGCTTCTAATTCTAGCAGGGATCGGCAAGGATTGTGGAGGCTATGCGCTATGGGGATGAGGTGCCTCAAAACCCGGAGGAGAGCTAAGCCCACCAATAGCCCTCGGGGGCTCGGACATTAACTCTACAGGACGGGATGCCCCCTTAGCAATAGCCTTAACTTCCAGGTCATCTCCAATCACTTCTTCCTTTGTTGGAGCGCTTCCAAAATCCTCCTCGGTAGAAGCAATGGAAGAGGTAGATGCAAATGATTTTAGAGAAGCAACTACCAAGACCGGGATTGCCCGTTTGGCCATAGCCGTGGTGTCGATCCATTTGCCTGGCCTTCCAATCGAGGGATCCACAATTCCAGCACCAGAGTCCATTGGGGGCTCCTTACCCTTGATCCATCCGGATGACTTACTGAGACTCAAATCATTTGGCAAAGACTCATTCAAGCTTGGCCACCTCAAGGACTTGCTAGCACCTAGAGCAAGCGCTCTCGCCAAGGCCGCATTGATTCATCAGCATTCCTCAGAGAGAGTAGGCAACAAAGGAGCCACCTCATCAAAGGTCCGCTCAAGAGAGTCTGGGAAAGTAGATTCCTGCACTTCCTTTTGGGACGACAACCTAGCATTGTAGAGGTGTCGACCTCCTCCATCTGAACCTCCCATTGCACTCCATTTAATGTCTCTTGGGAGACCCAATGATCAGTGTAGTATAGGATGTTGACGCTCTCCTCGATTAGCGATGTTAGTGCCCTTGTTATTAGTTCCTCACCAAGCTAGACGTCCCCAGTGTAGGCGTCGTTGACCCTACCCCATTGATTCAAAACCCCCTAATCGGCATCAACTGCCACAAAGAAGAAGCGCATTTTCCAACCCCTTGCCAGATCTAGGTTCCCCAACTTATCACAAACCTCGCACCGGGAGTGAAGGAAACCCAATCAGCCTCTTGGTTGACCCAAAATATCACATTTAGGACCTGAGCATCCATGGTGAGCCCTTTGGTGTGAAGGGCATTTGGGTAAAGATGAGCCACAGGGACCACTAGAGCTCTCAAAATCTTACGCAACTTTGTCGCAAATGGAATGTAGAGACCGGCTCTCAGATGTTCTTCATAGACGGTTATGAACCCCATACGAGGAAAGGAAGTAGTGAAATTAGCACTAGGCATAGCACATCGCATGGCACTCAGAATGCGGTACCAACTATACAGAGACTTTATCTCTTCACTATTTAGCATGGATGGAATATCAATGACGCCTTGGGAAACCATTCAAGAGACTATGCAAACTAGGAAGGAGAATGGCAAACTAGGGCAGAGATACCTAGAGAGCAAATAAGTGTAGAGACGGCTAAGTGCCAGCACTTAAAATATCCAACGTCTTAGCCCCATAGCGGTGTCATTTAAGGGTATCGAAGAGGCAAGACTCCATAATGACCATGACAAATGTCCTCACCACAAGGTGCTACAACACGTCTTTCGTAGACCTCGTTATAGTGATCGACGCAATGCCTTCCCACGCAGTCCGCTGAAAGCTAGTAGCCTTGATGCCTAAATCAGTGAGCTGCGCACGCAGTGCAAGCAATGATGACTTGACATGCCTCTTTCCAAGATTGTAGACTGGTTGCATGTAGCCTTGGCAAGCTCGAGGTTGATTCACCCGAATTGTGTCCCAACCAAGCATTTGGGATGACTAGCCATCGGTTGGGTTTCCAGAAGACCGAGTCTCCAGTGATCTAGACTGTCAAATTTTTAGAAATTATGCAAGCGCTTCAACTATTCACATTATTCAAAAATATCTGAGCCATACAATATATGCAAGTAAACAATACTCAATAGTTTTTTTCATTAATTCCTTTTATAAAAAACAAACTTTTAACAACGGACGTACAACTCAAAAAGGAAATAAAAAGTATATTGTAACGACCCGAGCTTGAGTTCCCAAACCCGATCCGGACCGTCCAAGTAAAATATCAAATTATCTAAAATCAACAATTACAAGTCATAGATTATAAGAGAAAACAACTTGATTGCACTCTAATCATCACATCATTAACAATTAAGATACCATAAATGATCATTATAATTGTATATAAATTAAACATCCATAATACCAATAAATTACTCGCAAGGAAATAAACATCGATATCCATAATGTCAAATCTTCATAAATAAAAATCTGATAAATATCTAAAAGTTAATGAATAACAAAAATCTTAAATCTTTATCATGGAAGTCTCAATCTTTGATATCACCTTTATCTGATAGCTACACAATAATCATACGATCTCTTTTATCCTGATATCAACATGTCTACTTTGGAGTCAATAAAATATAAGAGTGATCCGAATACTTAAAAAATAAAAATAATCAACAATAGATGAACACAAGTAATCATCCGAGATAATTCAACAAATGCATAAGATTAATAATAGTAGGTGTTGTAACTACCCCTATTCGAGACTAAACAAAGAGTCAGGTCCACGACCCCAAAGCCATATGAACAATTGAGTATCAAGAATGTAATATGGATTCCGTCGGATCCAATCATCAGCTCGATAGAAGGTCACAACTATATGAAATAATAATAATCCCTATGGATCTTATTCTACCGTAATAAACCAAAGGCCGCGTATTTACGCCTCCAATGACTGAGTGAATACCATGAGGTTATCCGATATTCATGGAATCCTCACTACCCCTACAATCCTCTTAGATGGTGTACTCATAGCATGCTCATACCATCTCTGATATCTCTTGTAAATAATATCCCTGATACCATCTTCTACGATAGTCACTAGACTATAAGCATCCATCCTCAATAGCAACGACCTCGACCAATTATAGGAAATAATAAGAATCCGATTATTAGCTCAATTTGATGTCACAACTGTACGAGATACCAAGAATCTTCCTGGATCTTATTCTTCCATAGCGAACTAAAGGCCGTGTATTTACGCCCTCAATGGCTGAGTGAGTACCACGAGATTACCAGATATCTATGATATCCTCACTACTCCTACAGTCCTCATAGAGGCTATTACATAACATGCTCATACCATCTCTGATATCCATCGCCAATAATATTCTTGACATCATCATTTATGATAGTCACTAGGTTATAAGTATTCCTCCTTAAGATTAATAACCTCAATCTTCAGAATGGAATAGGTATTAAAAAAGTATATACTAATTTACAGTCCCACGGACTTTCATTCGCCTGGATACCGTAGAATCTTTATATATTCTCATTTATTTATCTATAGAGTACCAATAAAATATGCACACACGGTCAAAGCCAACACAAAGATCGATCACCACGAAAATAGGAGAAAATCCACGGAAATTCAGGAGATTCAGCCGACCATATATATATATATATATATATTTCATATCATCCTCGATCACAATCGGCCCTTTTAACGTATCAAATCTCATTTCTAAAGCCACAAAATATTCTCAATTTTATCATTATCAAACTAATCAATTGATTTTTATCTTATTTAATTATCCCGATTTATTTCACAAAAATTTCAATCGAAATAGTAATTATCAATAACTTTCTCCTCAATCAATTAAAGATTTCAATGTATATATACATACAACACTCACTTCCAAAAATATATACAAATATATATATACATACCCTTATATACCAATACATATATATATATATATATATATATATATATATATATACACATACATACATACACCCACGGTTGGGTGTTTATATGCCCTTATACACCCACACACCACTGCGCACGGCAGCACCACCATCTCCACATTGCCGCTCACAATACAGCGACAGTGGCAGCACCACCTTTTCGCCGCCGGTTCACAACACCCTTCCTCTCTCTCTCTCACTCCCATCGCACTGCACACGACCTACACAGGTGCTACACACCCTCGCCACACTCGATACACAGCAATACACAGACACACGGCCACACACTCACACAGCAATGCACACACGGCCACATGCACACACAGCAGATTATATGCATCGAGCATTTCCTTATTGAGAGCCCTAACAGTTTGCGTTACAAACCGTGGCCCTATTTTTCCCAACTTTCACACTTTGTCACAAAATTGGATTGATTGACACAAAATCATAGCATGAAAACAAATAATCAACAGTCAAAATAGAAAGGGAAAGATTTACTGGTAAAATAATGGGTCTGAGTTCTCTTACCACCTTCGGGTCATTGAACCCAGCTGGAATACGGTAAACAGAGCACATGCTCTATTTCCCCATGGTTGCGTCGAATCCCTTAAATCAAGGGTTACAACATGCAAGATTGATACTTCATAACTTGATTAAACAATTTACGCAACCCTAATTCATCATCACTCCCAAATTGTTGGTCGATTTCTCACAGAGCCGTTGCTCTGCATTCGGGTTCCCAAATTTGGAACCCTAAGAATTTTGCTGATTTCCCACCAAGCAAGGTATACAATTAGAGGTTCGACATTAACAAGGGTGGAAAAAGAGTTTATTTTGTGAGGGAGGAAGTTTACTTGCCTTGATTTCATGATCGGCGGCGGCGGCTCCACTTTGGTACGTTCTTCCTTTTTCGTTCATCCTCCTCTCTCCTAACCATACCGTCTCTTTGTATAATGAAGGGTGGATCTAGGGTTTTCACAGGGTTTTCATATGAGACCGATTCCCTTCCTCCTTTGCCGCTGCCCGCCGTGCCTTCCCTTTTTCCCTCATTTCCTTCTTTCCCTTCCCTTCCTTTTCTTTCTCTCGTCCTTTCCTTTCCTCTCTTTTCCTTCCTATTTTCTTTCACCTGAGTATTATTATTATTATTATTATTATTATTATTATTATTGGTAAGTAATTTATTATTATTATTATTTATGTTTCACTATATATATATATATATATTAATATCTTAATTTTAGTATTTTTATCTTCATTATATTTTCAGTTAACATATTTTGATACACTAAGACCCACCTGTCATATCCGAATTTAGTTAGCTCGGTTCGTAATTAAATTAACTTAGCTAATTCATTAATTAATCTAAATTTAATTTAATGGTCTAAGCATTTATTCCTAAATCCCTTGATCCAATTATTCTAACTCATTAAGCCACTCATCAGTCCAACTATACTAATCTTAAGCCCAATGGTGATTAAAAGTTATTAAATATTATCAAAATTAATTTTATAATATATTCTAAATATTCATGACATTATATATATGGAGTAGCAACCCAACAGCATTTGTCTGACTAGCCTTCAAGATAGACGACAGTAAGAAGAAAACACCTAGGCTGGCCGCTGTGGCATCCAACTTGAGGGGGTAACGCGATAAGAAAGCATGTAGAAGCCATCCCCTATGAGAACGAGGTGCAAATCACCGATTCTCACACCAGGAGGCAACCACCAAAAATACCCACCGAAACCAACGAGGTGCAAAGCACCGATTCTCACACCAGGAGGCAACCACCAAAAATACCCACCGAAACCAACTATAGCTGTGAAATCTGTGAGTCTCTATGTCTACATGAGACCCAATGTGACGACAACAGCCTAAGGTTCAATGTGGACTTGAGGAAGTTCGTCATCCAGCAGTCGCTAGAGCAGTCCTCCTGTGGGTAGTTGAGGACGGAGTCGCTCGCCCGGAGGGGATGGGGTATTATCCTCTCCCATCGAAAGTGTTGAGCTGCCACTTCTTCAAGGCTACCCCAGCATGAACCATACAAATCCGCCTAGAAGAAGAAAAAATGGACCATTGAAACCCAGTGTGATGAACCACATTTGATAATCAAAATCCAGCAGAGTTTCAACTATAAAATGGCTGTCGAAGTAATACAAATCTGTACAAAATTCATGTACAACATAATATATATATATCCAGCAGATTAATATGTGCATCTTTGGAAGTTGATCATGTGGATAGTGTGGTCGCCCCCTTGGTGAAGCCGGCCCCAACAAAATTTCGAACTGTTCAGGAGATAGAGGAGATGAATCATAATGATTGGAAGAGGGCCAAGGCCCGTAGACGTAGAGAGTCCAAAAGATCTAATAATTCTTCTGGAGCATGTGCTCGCTCTTAAGTCGGTCGTATGTGCTGGCTTTGATAGTGGATGGTGTGGTGGGCCATCCCAATGTGTCAATCTGATTCTGTAGCCTGTTGGCTTGAAGGGGTGTAGGACTAGGTTGCCGGATGTTGTCTATTAATGATGTTGCATCCGCGCCTGTGGTGGATGTAATTTATCCCGGGTTTCGGAATTGCTTTTGCGAGGCAACGATGCCGGGTAAATTTGTCGGTGTTGGGGCTAGGGCTTTGCTACAATTGCCTAGAGCCCCGCTGCTGTTGGAAACCTTTGGTGGATGGTTTGAAGAGTTTGCTCATGTTGGCATATTGGAATATTGGTCTATTTCTCGCTGTCGATCAATGCCAAAACCCGATGTTCTCGTGATCCGATTATATGTAGCATTCTTGCTAGGTTTGAACTTGCAATGAGTTGATGACTTATTGTGCTGTGTGTCAGATTGAAGGTAGTACACCGGGCTAGTTGCCGATGTTTTATGTAGCTTGTTATGAGAGGCATGTAGAAACTGCCTGGCTTCTCCGAATTGCATCTGGATTGGTGAGTCCGTATGTAGCCAGGGCCGGGCCGGAGGTGTTAGGGGTCAGGCACATATGCTACCGGCAGATTCTCCGCTAGGTTAGTGGGAATATGCCGCTACCCCCGCCGATGCATGCTTGGTTGCTGCGTTTTTTCTTGTGTGAGGGGTTGTGAATGAAGCAAGATTAATATGAAGCTGCCTCTTGATGCCGCCGGCTGTTTGGATTCTTCTCCCTTATTTTGATGATGCCGCTTGATGTATGGTGAAGAAGCAAATCACTGGTAGTATCTCGCTATGCATAATTTAGCTTGATGATGTTGATATTGCCTTTCTCTCGTGTTATGGGAGATGTTAAGGAGAATGCTGGGTCAGAATCGAGAACGGTGGTTTGTGCTCGTGTCAAATGGCCTCGTGTCTTCATTCAGATTGAATGCATTATGTCTCAACTATGAGGAGTCTCAGTCTCTATGTGGTACTGATCGAATAGAATGGTTCTGCACCCTTCATCCTGCTGGTCTGTACTAAGATGGATAGCATGGTTGCCATTCGTTTGCTAAGTTGCTCCAATCGATTCGGGAGTAGCTGATTATGTGTCTGTTCATGTGAATTTTTAGACAGATTTCATATTCTATTGATTCTGTTGAACGTTGTCCTCCTAGAGGTTTTTTTTATGTTTTTTTCTGATGTACCGGTTGCTCTGGGTATACCCTAGGATTTTATGTTTTAACTCCAAGTCAAAATACTTAGAGATAAAACATAGATTTTGTAATTTTTTCTCCATTTAATCCAAAATACTTACTTACTAAAATATATACATACATATATATATATATATATCCATAAATCACAACACAGGATCCAAAAGCCATAAAACTATACGTGTTACCAATGTCATAACTATAGTTATGATGCCAACTCAGATAAGATGCCACTAGGTATCTAAATAAACTATAAAAACCTATACAAATATATACATCCATAAAAAATACAGCAAAAACTAAACTATATGTACATCATCAACATACAACTACCCTCTTATCCAAATTCATCTCAAAATATACAAAAGTATTTCATGAGTAACTAAATCACAAAATCTAAGTCCATAAGATCATCTTCCAAGTCCTTAAACTTAACCAACTTCTAATCCTCTACTCTGCATCATCAGATATAAGGACGTGCTCATCTAGAAGAAAGAAAACAGTAAGGAGTAAACCAAATGCCCAACAAGATATAATAATCAAATATAATAAGCAATATACGCAAAATAAAGTAAAGAAAGGATATGGGAGTATAATGAAGATGTATAAATATAAAACATGAATAAATACATTTTCAGAAGTCATTTATCTTTCTATTTTATTTTTGATTTCTTTAGATTTTAAAACATGAATAAACTTCTTTTTCTTTGCGAATTAGGGCCAGTAGGCTTTATTTGCTAACGGAGTAGCCGATCGAGGAATGGAATATGTGTGCACCCATACATTCTCAAGTGCTACCCTTGGTACCTAAAACTTTAACATCCCGTGTCGGATGGTATACGTTTCATCCGATATAAAGGGCTAGATAACAGATACATGATCAGAGCACCTCCTAGGAGCATTTCTTGATCTACCACTATAATATATTAATGTATACTAGGGAATACTACCATTTGAAATACAAATTCTTGGTTCAGATTCATAATTAGTTATTCTTAAGGGAATGTTCCACTATGAACTTATACAAAATTCTCATTCTATGGAGAACGAATCATCAGAGATGAGAAAGTGTGGAGTTCCCATCAAATACATTACAAAATTTGCATAATTCTTTGATATGGATACAGATAATCATTTTCTTATGAGTTCATGTCTTCACATGCTTGTAATTACATGCATAAATCAACATAAAACTTGAAACATGTAAGAAATTTTTATTACCGTGAGGCAAACATAGCTTTAGAGCTTTTGGATAATAAATCCCTTCACAAATGGAAGCAATGTAATTTTCAGAGCATATACAAGATACCACATATAATGTACATATGGATAATTATCATAATTCACGTCCGATAATATTTTTAGAACCCGTAAAATAATATATATAAAATATATGTGAACAAATGCTAAATATTCAGAGTACCCATGTCTATAAAGTTAGGATTTTGAGTTTCTAAAACTAAATCATATATAAATCTCTAATAAATCGGGTAAACCGAATGGGGCGCAAGACAGGAAACCATGTGTGAAATACAACACAAATTTTACAAATCGGACATGAAATCGAAGTATGTACATACTCATTACATGGGTTTCATAAAATACAAACTTAAACGGATATCGGAACGAAAATACCTGAAATGATCGAAATAAAAAGTGCAAAGAAAGAAAGAAAATGGTACAAGTGCACTTGTCTTGGCCCGATTTATCACTTCTCTAACTAGCTCTAAGCCGAAATTGGACTCGGGAATCTCAATCTCTCTCTTCTCTCTCTCTTCTCTCTCTTCTCATTTGCATTCTCTCTCTCTCTTCTCTCGTGGAATCCAAAAAAATGACGCGAAACAAAACCCTCGCGAGTCCACTGGATCTGGCGCCTGCGGCGCCACCTCAGGCACCTAGCAGACGTCCCCTGCCACCTTTTCCTACACTCCCGAAACTTAATTTTTTTCACAAGTATTAAACCTAATCTTGATTATGTTACCTTAATTACTGTTAATTATGATATTATAGAAATTAAAACCTCACAACTCTGCCCTTTTTAGAAAATTTTATCCTCAAAATTAATGAATTTTAGATATCAAACGAATTGATATCTTCAAAATAAATGGGGATACTTGTCCCGAATCTCATCCTCCCTCTCCTACGTCGCCTCCTCACAGGAGTGATTCTTCCACAAAACCTTCATGAGAGAATGGTCTTTGAGCGCAAAATCTGATCCTTATGATCCAGAATTTGAACTTGCTCCTTTGAATAGTACAAATCTTTTTGGATAACCAAGGGGCCATAATTGATGACGTGCGTCGGATCGTGGACGTACTTCCTCAATATCGAGACATGAAAAACATTATGCACATCGGCCAAACTCGGTGGCAACATCAATCGATATGCTACTTCTCCAACTCTCTCCAAAATCTCGAAGGGACCTATAAATCGCAGCTTCAACTTTCCTTTAACACCAAATCAGGAAGTCCTCTTCTACGGCGATGCCTTAAGGAAGACAAAATCGCCAATCTCAAAGCTAAACTCGAATCTTCTTCGATCAACATAACCCCTCTGCAAACTCAGAGCTATCTTTAACTTCTCAAAAATTATTGCAATCTTCTTCGATATCTACCGAATCACATTTGGACCCAAAAGACACCTATCTCTTGTCTCCTCCCAATGGATCGGAGATCTGCACTTCTTATCAAATAATGCCTCAAAAAGAACCATGCCGATACTCACATGGAAACTATTATTGTACACAAATTCAGCCAGCCAGGTGATCAACCTAATTCCCTTTCAACTCTATCACAGAGATTTTAAGCATGTCCTCTAATATCTGGATAGTTTGCTCAGACTGGCCATCAGTCTGAGGGTGATACGCTGTACTAAACTTCAAGTTTGTCCCTAATTCTTGATGTAAACTCTCTCAAAACTTAGAGATAAAACATGGATCACGATCAGACATAATAGATGCTAGCACACCATACAGTTTAGCAATCTCATTGATATATAGCTGTGCCAAGCGATCATGAGAATATGTCGTCCGAATGGCTAAGAAATGAGCTGATTTCGTTAGCCGACCTACGATGATCCAAATTGCATCGTGATTCCTTGGGGTCCTAGGCAAACCTGAAACAAATCCATAGAAATGTCCTCCCATTTTCAGCTCAGAATAGGTAATGGCTACAATAAACCCAAGGGCTTTTGCTCTCAACCTTCAACTGCTGACAAAAAGGTATTGGCCAACAAAAGCAACTATCTACCTTTTCATATTCCTCCACCAGAACATCTTCTTAAGATCTTATAATATTTTATTAATCTAAGGGTGGATAGTATACCTGGTACAATGAGCCTCCTTAATGATTTCTTCTTTCATGTCCTTATCATCAGGTACACACAAACGCTCCCAGAATCTCAAAACTCCATCAATACAAACACTAAAATCTATCCGAGAGTCTCGACCAAGGTTTCCAACAATATCCATAAAAAATGGATCACTTGCTTACCCTTTCTTAATCCTCTAAAGAATTTCGGGTTGTGCCTGCAAGAAAGACAACATCATCTTGTCGCCTTTGACATAACACTGGATATTACAAAATTTCAAGAAATCCAGCAACTCCATCTGCTTGATTTGCATCCTCATCACAAAACTGGTCTGACAGCTCAAAGAATCTATGACCACATTCGCTTTCCTCAACTAGTAGTAGATCTCATAATCATAATCTTTAAGAAACTTGATCCACCACCGCTGCCTCATATTCAACTCTTTCTGTGAGAACAAGTACTTGAAACTCTTGTGATTAGAATACATCAGAAATTTTAGCCGTATAAATAGTGTCTCCAAATCTTCAATGCGAACACCACAATGGCAAGCTCCAAATCATAGATCTGCTAGTTTTTCTCATAAATCTTCAACTGTCGAGACCCATAATGCGACGGAATGGTTTTTTTCCTTCCGTCAGTAACCATACAAAAACTGAAACCCAAGAATATAAAATTTAAGGTAAGATGGTCCGGATCAAACCAATACATTCATTTTGAATGAAATTTGCAAATGAAAATATAAACTCCTACACATAATTGCAATACATTCACAGGATCATCTAATGCCATATAATATCAATGGCTCTAACTCTTTTAACATTTCTATTCATTATACCAAAATTCATACAGAGATGCCATCTAGAACATGATCATATCTAAAAGTAGATGGCGGTAGTAGACCTATTCCCAAAATGTGAACAAGCGGATGCATAGTCATTTTTCATATATAACAGACATTCACAAGTTGGGATAATTATATTCATAACTATAAAAAATCTCTAAAATCTTCAACAGGCTTTCTGACACTAAAGTTCCTCCTTGCTAAGCTTTATCTATTCCTACTTATTTGGAACCAGTTCTATAGTCTCAACTGGAGGAAAAATCATAATACGGTGAGCCAAAACCCAGTGAGGTACCAAAAGCATGCGATGTAAATCATAAATGTAATAAGACAAAGGTCATGGAAGATACCAAAATTCATGATCAATGTCATTTTTCAAAATTCTTAATTCAACGTCATTTTTCTGAAATTCATAGTTCAATGTCAATTTCCGAAGTTCTTAATTCAACGTCATTTTTTTGAAATTCATAGTTTAATGCCAATTTCCAAAATTCTTAATTCAGTGTCAAATTCTGAAGTTCATAAATAAATGTCATTTTTATTCATCCTTAACTCTATTGCTCAAGGGACCTAGATTAGTAAACTCTACCAGTCGAGGAGATGAGTAATTGAGAATAGATTATGTCCACTCCACACAATCAGAGGCTAAAGTTCAAAAGTCATATCCATTTTCATTTTCATTCAATATTCAACGTTCAAAGTTCAAACTTCTATCCTCTTATTATGTCCTGAGGAGGAGCAGACCACGGATGATTCTGTGGATGGAGTTATCCCCGATTACTACCGTAACGTTCTAAGGCATATCGGAGAATCTTATCTGACTATGTAACAATTCTAGGTTCATTCTTAATGCATTTATTCATAGTTTATAATCAAAATTCATCATATCTCAAGGCCTATTCAAAGTTCACACATTCTATACTCCGGACAAATTCAAAGGGCCTTCATATTTTTGACATTCCAGTTCCATGCAAGATTTTCATGCGAAGCAATCCAGACGTAAATTAAACATAAAGTATGGGCCAAAATGTGAAATTAGAGTCAAGGCTTATAATTTCATAATCATGAAACTTAGATCAAAATCATGAAATTCATACATTTTTTGTAACAAAACTTAAGAGATGAGGTTTTAGAGTGTAACCAATGAAATAGAGATATTCAAAAGCTGTAAACATAGAAAACGAGTTTCGAAGTACTCTTGCCTGATTTTCGTACTACTTACTCTTATCTGGCCTAAGATTCTTTCTTCCTCTTCGTCTCTTACTTCCCCATTTCTTCATAGATTTTTCTAACTCTTTTTCTCTCTACCGAGCTCAGCATTTATAGAGGATGGGTTAGGTGGGAGTAGGTGGGGTAAGTCACCTACTTGGTATTTCTTTTCTAAAAGGTCTGCGAAGTAGGTGGAAGCAGTTTAATTACTCTGAATAGGTAGAAAGAGTCAACAAAGTAGGTAAATCTACTCCGATTATCAACAAATTCGGTATTTATCAAATTCAATCTACTCCGGTCATCAGCAAACTTAGGTAAAGCATTTTACTCCGGCAATGTTGCTTCAAAAATTCACTTCGGCATCTTACTTTAGAATTCACTCTGGTTCTCAACGCCATTAATCTACTTCGGTCAATATTTCTAAATCCGGTCAATATTTATAACTCCAGCCAATATTTCTAAATCCGTTCAATATTTATACTTCCAGTCGACCATCAAATCCGGCCATCATCAACTTTGTCCATCATCAATTCCGGTCATCAAATCACCATACTCTGGCCACCATCAACTCACCATACCACTTCGACCGCTCATCATCTTATCAACTCTGGCCGATCATCATTCCTCCACTCTGGCCATCATCACTCACTCCGCTCCAGTCGGTCATCACTCACTTCGCTTCGGTCGGTCATCACTCCTCCCTAATTATCATATTTTTGCGATCGGGATCTCACAACTCTCCCCCACTTAAAGAAATTTCGTCCTCAAAATTTAAATGAAATTACAGACCTTAAGTAAACAAGTGGGGATACTTGCTCCGGATTTCTTCTTCACGTTCCCAAGTTGCTTATTCAGATAAGTGATTTCTCCATAGCACCTTCACCAAGGAAACCATTTTCGTACGTAACCTTTGATCCTTCCGATCCAAAATCTACATCGGTTCCTCAACGTATGATAAATCATTATCAATCGTCAAGGGTTGGAACTCGATCACGTGCGTGGGATTGTGGACACATTTTCAGAGTATCGATACATAGAATACATCGTGTACTTCCGTCAAATTAGGTGGCAACGCCAACCTTTAAGCTACTTCTTCGATCTTCTCTAAAATCTCAAAAAGGCCAATAAATCATGATTTCATTTTTCCTTTCACCCCAAATCTGAACGTTCCCTTAGATAGTGACACTTTCAAAAACACATAGTTGCCCACTTCAAACTTCAATTCTAACCTCCTCCGGTCTGCATAACTTTTCTGTCTACTCTGGGTAACTTTTAAATTCTTTTGTATCAGCTCTATCTTCTTCGTTGTTTCTTTAACGATTTCGGGGCCCAAAATTTTTTGTCTTTGGTTTCCTCCCAGTGGATTGGCGACCTTTTTTTTTCATATAACGTCTCGAAAGGTACCATGCCTGTACTTGCCTGATAGTTATTATTATAGGCAAACTCTGCCAAGGCTAAATAATGATCCTAAATCCCTTTCATGTCTAACACCAAGGCTCTTAACATATCCTCTAGGATATAAATTATATGTTCCAATTGGCCGTCGGTCTGGAAGTGATAGGCAGTACTAAACTTCAGTTCAGTCCTCAATTCTTTATGCAAACTTTTTAAAAATTTTAAAACAAAATGAGGATCCCAATCAGATATGATGGAAGCAAGTACACCATGAAGTCTGACAATTTCATTTACATACAGTTGGACTAGCTTATCATGAGAATAAGTCGTCCTAATTGCTAAGAAATGGGCTGATTTTGTCAGCTCATCAACGATGACCCAAACAGCGTCATGATTTCTAGGAGTCCTTGGTAGACTTGACACAAAATCCATTGTAATATCCTCCCATTTTCAACTCAAAACTTGCATCGGTTACAATAACTCAGATGACTTTCTTCTTTCAGCTTTCAATTGTTGGCACACAAGGTATTTATCTACATAAGCCATGATGTCCCTTTTCATATTCCTCCACTAAAATATTTTCTTCAAATCTTGATACATCTTATTCGTTCCCGGAAGAATTGTGTACCGAGATTGGTGAGCTTCCTTCAAGATTTTCTTCTTCAATTCCTTATCTCCGGTACACACAAATGATCTCTAAATCTTAACACTCCATCTGTTCGGACATTAAAATCAATTCTAGAGTCTTTATTCGAATCACCCGCAATTTTCATAAGGAAAGAATCATTTATCTGCTTATCCTTCACCTTATTAAATCCCCCCCGTTGAATCTGTAGGTACGATAAAAACATCTGGTTTTTCCGAATATATCGTTGGATATCACATTGTTTCAAATAATCTAACATCTCCATTTGTTTAATCTATAACCTCACCACATAGCCTGATCGGCGGCTCAGAGCATTCGCAACTACATTAACTTTTTTCAACTTATACTGAATCTCATAGTCATAATCCTTCAGAAATTTCACCCACATCCTCTACCTCATATTAAGCTCCTTCTGTGAAAATAGATATTTCAAACTTTTATGTTTAGAATAAACAAGAAACTTTTTGCCATAAAGTTAGTGTCTCCAAATTTTAGGGCAAACACAACAACAGCAAGTTTCAAATCGTGTATTGGGTAATTCTTTTCGTGCACCTTCAGCTGTTTGGAACCATAAGCCACTACCTTGCCATTTTGCATTAACACATAATCTAAACCGACCTTAGAAGCATCATAATATACTTCAAAACCACATAAACCATCTGGAATAGTCAGCACGGGAGCAGTTGTTAAGTGATCCTTCAACTTCTAAAAACTCCGGGCACGTTTTTCTGTCCAGTCAAACTTGGCCTCCTTCGTTGTCAACTGAATCAGGGGCATGGTGATTGTGAGGTTTCGGGTCTAAAAACTTGATAATGATGAGGTAATTAGTATGCTAATGATCAATACTAGGCCTATGGAACGAATAAGGTTGGGTATCGGAAGAAAATCGAAAGAATTCGGTTCGTACGCGTAAGCGCCGCCCCGGGCTTATACCGCTCGCGATCGAGTCGTGGCTCGAGCGCGATTTCCAGAATTGTGCCCATCCACTGGCTACTCGAGCTCCGCTCTAGCGGGAATTCCCGAATTACGCTCGCCTGATGCTCGCTCGAGGCGCGCTCAAGCGGTGGCGCCTTTTTAAGTCGCAGCTGCTTCTCTTTTCCTCATTTTTTCCCACGAGCCAGAAGCTTCTAGAGAGAGAGGGAGCATCGGTTTTAGTGAGAGAAAGGTGGAGGTCGAGGCCGTGGAGTCCGAATCCGTCCGAAAGCTAGTTATAAAAGTGAAAGCACGCGTCGAGGCAAGTGTTCTCATACTCACTTCTCATTCTTTTTTGATGTTTTGTTTGATTTGGTTGGGTATTTTGTATCAATACCCATTATTAATGTTAGAATCTTAAAATCCATGATTAATGACCAAGAAATATGCAGTTTGTTGTTCAAATCGTGTCCAATTCACTCGGTTTGGTTTCACTGAAACCCTAACCCACGAGTTGTGAATGTGTATGGCAAATGTGGATTTTTCTCTCCAAGTGTTGAAACTAATCTTAAAACTATCACCATGATTCATAGGGGTAGTAACCTTTGGCTTACCATGTCCATCGCAGTGTGAACCCGAGGAATACTTGGCCATGTATTCTAACCACTCGTAGGAGCGGGTGATGTTCATAGTACGCCTTAGGATACTACTGTGGAAGAACAAGGAATTGCCTGGTCCCCGGGGGTTATGGGGCGTGTTGAGATGACCGAGTGCTGCAGGCCTAAAATGTAGCCGTTTGGTTTAGTGTTGCATAGTGGAGATGCAATTGGTGGTCGAGCGCTGCAGACCTAAAATGTAGCCGTGGCTTTAGAATGTGTAGCGAACACATTCATTTCCTCGTTCTCTCACACCGTTGGTTAGTATGACCTACTAGCCTGGGTTCGCAAAGAGGATATAATGATGAAAATGAATTATGCCTAATTGATGTAACCATGAGAATCTAGTGATTCCAGATGTTTCCTGTTTCCCTCTCAAGATTCATGACTAATAAGATTACATGTGTTCCCCCTTTTCAGTTATTGCTTCTATTGCTTTCTACTATGAGATGTGACTTATGATTATATTTGTTGAGCTGTATGCTCACTCTTACTGTTTATCTTTCCAGATGAGAACACTTAGCCGGCGCCATATTAGTTAGAGTAAGGAGAGAGACTTGCTTGAAGAGGTTAGCTGAACGTCAAGTGCATTGAAAATTTGGTCATATTGTTGTAATGGAATGTAACAGCCACTCATGGATGAAGATGGCTTGTTATTATATATTATGGTTTTGTTATGCTTCTGTAGGTTTTAATGATTTAGTTACACTTCCATTGAAAATCACATGCCCAAAAAATATCACTTCCACCAGCCAAAATTCACACTTTTTTAGTTTAGCATACAACTTCTCTTCCCGAAGTACTTGGAGTACAATTCTCAAATGGGTTTCATGCTCCTCATGGCTCTTAGAGTGTATCAAAATGTCATCTATAAATATACTATCACAAACTTATCAAGATAATACCTAAATGCCCTATTCATCAAATCCATAAAAACACCGAAGCATTTGTAAGACCAAATGGCATCACAATAAATTCATAGTAGCCATACCTCGTTCTAAAAGCAGTTTTGGCCACATCATCTTGCTTAATCCTCAGCTGATGATATCTAGACCTCAAATTAATTTTTAAAAACACTCGAGATCCTTGTAACTGGTCAAACAGATCATTAATATGCAGCAGAGGATACTTGTTCTTAATCATAATTTTATTCAATTTACAGTAGTCCACACATAGCCGTAGAGATCCGTCCTTCTCCTTATGAACAACACCAATACATCCCACGGAGATACACTTGGTCTAATGAACCTCTTATCTAACAATTCCTGTAATTGTAATTTTAGCTCTTTCAATTTTATGGGTGTCATACGATAGGGTGCCTTAGAAATCGGAACAGCATTGGGAATAACCTTAATTTCAAACTCAATCTCCTGGTGAGGAGGTAGCCAAGCAACTCCTCCAAAAATACATCTCCAAAATAACACACCACCAAAATATCTTTAGTTAGCACATTATAACTCCCAATAGTGCCGGCATACGCTACGTAAGTTTAGCATCCACTTTTCATCAAATATTTAGCATGCAAATCAGGAATCAACATAGGCATCTCCTTTCTCCTAATACCTTGAAATGAGAAGGGTTCAATTTCAGGGATATCGAAACACGCCTTTTTTTTTAAAGTAATTAATACTGGTATGGTATTTTGCTAGCCAGACCATTCCTAAGATAACATCAAAATTACCCATATGTAGCAATACCAAGTCTACCATCAAACATTTTCCATCCACCTCAATCACACACTCCGGATGCATAATATCAGTCACTATCGAGGTCCCGGTAGGGGTCGATACAACTAAAAAAATCTTAAATTATCGGGACAGACACAATATAACGTGCAAATTGTGGAAAAATGAAAGAGTGTGTAGACCCAAAATCAAATAAAACAGAGGTTGGAATTTCACAAATAAGAAGGGTACCTTCAACCATGTTTGGAGATGTTTCAGGGTTCTGTATCGTCACTGAAAAAGCCTTAGCCACAACTATTGGCTTCTTTGCTTCAAATCTCCTGGGCAAAGAACAATCTTTTATCAAATGACCCTACCATCCACTGTTAAAATATGCCCCAATCACCTTAAAACAGGGTCTTCTAGCATGGTTTTTCCCACAATGAGTGCAATCAGTAACCGATATTTGAGAGTTTGTCAATGATTGGGCTTCAACTATACTCCTCCCTTTAACTACTGTCTTTGCCTTTTTAGACGGCCCTGAGGGCTCCACATTCGATCCGGAACTAAAACTTGTCCGCTAGCGGTCTTCTTTATAAAAACTTCTATGTCTCCATCTCCTTCTCAAATATTAACGCCCGATCTAAAATGTCCACATAAATTTGAGGCTTTTGGGTCACTAATTTCTTTCTGATATCATCCATTAGTCCTTATGAAACTTCTTCGCATTCCTCAACTCATCCTCCACAAAGTAAGGCGCAAAACAAGACAGCTCTATAAATTTTGCATTATATTCAGCTACCGTACGGGTCCCTTGTCTAAGCTGCATAAACTCCTCGTCCTTCTGATCTTGAAGACCGGAGGGGAAGCATTTTTCCATAAATAACTCTTCGAACATTTCCTAAGTGATCATCGTAAAAATCTTCTTCATTCTCCTAATCCAAATATTGGCTTTGGCTGGATCCGGTTCTCCCAATAATTTTGGCGCTCTCTCCTCCGTGAATTTATATACGCTGTTGGGGCAGGATTTGCCGAAGTGGGCTCTGGTACTAGGACTGGAGCCATATGGCGCTCCTCCATTGACTCTATTATGTTCGTTATTCTTCTCAACGGATTTATGTACTTTGCCTCGTGATCTGGGGGCATACCAGCACCATCCCGATCATTTCTTCTACCTCTTCTACTGGCCATTTATACTCTATAATTGAGAATAGGGCAATATTAATAAACATAAGAGGAACAGGTTATAGGGATGGGTTAACAATTATTTAGGAAAGTTTAGGACCAGCCTAAAAGTTAGCACCTAAACTTTCTATCTAACCTCAATTATCCTTAGCCTTATTGTACTTAAACTTAAACCTATATTCCACTTTACGATCGATCATTCCTAAGATATATCATTTTTCTCTAATACTAATTATGACAATGATTTTTTTTCCTTCTGTCAGTAATCATACAAAAACTGAAACCCAAGAACATAAAATTTAAGGGAAGACGGTCCGAACAAACCAATACATTCATTTTGAATGAAACTTGCAAATGCAAATATGGACTCCTACACATAATCATAATATATTCAATGGATCATCTAATGCCATATAATATCAATGGCTCCAACTCTTTTAATATTTCTATTCATTATACCAAAACTCATACAGAGATGTTATCTAGAACCTAATCATATCTAAAAGTAAATGGCGGAAGAAGATTTATTCCCAAAATATGAACAAGCGGATGCATAGTCATTGTTCATATATATTACATACATTCACAAATTGAGATAATTACATTCATAACTATCAAAAACTTCTCAAAATCTTCAACAGGCTTTCCGACTCCAAAATTCCTCCTTGCTAAGCTTTATCTATTCCTTCTTATCCAAACCAATTCTATAGTCTTATTTGGAAGAAAAATCATAATAGAGTGAGCCAAAGCCCAGTAAGATACCAAAAGCATGCGATGTAAATCATAAATGCAATAAGACAAAGGTCATGGAAGACACCAAAATTCATGATCAATGCCATTTTTCAAAATTCTTAATTCAACGTCATTTTTTTGAAATTCATAGTTCAATGCCAATTTCCAAAGCTCTTAATTCAACATCATTTTTTTGAAATTCATAGTTCAATGCCAATTTCCAAAGTTCTTAATTTAGTGTTAAATTCCGAAGTTCATAAATAAATGCCATTTTTATTCACCCTTCCATCTTTAACTCTATTGCTCAAGGGACCTAGGCTAGTAGACCCTACCAATTGAGGAGGTAAGTAATCAATGATAGATTGTGTTCACTCCACACAATTAAAGGCCAAAGATCAAAAGTCATATCCATTTTTATTTTCATTAAATATTCAAAGTTCAAAGTTTGAATTTCTATCCTCTTATTATGTCCCGAGGAAGGGCGGACCACATATTACTCTATGGACGGAGTTATCCCCAATTACCACCGTAATATTCTAAGGCATATCGGATAACCTTATCTGACTGTGTAATAGTTTTAGGTCCGATCATAATGCATTTATTCATAGTTCATAATCAAAATTCATCATATCTCAAGCTCCGATTCAAAGTTCACACATTCCATACTGCTGAACAAATTCAAAGGGCCTTCATATTTTTGGCATTTCAGTTCCATGCAAGATTTTCATGCGAAGCAATCCGACGTAAATTGAACATAAAGCATGGACCAAATGTGAAATCAGAGTCAGGAGTTACAATTTCATAATCATGAAACTTAGATCAAAATCATGAAATTCATACATTTTTCGTAATGAAACTTAGGGGATGGGGCTTTAGAGCGTAACTAACAAAATAGAGATATTCAAAAGCAGTGAACATAGAAAACGAGTTTCGAAGTACTCTCACCTAATTTTTGAACTCCTTACTCTAATTTGGCCTAAGACTCTTTCTTCTTCTTCGTCTTCTACTTTTCCCTTTATTCACATATTTTTCTAACTCTTTTTCTCACTACCGAACTCAGCATTTATAGAGGATGGGTTAGGTGGGTAAGTCATCTTGGTACTTCTTTTCTAAAAGGTCAATGAAGTAAGTGGGAGCAGTTTAATTATTCTGAATAGGTAGAAAGAGTCAATGAAGTAGGTAATCTACTCCGGCTATCAACAAAGTCGGTCTTTATTAAATTCAATCTACTCAGGTCATCAGCAAATTCAGGTAAAGCATTTTACTTTGGCAAAGTTACTTCAAAAATTCACTACAGCATTTTACTTTATAATTCACTCCGGTTCTCAATGCCATTAATCTACTCTGATCAATATTTCTAAATTTGATCAACATTTATAACTCCAGTCAATATTTCTATATCCGGTCAATATTTGTACTTCCTGTTAACCATCAAATTCGGCCATCGTCAACTCCAGCCATCATCAATTCCGGTCATCAAATCACCATACTTCGGCCACCATCAACTCCAGCCATCATCAACTCCGGCATTCATCGACTTACCATACCACTTCAGTCGATCATCACCTTATCAACTCTGGTCGATCAACATCTTATCGACTCTGGCCGATCATCATTCCTCCACTCCACTACGACCGGTCATCACTCACTCCATTCTGGTCGGTCATCACTCACTCCACTCTGGCCGATCATCACTCCTCCCTAATTATCATGTTTTTAGGATCGGGATCTCACACATAAGCAACTGCCTTCCCATTCTATAACAAAACACATCCGAGGCCAATATTTCACCTAACCGTCAATATTTATACGATCCTTCAACTTTTGATTGCTTTGGTCGCACTCTTCAATCCATTCAAAATCCACTTCCTTCTTCATCAATTGGGTAAGCTGCAAAGAAATACGAGAGAAATTCTATACAAATCAAAAATAGTATCCGCCATCATCAATCACGGTCGTCATCAAATCACCATGATCTTCTTCGCCTACCATCAACCTCCATTAGAAATGACGTGGCATCAACAACCTCATCGCCAAAATCGATTTCTTCACCATACCAACTTGTGCTCCCGAAGAGTCTAAAGCACGAGCCTCAAATGCTCTTCATGCTCAACACAACTCTTTGAATAGATCATGATGTCATTTATGAAAACTTTATCCAAATACAAAAGAAAACCCGATTCATCAAATCCATAAATATTCCTTATTCTCCATTGAATAACCTCCACAATGCCTAATCACACCCTAAAGCCCATAATTAACCTATGGACTCTACACCTAGGCAGAGTTTCCTCCGCCGGTCAAACCAAAATATACAACCAAATATCCCTGCATAAGCACACACTAATCAAAAGGCTTAACTCAAAGCCTACAACACGCCACACACAAGATCACACATCGGCTCATTCATCATGGCTTTTCTACTATACTGATCTAGAGAGATGCCATCTAGTATGAAACCAAACATAAATACAGACGCAACATACCTTCCCATTCTATAATAAAACCATAAAACATTAACTATAACGATCCGAGTGGCCCACACCCGATCCAACTCTATGTCCAAAACTTCGATCACTCACAATACACAAGCAAGCCTCTCCTTGCTTTATCTACAACTATGTTCTCAAGAAAAAACAAATCAACAGCAAGAGCTGAGCCAATGCAAAACGTAATCATAAACACCTCCAAGACATGAACAAGGATCGGGAGGG
This sequence comes from Nepenthes gracilis, assembly GCA_033239525.1. NCBI lineage: Eukaryota > Viridiplantae > Streptophyta > Magnoliopsida > Caryophyllales > Nepenthaceae > Nepenthes > Nepenthes gracilis. The sequence goes on along the minus strand of BSYO01000010.1, from coordinate 12,056,593 downwards.
AATACATACTCTCCAAAATTAGGAACTTAGAATCAACTACCATTTGAAAGCTTTGGTCATTATTTGATTCACAAGATTCTCACGGTTCAATCCATTCAATCAATTCACTTTCATCGATTGACATTATTCATTTTCATTATTATATCATCTTTGCGATAAGTAGATCGTAAACCAACGATGCGAGATAACGAGAGAATGTGTTTAAAGCCCCACAAATCAAGCAAATAGTCATCCTGACCACTACCTCAATATGTAAACTCGACACACCCCACACCCCGGGGGTCCACCTCGTCATTCCATAGGTTTCCTAAAGCGCACCCGCAGACATCACCCGCTCACACGAGCGGCTTGGCAAGTCTCCCTCTTCCCACCACGATGGACATGGTACTACTACCCATATGACCGTGTCCATTTCAGGGTTAGGTTCGACACTTTGAAAATCCACATGACACAATCACATCTTGGGAAACCTCAATCAAATCATCAACCGGGAGATTACATCATCAAACACGCCTCCATCCAAATATCATCTCAAGCACAATGTTTTCCATTCTCGTCACGGATCTCAATATCCACAGGAACAATCACAATTATCACAAGTTCGCTTCCACTTTTCTACTGGAAGTCACCATAATCAACCCAAGTTCCCATAATTCCTGATCACATATCACTTTGGGAACCTCCTCATTCCTTTGCCTCAACACCTGAATATTCGGGCTTAATTTACGATTAATCATTTAAACGTTCTTTCATTAAAACCATTTCAATTTCTTGTCTCGTTTTGGGTAAACATTATATCCAAATACAAACGGTTCGATACTTGGAAAATCGGACGTCCGTGGATTCGTCAACATTTTGTACATAAATTACACATTTGGGGTTCGATTTACTTTGTCACGGCATTCCCATTCATTTCAAATCCACAACGGAAACTATCATATGCCAGAAATCTCATAATTCGCATCCGGTCGATGTATACATACAATTGGGATATGGGTATTCATATTCTAAGGTTCTTTCATCATTCCATGAAGGTGACAACGCGCAAAATCCACCTCCTACTTAATGGTCTCGGGAAGCGAACGGGTCCAACGCGCGAGATCGGACCTCCCGATAATATATACACAATTGGGACGGGGGATTCCAATTTTGGGGTCAATTTCAATCGAAACCCCCAAAATCCTGTAGGTTAGGGTTTCACCCACCGAGCAATCGGACCCCCGGACAACTAACTAATTTTTCTCTGACCTCCAGGCATGGGTATCGAATTCTAACATTCCCGGGGTATCATACCCAATGAAAATACACAAAACATCGAAAGAGAACGAGAAGTGGGTATGAGAACACTTGCCTACGCGTGCTTTCACCTTTATACCTGGCTTTCGGAGGATCGACTCGATCTCCTTCCTTCTCTCTCTAGCGCCCCTCTCTCTCTCCTCAAACCCCTGATAGAACGACCCACAAATAACCGCTCGAAAGCAGAGAGCGGCCGAGGCCACCCACCGCTTTCGAGCGCCCTTCTTTCCGGGCGAGCCCCTGCTGCCTGAGCGCCAAATAGGATTTTTCTTCCGATACCAAACCTTAATCATCCCAAGATTAGTATTGATCAAAACTAATCACCTCATAATCTAACCTCAAAAGCATTCATTAATTCAAACAATCATAAGAATCTCATAATGTATCCGCTTAGAATGCCATTTTCACCAGATCCTTCGCTAACTTGATAATGCCTCTGACAATCTATTCCCTTGCAACTTATCAAAAGGATCATCAATCTGTGCTAATGGGTATTTCTTCTTGATCGTGATCTTATTTAGCTCATGATAGTCCACACATAACCACAAAGTTCCATCATTCTTTTTTATAAATAGGACCGAAACACCGCAAGGCAAAACACTGGGTCTAATAAAACCCAAATCCAAAAGGTCTTGTAATTGCTGCTTCAACTCTTTCAACTCAGTAGGAGCCATACGATAGGGCGTCTTTGAGATTGGTGTCGATCCAGGCATGAGATCAATCCCAAACTTGATCTCTCGATGTAGTGGCAAAGCAGATAATTTATCCAAGAATACATCCTCAAGCTCGCACACCACCAAAATCTCCTTCGCCGATAACTCTCGGCTCTCCACCACACTAGCATAAGCCAAAAAAGCTTCACATTCATTGGTTAATAGATGACAAGCTTGCAAAGCCAAAATAAAGCTAGATGGCTCCACCCGTCGAATTCCTTAAATGCGAAAGGGTTCACATTCCGAAATTGCAAAATCCACCTTCTTAAAAAAATAGTCAATAGTTACATGATTCCTTGACAACCAGTCCATACCTAGAATCACATTGAAATCATACATCTCTAATAAAATCAAATCAACAACTAATGACAACCCATTCACTTGAACCAAATACCCAAGGTACGAAACATTAGTAACAATAGAAGATTCCATGGGCGTCGAAATAACTAATGAATAATCAAGAATCATAGGAGGAGATGCAATATGACAAGCAAAATGATGTGAAATAAAAGAATGGGTAGATCTAGAATAAAAAGTACCTTCCAAAGACAAGACGGATGCCTTAGCTTCACCGGGTAGTAGGTCCACATCAAAAGTGTTTGTGAAAGAATACCTAGGGTAGAACTAAAATAGTTATTTTATGAGATCTACCCAATGCTAGATGCGGGGCGTATAAAAGATAGATATTAGTATCATGAGCTGTCCCATAATAAACCCAATTGTTGTTGATATTTTTTTTCCCGGTTGGTTCTTCCATAACTTGAGCTCGGAGAAGAAAGAGATAAGAGGGCCCTAAGGAGAATGTGGTAAGAAATCCATAATAGAGTCCTACCACAACGACCGAATTGATTATCTTCATGCATAAGGATATTAGATTACCTAGTAGAAAAGATTCAAAAATCATCACAAACCTCCCTTTTTCTTCTGTATTCCAAATACTGTAAAGAACTTTCCAGGAATAGCCGGCTTAGGGACAAGGGCTTTCTTCTTGTGAGGGCAATCTTTGATCTTATACCTGAATTGCCCACAATTAAAACATATGCCCAATGTTTGTAAAAAGGCTTATCACAATGAGGCCTCCTGCAATGTTGACATGGACTGGCGGGAGCTTGGTTGATTGGTGTAGAAGAACTAGCCTTCTTTCCTTGATCCGCTTGCTTCAACCTCTTTGGCGGTCTCTCCGAACCCAAACTAGAGTTAGAATCGGCGCCACTTCTACTAGACATTCTCTTCCTGAAGTACTCTTCATTCTCAAGCTCTTTCTCGTAGATCAAAGCACGATCCAACACTTCCCCATACGTCGACAGCTTGAGGGTCACCAACTGCTTGCGAACATCACCCTGTAAGCCTTACAGAAACTTCCTAGCTTTTTTCTCCTCATCCTCAACCATGTACGGAGCATACCAAGTTAACTCAGTAAACTTCAGGTCATATTCGACCACTATCATGTACCTTGTCTCAAGCGAATAAACTCTTCCTCCTTCTACTTGTGGATGGCGGATGAAAAGTACTTCTCTATAAATATATCCTCAAACATGGGCCAAGTGATATCACTCTCCGGCACACCCAAGGCCCCTTTTCTTCATCTCCCACCAATGATGGGCTTCACCCTCCAACTAGTTCGAGGCAAATAATACCCGGTCCTCCTCAGGGCAACGAATAATAGCAAATACCTTCTTCAGCCTCTGGAACCACGTATTCGCTTTAATCCGATCTAGCTCCCTCGGGAACTTAAGAACTCTCTCCTAGACGAATTGATTATATGTAGACAGTCCAAGATTAGCAGAAACTGGAGTTGGAGCAAGAACAGGAACTAGAGCAAGATTCCTCTGCCCCATATTTTCAATGATGTCTACAATACGACCCAACATATTCATATATTCAACCTCTTGATCACGTGGCTGACCACCTCCACGTGTTGTCTTTCGTCTCAGAGGCATTATCGGATATTGATATTATTCTGAAGATCAAATACTAGCTAGAATATAACAATCTACGAAATTAAACATAACTAACGGCCTAAGTAGGGCAACTAGGACAACAAAAATTACCCAATCTAGTTTAACCATTATATACATACATCTACTTATTCCATCTAGCCTATACTATCTCAGTGTAACGACCCAAAATTTTAATAAGAAAATTTTAACCATCAAATCCGATCAACGCACGTTGACCGGAAAACGAAATAAGAAGAAGTCCGGATTTCATTCTAGTCCGATTTCGGTAGGAAGTCCTATTCTTCATCTTTTCCATTTCTATCAAGTGATGAAGTCCGGATTTCTTTGGTTAAAAGAACTCATGGTAAATGTAAGTCCTTCCAAAAAGAAGTCCATTTAAATGAAGTCCGATTCCGTTGGAGAAATGAAGTCCGGATTTCTTAGTAAAAACACTGACTTCAAGGAAGTCCGGACAATACCCGGTTTCCTTCGGATTTAATTCCAATCTGTATACGGATTACAGAGAAATAGAAATCCGGCAAACGCCTCGATAGTTGACCTTGTTTGATGCAATGATGAAGCCTCACGAAGGGAAGAAAATTGGGAAGGAGCGACCATGAATAAAGGCTGTTCTTTAGACGTGTTGGAAAACAAAATTCATAAATAACCCTCCTTGAAAAAATGTAAGATCACCCTTGAAAATGTACAATGATAAATGATATCTTGGAAAAATAGGAAAATCATAAATGAGGGTCACCAAAACCTAGGGCTTTATATAAGGCCTCAAGAAAAGGCACCACTAGAAACTTTCCTAAAGAAGAAGACAAAAAGCTAAGGAAAAAGTAGAAAAGAACTCAAGATACTCACCCTCTAAAACTCATGTTTATTTATGTTGCTATGAAATGTATATGATATTCTGTATGAAGTATGCTTTTACAAATGCATGTTTAAAGAAAATTACGCATGATGATTTACCGCCAATGATTATGAACTTTGCCCAATGCATGTTTACGGAAAGAAACTTTAGGCCTTAAGATGAATCATGAATTGTATTCTTTCTTTATGGTAAAAGACACATTTATACTCTGAAATAAGCGAGAAAGAACTCCCCTTTTTATGAATAAAGTGCTCCGTCCCTTGTGATATTCTCAAAAGAACTCCGGCCCATCAGAAAGAGAACTCCGCCTGTCTTTAAAAGTACTAAATTAACCCATGAATTCGTACATTTTATTCAAATTCATCCCTTTAAGCATTTTTTTTAAAAAGAAAAGCCTCCCTTGAACTCCGGATCTATGAAAGAAAAGTCACTCCGGATTTAAGAGCTTAGGAAATTTAAAGAAAATGAACTCGGATTTTAGAGCTTCACCTCCACGTCCCTTTTAAAAGAAAGAACTTTTATGAAAAATACTCGCTTTTTTTAGAAAAAGAACTCCGTCTCTTTGCAAAGACTTCGTCCTTTTATTTTGAAAAGAACTCCGGTCTTGAAGAAAACAGCTCCGACTTTTAAAGAACTCGGAAATACGAAGAAAGAGCTCCGGCCCTTATTCTCAATAAAAGAACACCGTCTTTTAAAAAGAGCTCGCCATGAAAAGCACTCCGTCCGTTTAAAAGAAAAGAGCTCCGTCCAAGTACTCATTTTAAAATAAGCCACTCCGTCCCTTTAAGAAAAAGAACGCCGGACTTGGTACTCCATCCTTTATAAATGAAGAACTAATAATCTTTGAATTAAAGAAATAAACATATGAAATGAACTCCGGCTCGCACGAAATGAATTCCGGCTTCGTGATGAAATGAACTTCGGTCTTCTTCATGAAATGAACTTCGCCTATGAAGAACATGAAAAAATGACAACAAAATGACTTTGAACTTTGATGATTGGCCAATCTAGATGGATGAAGGATATTGGAGTGACACTCGAGGATGCCTCCCGGGCCACGGGAGGGGACCTTTTGGGTGGCATAAGAACTATGGACTATGGCCCCGTATCCGGGTTAAAGGCATCCTCCCGCCTATAATGAGGGGATACGCTTTAGGTTGTGGGGGCAGGCTTTGTCCGCAAAGATGATATGAATTCGAATGATTTTGATGAATTTAAAGAACCAAGAAGAAACGATTGATTTTTATTATGCTATATTATGATCTATAATTTGATTATACGTATACTTGTGTTTTTACATGTGAGTATCTGTGGATAGGACTAGGTCGAGTAGAGTCCTATGGAGTAGCTAAATGCTTAAGCTTGCTGGAGCATATTTTTGGAGTTTTGTTTATTTTGGGAAAATTTGTAATGATAATTCCGCTGCTTATGAATGTTAGAATGTTTCCGTGCACATTTTTGAGATTTATGAAATATAAATGTTTAGAATGCATCTCATAAAGAAAAGAAAAATTTTTATGTTCACCTTTTTATCTTTTATTTGTAAGAACTTTAGATTTGACAATAGTAATAAAGTCGGTCACACACTCAAGCCTCCTTTGCAAAAATTCAAATCAAGTTTAAGGCATCTCATCTCTAATATCAACTATGATAGACCACATTTGATAACTAGAATCTAGCAGAATTTTGACTGTAAAATGACCGTCAAACTAATACAAACTTATATAAAATTCCTGTACAACACAATATATACATTCACAAATCACAACACGGAATCCAAAAGCCATAAAACTATATGTGGCATTAACATTATAACTTCGGTTATGACACCGGCTCAGATAAGATGCCAATAAGTATCTAAACAAACCATAAAAACCTTCAAAAGTACATACATCCATAAAAAATACATGAAAAACTAAACTACATATATATCATCAATATACAACTATCCTCTTATACAAATCCATCTCAAAATATACAAAAATACTCGATAAGTAACTAAATTACAAAATAAGCCCATAAGATCATTCTCCAAGTCTTCAAGCCTAGTCAACTTCTAATCATCTACTCTACCTCATCATGTATAAGGGCGTGCTTATATGGAGAAAAGAAAATAGTAAAGAGTGAGCCAAATACTCAATAAGGTATAATAATCAAAGACAATAAGCAATATATGCAAAATAAAGCAAAGGAAGGATATAGGAGTATAATGAAGATGCATAAATATAAAACATGAAATAATATATTTTTGAAACTCATTTATCTTTTCCATTTTATTTCTGATTTCTTTAAATTTTAAAATATGTATAAACTTTTTTTTTTTTACGGATCAAGGCCAGTAGGCCTTACTAGCTAACTAAGTAGTCGATTGATGAATGAAATGTGTATGTACCCACACATTCTCAAACGCTACCTACAATACCTCAAACTTTAACATTCCGTGACAAATGGAATACCTTTCACTCGATATACAAGACATATAACAGATATACCACCAGAGCACCTCCTGTGGCCCAGAAGCTTTCCTCGATCTACTACTGTAATATCCTAAGGTATGTTAGGGAATATTATCCTCTGAAATACAAATCCTTTGTCTAGATTTATAATTTTTTATTCTTAAGGGAAGGTTCTACCATAAACTTATACTGAGTTCTCACTCCTTGAAGAACGAATTATCAAATATAACAAATTGTGGAGTTCCCTTCAAATGCATTGCATAATTTGCATAATTCTTTAATACGGATATAGATAATCATTTTTTTATAAGTTCATGTTTTCACATGCTTGTAATTACATGCATAAATTAACATAAAATTTAGAATATGTAAGAAATTCTTACCACCATGAGATAAACATAACTTTAGAGTTTTTGGACAATAAATCCCTTTACAAATGCATGCAACATAATTTTTGGAGCATACACAAGGTAACGTATATAATGTACATACGGATAATTATCACAATTCACATCCGATAATATTTTCAGAACCATAAAATAATATATACAAAATATATGTGAACAAATACCTAACATTCGGAGTACCCACGTCCATAAAGTTAGGGTTTCGAGTTTCTAAAGCTAAATTATGTATAAATCTCAAATAAATCGGGTTAGGGTTTTCATGTGCAAAATACTGCACAAATCTTACAAATTGAACATGAAATCGAAGTATATACATGCTCAATACATGAGTTTGATAAAATACAAAGTTAAACAGCTATTAAAATAAGAATACCTGAGAGGAACGAAACAAAAAGTGCAAAGAGAGAAAGAAAAGAGTATGAGTGCACTTGCCTCGACCCGATCTATTACTTCTCTAACTAGTTTTAGGCCAAAATTGAACTCGAGAACCTCGATTTCTTCCTTCTCTCTCTTCTCCTTCGCGTTCTCTCTCTCTCCTCTCTCGTGGAATCCGAAAAAATGGTGGTGAACAAAACCCTCGCGAGTTTTATAATGCAGGCTGACACTCGAACGCCAGCCCAACGCACAATTGGAGCTAGCTTGCTGGATTCAACGCCTGTGACGCTGCATCGGGCGCCCAGTAGGCGTGCCCCGCCACCTCTTCCTACACTCCTAAAATTTAATTTTTTTCACAAATATTAAGCATAATATTGATTATATTACCTTAATCACTCATAATTATGATATTATAGAAATTGGAACCCCACACCCAGGCCTCATTCAATGCAACATGAGGATGGATTAGGCCTATCCCAAAAAAGGGTAACCAAGGCAGACTTCAGACGCATCTTCAACTCTAGTTTCGAACATTGGTGAAAAATCTCCACTAATCTTGGCTTGTGGTTGTGTAGGATCCATGCCAATTTCAAACTCTCATACACATGGCTGGTGCAGACGATTCGTGTTGCGAGGCATTGAAAGTCCCTCCACTTAATAGCCAAAGGAGGAGATTGACCAGTATTAAACCAAGGAGATTGCGCTGACGCTAGAAGATCATCCTCAATAGATAATCGCCAGTGGTAGAAAACCAAATCGTTCTCAAATTTTGCCAATCAAAGCAAAAATCTATAGGACGCCTGGGAAAGGAAAGCATGCATAGACCTATAGGTGGCGTCCCATCAAAAATATGTTGGGAATTAAAATTTCAAACCTCTTGACATGGGGGCTAGTAATGAGTTTGGCAACCCATACATTGACTCGGAATTAGACCTACAATGGAAGAGCACCCTAGAAGTTGTAGTCCAGGAGAAGTTTCTCAAGACCCAAAGTCCAAACTGTGTGACCTAGATCCACCCAATGAGATGTGGGCCCTTGAAGTCACCCGTCGGACGCATCCTAGTAGCACGCACCTCAGTAGCTCCAATTCAACAGACAATCCCTTGTAACCACACCCCTGATCATCTTACTCGGTGATGCCTGTCGGGGGACCACGAGCCTTGGTGCCTTCAGTAGGTTAGGACCGCAGAGTCGTGCTGTCAGCCACTCACCGCGATCCCAGTAACACCCAACAATTGTGATCCAGCTCTCCCTTTTCAAATACCTCCTTTACTCTGTAGGAAAAATGGGGACTTCGAGAGGATAAAAAATTTAGAGAGAAAGAGGCAACCCACTAATATAACTCACTATCCCAGAGCCACTCTCACAAGAAGGTACCCCTTCCTCCAAGCTACTCTTTGGCTGGGGTCCATCTCAAAGCTGCTCCCCAATTGAGTGTATGCATCAAAACTCAATTCTCCATCTCAAAATCGCTCCCCAATTGAGCGCACCCATCCGAGCTTAGTCCTCCATCTCAAAGTTGCTTTTCAACTTAGCGCACTTGTAGAAATTCAATTCTCTATCTTAAAACTGCTCCCCAACCTATTGCATTCATCGGAGCTCAGTCCACCATTTCAATATTGCTCCCCAACTGAGCGCACTCGTTGAAACTCAATCATTAATCACAAAGTCGCTCCCAACTGAGTGCACTCACCAAAATTCAGCTCTCTGTAAATACTCAATCCCACAAAACATGCATCCATATAATATTTATTCATTATCCTATTTTTCTATCTCCTTGAAAAAGATTTCTTACTTAAATATCAGATGATATATCAGAAAATAAGTTTCACCATCCTCTAACATCTTGTTTGCTAATTGTGGTATACAGGATCTAGGTTTTGAACAATGAAGATCGGACCGACTTTAACTCAACCTACTGGAAAGATGAAATAGCTTCTCCAATTTGTTCAATAACTCAAATCCAATGACACATCAAATTTATAACCATTTCATACCTTCTATTAAACTATTAGATAACACAAATGTAAAAGGATTTTGAAAAATGCAAATAAATTGATTATGAGATTGAATTATAATTTGGTTTTTGCAAGAATATTATTTGAACATTGATGAGGATAGGGGGTTCCATCTGTAAAAAAAAATATATATAAAATTATTCTTTAAATTTGGACCATTTATTTTTAAATAAATAATTATAATTTAATTATTTTTAATTATTTATTTAAAAATAAATTATCCAAATCTAAAAAATAACTATATTTATCTCTTTAAGATATAAAAGTCCCCTCATCTTGTTTCCAGGTGCCTACGTACACATGTACTCAAAAAATTTATTGAAATAATCCTCGAGAAATTTCTCTTTGTAGTCGGTGAGGAATTTAAAAAACTTTCTATTGGATTTTTTTTTAAATTTTAGTTTTCGAAAACCTATAATACTCTAATTTTAAATTTTTAATTAAAAATTTAATTTGAAACATATATTTTAAATTTTGCTATTTTCGTTGAGAAATTTCTAAATTTTAGTAGACTTATTATTATTATTATTATTATTTACAACCAAATGGACCCACCAAAAAAATTATTTTCCAATATTTTTTTCTAAGGCTCTAAAGTAAAATGATTTGCACTTTTTATAATCCCACTTGAAACTAATATTTATAAATTTATGTTTATGAAAAAAAATATATATTTTTAGATTTTACAAAATGTTGGGGACGCCCTCTTTAATTATTGTTACTGCACCTCTTACTAGTGCAAGAGAGACAAAAAAGAAAAAGCCTTAAGCTAAAAAAGAGAAAAAGAAGAACAACTGATCTAGCCTTCACTTTTTGTTTAGAATTAATCTTTTGATAGTAATTCCGAAATTTATTTGAAGAGTAATAGTGGTGGTCGTTCGTGTTTATTGATTCACTGTTTTTAAATATCTTGAGACAAGTAAAATCTCTATCATTCCTGGACGATATAATGGTTGTACTTATTAATTAGAATCCATGAGTTATCATTATTTTTTATTAATTACAATTATGAAATAATATAACAAGTATAGAAGATATATACTTAATTTTAGTTTCATATGATTTAGTTTTCATCATTTCTTGTGTGGCATTTGACCGGTATTCAAGCCATCGCTCGAAAATCACTTTATTATCCAGAAAGCCTTTGAATGTAATTCAAATGCTAGTGTATATATGGCTAGTTATGAACATTTTATACTTCTATTATATAAATTTACTTTTTTAGGCTTTAAAATATATGATGTATTTTATATAAGGATTTAAGATAGAGAACTATTCTGATGAATGATATAATGCACTTGTGACAAATTGGTGAATTTATGTATGTTGAGCTTGTGACCGGCACCGCATCCAAATGTTGAAGCCCAATTCGAGGTGGATCGACTAATATTTGAAACTTGATTGTGTAATATTAATAATATATATTGGTAGATATACTATGGGATGGTTAAAAGCCTTATATGTTTAATCTTGTAGGATTGAACGTATGAGCTGACATTTGGGTACCATGGGAGGCAGCATTTGAATGCTAGCCTAATTTGAAATAATTTGTGTGTTTTGAAAAATCTGTAGATTTATTGGTAGTAGATAAGATCCCTTCCTTGTTTTGAAAGTCTTAGTATCTTAAATTACATGGTTGGGAGAAAATTTGGTAGTGAGCAACGACTGGTATAAGCCTGACGTGTGAGTCAATGTTTAAATATTAGAAAACTGGAATGTTGTTCCGGTCTAGTTCCTAGACATGAGGCCTAAGATGATTATTTTAGAATTGTTTCTCTTGTTCTTAGTTATTAGTTTCCTTTTTTTTTTTTGTACAATCTTTGAATGCGTAAAAATATTCTTGATATTATAGAACCTATAAAGTCTTAGAGTAGTTATAATTATCCAACTATTGATTTTCATATATTCATGAGTTGAGGTCTATATTGATAAAGAATGCTTATAGTCTCATGAACAATGTATAATGAGATATTAAATGATATTGTACCGATAAATACTGAGTTTGACATGTGAATGTGAGATAGAGTATTTCATACTCCGTTTTGGTGTGGTCCTATTTGAATCATGGGAATACAAATGTAACATATTCTAAGCTTATCTTATTTGGGTAACGAGAATATTATTTAGTAGAATTAAGTTCAATACTTATATACTACAAGTGATAATGTATCACGAGATTATAGAATTGATTGTTTGTTAAATTTGTGAGTATTAATATCTTGTGGATGTTATCCAACTGTTAGTGGTGGGCACGTAGTCTATTCACGGTGACAAAATAAAATTTGTGCAAATTGTAGTGATACCTCTTATAGTTATGATATCTATTGATACAAATTTAATATAACATGTATCATTATTAATATTTAGATTCCACAAAACTTCAGTTGTATTCATAATGTTCAATTTTGATGAAAATTCTCAATAGTTATTCTTATAACTCCTAAAACGTGTTTTTGACGTGGCATTAAGACTCAAATAGTTGATAATTGATTATATATTGTTATTACTCTTACATATTTGATATTGTTATCGAGATATTTATTAATAATTGATATTACTAATTATATCACTTATTAAATATTTACCTTATCATTGCATTTTATCAGCACCAAAATAGAGCAGGTTGATAGCGAACTAGAGAAAATTGTGCATTTACTATAGAGATTTTCAAGTAGAGATGATTTTGGAATCTAACAGTATTTATAATGAGAGATAAGAGATTTCATTTGGTTTTTTAATAGATGTTGGACTTTTTATTGGGATCCCATTTTTTTGACTTTTATTATTATTATGAAGATTTATATTATCTCTCATTTTAAAGAATTATTTTTATGATGGATATTTTATTTATGATAAATATTTATAGTTTAGATTTGGGTTGCCACATCCACTCTTAAATCTGCCACGAATGGAGGGCAAAATAGACCCTATTGCACACATTGCAAGGTTGTGGAACATCCTGTCGAGAAGTGCGAGATGCACAAGCACCTGCATGTGCCCACTACAATGGGAAGGGACACGTGACTGAGAAATGTTACAAGCTCCACGGGGCTTCGCCTAGACAAAGACAATCTGAAGGATCTGATATGTTTGCCGGTTTTGTTTCTAATGGAAGGGGAGACATCTCAGGAGATGAAGTGACACCGAAACAGAGTACAAAGCAGCTTCTAATGCTAATCAATCCCAGGAGCATTGTTTCTGTTCCTCGCTCAACAAATAATGCTCAAGATGCTCTTAATCCTGCAACAGGTTCTTCGTTTTACCGTCTAACAGCACAAACTATTAAATCTGACATTCTGAGGGTTTGTTGATATAGGGGCAGCGAATCATATGATTTGTGAGCACTTTGTTTTTCACCGATAAAGAAACTTCAGTTTTCTATATGGTCAAACTGCCAGATGGGAAAGGAGTTCCTATGAGTTGTATAGGGACAGTATCGAATCTCACCTTCATTAGTACAGAATGATGTGCTTCATGTTGTGTCATCGTTCAATTACAACTCGTTGTTTTTCTAATTTCTGTTTTATTCAGGACCTATCATCCTGAATAACGATTGAGACAGTCAAACTGAAGCTTGGGTTATATCATCTTTCAAATGAGTCGGTTATGCCTTCATCACTGTCCGGAAAGCTGTCTGAAATTGACACAAAGATTAATCTAGCTGCTACATCAATTACACATGACCTGTCTTCCGGGGCCATTTGTCCAAGCATAGATTCAACTAAATGATCCCATTGTCAAGGCTCACGATTATTAATGATAATGAGGTACCATATTTTTGTTTGCCATTTATCAAAGCAAAATCGGCTGCCCTTTCCCATTCGTCAGGATAAGACTTCATATATTTTTGAGCTTGTGCATTATGATATTTGGGAATCTTTTTTAGATAATATGTATGATGGGTCTAAATATTTTTTTGACTATTGTTAGATGATTTTGAAAGAATATCCAGATATATCTTCTTAAAACAAAATTAGAAGTTAGAATTCGAGTTGAATTCTTTTATACTTTTGTTGAAACTCGCTTTAATAAGGTAAAATCTATTCGGAATGACAATGGATTTGAATTTTAAATGACCCAATTCTTCTCCAATAAATGGATTGTCCACTGGAAAAGTTGCATTGAAACCCCGAAACAAAATGGGAAAGTGGAAAGAAAACATAGGCACTTACGAATGTGGCTTGTGCATTGGGACTCCCGTCAAACATTCCCATTGACTAATGGGGTCTGTCTGTTCTTACAACAGTGTATTGATTAGTAGAACCCTCACTCCCTTACTAATCTGGATTTAAACCTGCATATAATCATTTGATGGTTTTTGGGAACTACTATCTCTCAGGCCCCTAACAAATTCAATCCAAAAGGGAGATGTGTCTGCCTCGGCTACCCTTTCGGAATGAAAGGATATAGGTTGCTTGATTTGGACACTCGCTGGTTTTTGGTCTCAAAATGTAGTATTTTATGAATCCATCTTTCCTTTCAAAGATGATTTGAGGACCGTGTGCCATGATCAAAACTATACTAAATCCCTAGGTCCAAGAATTGGAATCACGCCTTCAGGTTGTAGTCAACAGACATTTGTACTATAGAAGACTCTCTCACTGCACCAGCATTCCAGAGTATGAAGTCCAGATTTGTTGCCTTCTAGCATACCAAAAGTTGTTGAATCAGAAGCTCTGCCGGAGGCATTAGAAGCAGATATCCCAAACAACTCCCCTGCAGTGAATTTTTCACCCCAAGTTCCAATTTGGGGGTCTCAAAGAACTAAAGGGCACCACAATATTTGCAGGAATTCTATTGCCCAAACGTCAAGTATTATGAGTAAACCCTTTCCTCTTGCTAATTATTTATCTTATAAAAGGCTTACACCTCTTCATGCCTTCTCCACTTCTATTTCCTCTCATAAAAAACAAACCAAATACAATCAAGCTATCGAGAACCCCATATAGTGTAAGGCTACAGACGGCAGAGTCGATGTGTGGGAGTCCAACAAAACATTGCTGTTGGCAGATCTGCTAATCGGTAAGTCATCGACTGCAGATTTGTCTTCTAAATTAAATACAACTTGGATGGCAATGTTGAAAAGTACAAGGCATGATTGGTGGCCAAAGGCAACACACAAAAGCCGGAATTGATTATTATGAAACTTCTTCCCCAATGACCAAACTTGTCACTGTTAGATGTATGTTGTCTATGGCTACAGTAAAGGGGTGATTTTTGCTTTAATTTGATGTAAATAATGCCTCTCTTCATAAAGATTTTGACAAGAAAATTTATATGAGTTGATTCAAAGAATAAAAAAAAAGCCCTCATCAAGTGTGTAAGTTGATTAAAAGTTTACATGAGTTGAAACAAGCCTAGACACAATTGTATTCAAAATGTTCCACTAGTGTTATCTATTTTGACTTCAAACAGTCAAAGGCTAATTATAGTCCTTCACTTTAAAAACAAATAAGCCCTCCATTACTCCCATAGTCTATGTAGATGATACGGTGGTATCAAGTGATTCCATTGATTTATGTAGATGATGTGGTGGTTGCAAGTGATTCCATTGATTCTATCAGTGAACTCAAGAAATTCCCTCATTCTTGTTTCAAGATCAAAGATCTCGGTGTAGTTTGTTACTTTCTTGGAATTGAATTTATGAAATCATCAAAAGGAATTATTATTAACTAGAGCAAATATGCAATGAATCTTCTTGCTGATATAGGAACTCTTGCTTCACGACCCTCCAAAATTTCAATGGATCAAAAGGTAAAATTCAGCAAGGGTTTGGATACTTTGCTCCAGGACCCAGCCATTTTTCTGAGGGGTGACTGGGCAGATATTATATCTGATGCTTCCTTGGCCAAACATTGGTGACAATGTGTAAGTCCTCAGCTAGTTTATTGACAGGCCACGTGAAATTCATCTTACAGTCGCTCTCAAAGTCAGATCCAACATAAGAACTCTCCTAAACAGGTTATTATGCTTGCGGCATCATCTACATTGAGCTTAAGGTCCTATTGTGATTCAAATTAGGTTACTTGTCCCAACACTCATCAACCCATCACTAGTTACTATATTTTTCTCGGTTTGTTTCTGATCTCTTGGCATTCAAAGAAACAAATCATCACCACTAGATCCTCAGCCGAAGCCAGCTACAGAGGCATGGTGATTGCTTGCACGAGATCACCTAGCTAAGATATATTCTTGCTGATTTCAAAATCCCACATCCACAAGCAATCCTTTTATATTTTGATAATCAAGTGGGTACTTCATATTGTGACCAATCCCATTATTCATGAAAGAAGAAAGCATGCTGAGTTTGATTGTCACAAAATACAAAAAAAAAAAAAAAGAGATTATATGGACAACACATATTGGATATTCATCTCATATGGCTGACATCTTCACTAAGGCCTTACCTTCTTATAACCTTTCTGCTCATCTCTTCAAGATTGGAGTAGACAATATCTATACTCCATCTTGTGGGGGGTGTCACAGAGGAAGAAGGAAGAGGAGCATTGCAAAGGAACCCCCAGTTGTGCCACTGTGATGCCCATCAATAGAGCTTTCTCAAGCACACCACAGCAACATAAAATCTTGGACTGTTTATTCTATGCTTCAGTTATTTATTATTCTATATACTATTTTGTTCTGTGCCAGGTTAAGCATAGTGAATTGATGCCATTTGTATAGGGTTAGTTTACAACAACTAAAAAATAGTATAAATATATGTATTTCCCTATGAGAAGCAGTAGCCAAATTGAAGGCATTCTTTCATAACTATCTCCTCGCCGTCATTTCTTTCTTCATTTCCATGCCCTTTTTCTGCAGGTTTTCCTGGCCTTAAAATAAACGAAATGCTGACAAATACAAGATTATAAATATTTGCTCAATTAAATTACAATGGTTCAAATTAAAACCCCAAAAGAGAAAAAAAAAAAAAGGTCAGCATATAATTTTCTAGGTTACATACAAAGGAGTATATAGTATCTAAAGAAGTGATTTGGCTTTACTTGATCACAAGAACACAAGAAATGAAGGTGAATTGCTGTCCTTGTTGCCCAAGAAAGGTTAAACCGACCATATTTCACGTTATATGTTAATACATATCTGATTCAAAACATAAATAAGTTAAAATGTATGAAACTTATACATATATGAAATGACAATAACATTGTATTGTGTTCCCCTGATACTCATATTTTCTAATACCGCTGAAAAATTATGATATCATATTGTATTGGAGATATATCGCGATATATCGATCGATATTTTGAGTATTGATTGATATTTTCCTATTGATTGATGATTTGCAGAAGTCTTTTGGCTTTCGATAAGTTGATATCAATACATATTATTCAATATATTTGATTCATAACCTATACTGATACTGATATCATATACTGATATTAATATTTTCATCCATTATTCCATGCCAAAGGGTACAAGAAAGCCTCAAGAGAAAGGAATTCTATGAAACAACTTCATGAAAATGACAAAAACAGATAATGTTACCATTTGGGAAATCCTATTGGCCTCCATAAAAAGCTCCCACAGTAGTAGAAGCTCCTCTTCCTCAGCAGGTAAACTAGGTAGCTCTTCACCTATATCCACAAATGAAAATCTATGACTTAGACTTGAGCAAATCAGAAAAAGACAGTATGAAATTAGGGGAAATGCCCTACATTTTAGGTTCACTATCTGCATATGGCCTCCGACAGTTGAAGGATTAACAAGAACATCAACAACATCCAAGTGATACAAACTGCCCGTTTGAGTCCCTCACAAGTATTCTAATTGAGTGTGCCACACTGCTGCTGCTTTTACTGTGCGTTGTTTGATACAATTCTCTACAATGCCCTAAATAAACAGCAGCAACAAGGATCACCCAGCATGAAATGTCAGGAACATTGGCCAGCAAAAGAGAAGTTAGCAGGATACCAAATCACCCTTGTCCTTGAGCTTACAATATATGACCTACCAATACAATAGGAATTATAGAGAACAATGATATGAACAAATATTACAACAGAGTTAACTGGTTCCCTACAGAGGACAGACTACTTCCAACGAACCAACCAACCACCCAATCACTCAGCTACACTTTGAACTGTCAACTCCAATAAGAAGATGACGTTAAGTGTAAACCCAAATCACCTAAACAAGTCAAAAGCCAACATTAATGATTCACAAAAACATGGATAAAACATACATAGCCTTGCAGATTTGTATAGTGTGCAACATGTTTAAACCACTACTGCTAACAGCAAAAGGAACCCGTACTCAGTAAATTGGAAGTGAGAAACAAAACCAGACTCCTAAGGATCAAATCATTTGCTGAGAACATCCACAACCAGGGAAACCAAAAAGGTAACAAACAATCACCTTTCCTCTTCCTTCTCTTCTTCCTCTAAATTCTGATCTCCTTTACTAAATTGAGATTTGCAAGTAAAACAATACTAACACAGAAATTCAGCAGCACAGGCTATTATACTCTCCATCAACTCGTTAGATATCCCACACTCCATACCCAGTTAAACTGCAGAAGTAAAACTACATATAAATCTCACATTAAACAACTACCAAATCTGCATTTGACAATTAATATTTGCATAATCAGCAGGCTTGGTCTCTAAGTACCAAAAGGTCCAGAATTTTTCATTCTATTTTTTCCCTCATTACCGCACTATTTTTGCAACTTTCAAGGCAAACTTAGGAGCCTTTGCCTTCACAAAACATTCAAAAAACTTCTGTGATTTCTACAATAGATCCTTCAGCAAAAGACTTCATTAGGAGAGTTCCTATCTTTACTCTGGATTTCTAATTCTATACATGACTAAACCTGATGCGTCTTGGATCCGGGTCACTGTACGAATTACGAAGCCTTCCAGTCTTCCTTGGTCAGGTTGAACTCAGGAGGGTCCAGTCTCCATCTCTAATAACCTGGGTCCTGCGCAATAAAACGAACAAATAAGAGATCAGAGGATTAGCGGGACTCACTCATCGATTTATCCTTCTGCATTCAAGTCAGTAATCTTTCTTGAAGAGATTGAAAGATGCAGCGATGAGAACTATGCGTGATAATGCAAGGGTACAGGGGTTTGAGTTTGACTCGGAAGTTACGCTCGGCATGGAGCAACTTTTAGATTGAGGGAGCAACAATTGCGAGAGATTTCTTCGGAGGCTATTTAAGCAGAGAAATATCTTCTGTGAGCTCTTGACTGTGAGTTTTTGAGTATGTCTGACCATGTCCTTGCCTATAGGAGCGATGATGTATTTATAATCTCTGAGCCAACTCAGCCTTACTGGGGTGCCAGGTTAGCCGACAGCTATCTGTGCAAATTTGGCAGGCTGTTATGGGGATTGTGTGAGCAGATTATGGTAACCGTGATCTGTCAGGAGGATTCCTTCTTTATTCGAGGAGATGCTGGATGCGGGAGATATGAGAGTTGCTATTAGGAGAGATCCGCTGAATTGGACTTGCCGTTAGGAAAGATCCGCTAAGTTGGAGTTTCCATTCGGGAGGGATCGCAATCAGGAGCAATATTTGAGGGGCCGAGCTGGCTAAGGCAAGTAATTTTAGTGCGTGGGAAGAGGATTATGGGCCATCCTGATTGGGCCAAGGTCAATTTGGGCTGTCCAGGCTGGTTAGGATGTTGTTCAGGTCAACGGAAATGCTAACTAGTCTTTGGGCCTTTGCGCCAGACACCCACCGTCAGTCTGTGGGCCTTCATACTGGGCCGGCCCATGCCTTCCCCATCGCTACCCCCCATGCAGGGAGTTTGAATTTTCATCCCCCGACATGTTCATGGATGGGACGTGGCTCATCCTTTTTCTTTTTCGTCCCTTCCCTAGGCTACCACCTAATTCCCTGCCTTGTCGATTCTGGCGTGATTCCCTACACCCAACGATTTTCTGTGGATTTGCTGGCGTGGGGAATCTTTGGCATTTAATGGCCTGTCAATCCTTCTACGTGATATAAATTGAGGGGCTTGCTGCATCTTGTATCACACCCCACTTTCATTAGTCAAGTTGCGTAGGAACTCAAAATAGGCATGAAGCCTGAGTTGCTTGCCACCGTGATGGAGGGAGCTCGTATCCAATGTTCGAAAGCGTTATTCTGGGATGCATGAGGGGTCTGTTTTGGTCACCCATTTTCATATGAGGAATCGCTTTGGTCACCCCTTTTCGTGTCCGTTTTGGAGCCAAGCCTAGTGTTGTTCTTTAGTAGGGCAAGGCTTTCCTTTTGCTGTAACTCCCCCTTGGGCTGTGGCAGGTGTCCGAAATGGGCTGCTGCTCTGGCTTCTCGAGAACTGTTGTCTCCCGGAGCCATGGGCACCAGGCCCCCAACCTCGAGCTCATTGTCTCCTTATCACAGGTGAGGCTTTCTTTTCCTTTGCCTCCCTCTGGATGACAGCTTGTCTTCGTGATGGGCTACTATCCTAACTCCTGACAAACTGTTGTTCTCGCGAGTCATATTTTGCTATCTGTCAAGTGCATGCAAGCCTCTTGCTCGGGTTCTTCTTCTTGCACAATTGAGTTTACCAGAGTTTTTGCAACTGGATAGTCATTCCATGTATTCTTTTTTGTTACCCATCACCCCTAAAAGCTTTGTAATTTGTAAAAAGAGACTAATGAATGGAGCTAGCAAGCATTTTTGTCCATAATGTTTGCTTTTTTAATTTTTTGGATGTAGCTCTCCTTTTTTTTTTTTTTTTTTTACACTAGACTAGATCGCATGCCCATCAATCTGGCTTGTCGCCGGACTAGGTCGCAAACCAATTAGACAGGCCAGACACCGAATTGGATCACTGACCAACCAAACCAGCTCGATGTCAAACTAGGATCACTGGCCAATCAAGTCAGCCAGACGCCGAAATGGATTACTGATTGGTCAAGCGTGCCGACACCACGAGTTGGATTGCTGATCGATCAAATGGTGGAGGTCGATCAATCGGTCCGGTCGATAGTTTAGGCACCGAAGTGGATCGTTGGCCTGTCAAACTGGTGAGAGGTCAAACTAGATCCACATCAATCGGACAAGCCAGGCACTTAACTGGATCACTTACCAGTCAAGCCAGCCTGTCAGTCCGGTTTTTAGTTCATCACATATGCTCGCCGCCAATTTGCTGTCCTTGAGAAGTGGGGTGCAATGACCTAGGAGGTCGTGCCGTCGAACATCTGGCCTATCCTGTCTTACCAGTATCTGCCGTCCGTACAGTGGCAGGTCATCATTGTCGTCGTCGAGCAATTGATGTGCCTCAATGCCTTGTGGTGCTGGCACGTGTCTAACTATCATGTGTGCACTTTTTCGAGGCATTATTTTGAATTTTGAATGGCGATCTCTATAAACGACGCCTTTTTGTTGTTTTTCCCCACTCTTCTTCCTTCTATCGAATTGTTTTCTCTCTGATTTCTTCGTCTCTGCCACCTTCTCATCCCTATGGCGCCCGATGTTGGTGCAATTCACTCAATTTTACTGCCGCCGATATTGAGGATTTATATATACAGTATAGTATGCCGAGCGAAATTCCGTTTGCGGTACTAGGGGAGTATGATAGGGCCTGTTCTCCGAACGGGTCCATCACCATCTACGAGGCTCACCTGAGAAGTGGTCTTCGCTTCCCCCTCCCGGGGGAGTTGCACAAAATCTTGGTGGCCCTATGAGTACCGATCGTGAGATTTTATGCCAATGCCATGAGGTATTTGTGTTATCTTTGTGTATTTCTTCGCCACTACAGGAGGACGCTAAATGCAGTGATTGTGAAGGTAATATTCCAGTTCTACCATAGTGGAGACTGGATTTCGCTATCTCCCAAGGACTTTCATAATAGCGGGGGGATCCTCGACTCGATGAAGAACTGAAAGGACCGGTTCTTCTTCATCAAGGTCCCCTCTGATTATGCCCTTTTGAATAAGTGGGCAACATGCCGGCATCCTTCATCGGCAAGACTTCGCATGAGGAGGTGGATTCTATTAAGCTACTGACGAAGCTGGTCTGAGTGAACATGGCCTTTTTAACAAGAAGGATCATCTCCTATCTGCTGAGGTGCTTGCGCTGGCCCAGTGGGAGCCTTCCTTGGAGGGCACGAGAGCCACCGCTCCGTCGCTCACTCAGCCCAAACGGAAGGTTAGGACTTTGTACATCAGGGTTGCTTCTGAGAGTGCGTCTCAACGGCGGATGGCATCGTCATCGGGCTCTTCCTCTTCTTCCGCCACCCAAGGCTTGCCAATGGTGGAGCGGATGCAGGGCCTAAGTGAACCGTCTAAGGGACTGGCCCTCGTCACACCCTCAGTTGTTGGCCCCACAAAGAAGGGTGTCGAAGCTACTGCAGCCGGCGAGCCCCCTGCTCTTCTGCCAGGGGCATTAGGTGAGCCTGAGGCTGGGGGGCCAACAAGGCCAATTTGTGCGCCAGCCTAGGCCTAGCAAGAGGCCCAACAGGCATAGGAGGTCCCTGTAGTCATGTCTACTTTGTCAAAACAGACAGTGCCCAACCCTTCTTATGAGCAAGCCGGAGAGGGTCCCAGTGTGATCTACCTAAAGAAGGTGCAGCCAAGGGGTGACGTTGAGGCGGCAACGACCATGGAGGCATCTCGTCCGAAGGCTCCCCCATCTGATGCCACAAGGGGTCCGGTGGCTCCCCCGTTAGATCGGGCCCAGCCGGAGTAGGCATCCACTCCGGCTTCTTCGCCCAAGGTGCCCCTAAGCGCCGTAGCTGTTGAACTACCTTACATCCCGGTAAGCATCAAAGAACCCTTCACTTTACTAGGAACGGCTAAGCTTAATCTCCTTTTCTTTCTCTATTTACAAGATGACAAGATGGTGCAGATTTTGATGACATGCTTGCACCAAAGGTCTTCCGGGATTTGTCAACTAGAAAGGGAGGTCCACCGCCTAATCCAGATGCGGGTCGACCCAAGTGCGGTCAAGGAGATGCAGGGCCGGGTGGATGTCGCCACCTCCAAGGTCTAGCAGTGCCAAGAACAGGCCACCAACCATGAGCTTTAGCTGTTCGAGTTAGAAAAAAGTTGCAAAGATCCCAGGACACATTGCAGGCGGTTGAGCAGCATCTTGTGGACCTCCAGAGTGAGAACATTAGGCTGAGATCGGAGCTGACGACCCGATTTAGCCTAGAGGAGATGGACCAAGCTCTGAACGCCAGATTTTTAGATAGCATCTACCTATGTTGGCGGATTGCTTCTCTCATTGACCCTACCTTTCCTACCGGCTTCTTTGACCCATGGAACAAGGGCGCCCAGCGCTAGTCCGATCTGTCCCATTTTTCCAACCAAGAGGAGCCCTCGTCACACCCCCTAGGGAGCCCCCAGCCTCAGGGTAGACTCCTTTTCTCTCTTTTTTTTTTTTTTTTTTTATTACATAGCGCTAATGGGCACACTTGTATGGTCCGACTTTTCAATGAATCAGAGAAAATTTTCCAATCATTGTCATAGTTTTTTATATTTTTGTGCAATTTTGTTTTTGATATTCCATTGTTTGCCGGCTAAGCATCATCATTGTCATTGCCGGGCTTTGGTGAAATCAAGGTCATCATCCGTGTGTAGTCTCTGAGATCATATCTCTAGGGGACGACATTCTTATGCGTCGGATCCTAACTCACCAACCATCGTTGACTGACAGTGCTCATCCTTGAGGGGGAGTTGTCGCACGTATGCTAAAAAGCCCCCCTAAGGTTTCAGTATTCGACCACGCATGAACCGCTCGGTGCTAGACAGAAGTTCAAACTCGACTGCGTGCGGGCCCTCGGTGTTGAACCGACGTTCAAATTTGACCGCGTGTAGGCCGCTCAATGCAGAACCGAGGCTCAAATTCTACCATGTGTGGACTACTCAATGCGAGACCGAGGCTCAAATTCTACCATGTGTGGACTGCTCAGTGCGGGACCAAGGTTTAGCAACAGGTGAATGAGAATTTGCCCGACTTAAAGGCAATTTAGGTCACTTGAACTTATGTAATGCCACATAAGCATTCATATGGATAGACGAACAATTAATGACAATAATTAGTGAACAAGTAAACAAATCATTTCATTAATGCGATACACTCTTACAAGCATGCTCAGTAATGTATGCTGGACCTACTTGGGTTCAGTACAAGATTACTTGTAATACTTCTTAAGGTGGATGGCATTCCATGTCCTTGGAATTAGTTTGCCGTTCTAGGCGTGAAACTTGTATGCACCGTTCCGCAGGATGGTCAAGACGAGGAATGGACCTTTCTAATTCGGGAAGAGCTTGATCCTGCTAGTGTTCTTACCCGTGGCCTCTATACTTCGCAAGACTAGGTTCCCTACCTCGAATTGACGAGTTCTTGTCCACCGAGGAGCCCTCAATGTCTTCCAGTTTAGTCTTCATCCCGTATAGTAGGGTTCGATTGGCAATCTCTACCTACCCGTTTGCTTGTGGATAGGTGACTGAGGTGTGGACCAACTGAATGCCCAGACTTGTGCAATATTTGATAAAGCGCTTGCCGGTAAATTGGGTTCCGTTGTTGGTCACGATGACCTTAAGAATCTCAAAGTTGCAAATGATATTCTGCCGGACGAATTCTAGACATTTTGCTCAAAAATCCGAGCCAAATGGGAGACTTCAACCCACTTTGTGAAGTAATCAATGTCCACTATAACAAACTTTCTCTGTTAGGATGTGATAGGGAAGGGGCCGAGTATGTCGATTCCCCATTGCACAAACGGTCAAGGGGCCTGAAAGGTCCTCAACTCCGTGGGCAATTGATGGGGCAGGTTGCCGTGTATTTAGTTGTTCTCGCACTTCTTTATGAAATCCATAGCATCTTTCTTCATTGTTGGCAAAAGTAGCCTTGGCGTATTATCTTGAAGGCAAGGTTCTTGCCTCCGATATGCGACTCACAGATGCCGAGATACACCTCGCTTAACACATAGTTGACTTCTTTTGGTGTGAGGCATCGCAAGTATGGGGTAGAGTACCCTCGGCGGTATAGCCCCCCGTCCACGATGGTGTACCAGCCGGCGATCTTCTTTACGTGTTTAGTGTCGTCTAGGTTCTACAGCAGAATGCGGTACGTGATATATCTCCAATAGGGTGACATCCAGTTTTGTTGTCGGAGACTTGTAGCACTTCTTACTCAAATTCTTCTATACTTGGAGAGGTTACGACATCTCGCATGTCTCTCGAGTACTATTCTGGACTTTCGGCTAATGCGGCCCTCGCCAGCTCGTCAGCCTTCCAGTTATCCGTCATCGGGATGTGCACCATCTCGACCTTGTCAAACTTTTGGGCCATACTTCTTGCTCGAAAGCAAAGTATTTTGCGAGCAAAGAGCTCGACACCTCAAAACTTCCGCGGACTTAGTTGACGATCAGCTTTGAGTCACTATAGACAATTACGTGCCTTGTTGAGTATTCTTTTGCCAGTCACAACCCAACAAGCAGGGCCTCGTATTCGGCAATGTTGTTGATGGCCAAGAATTCAAGTTTCAATGAGTACCTTACCTCTAACCCATCGGGGTCCCTGATCACTCCAACACCGCTACCGGTGTGCATCAAGGACCCGTCTACATGCAGGGTCTAACTTAGCACCTACTCCGGTTGGCGGTCAGCTTCGTTAAGACCATCGGTGTTCGGGATCGGGGTCGTGGTCTCGAGGATGAAATCCACAAGGGCATGGCCTTTTATGGCCAGCCTTAACTTAAATTCTATATCAAACTCGCCTAATTCGATGACCCATTTGATTAGCCGCCCTGACATGTCTGGTTTCTACAGGATTTCCTTTAAGGGTTAGTCGATCAGGACAACTACTTTGTATGCCTGAAAAGAAGGCCGCAGTTTTTTGACCGAATAGACGAGTTCCAATGTGATCTTTTCGGCGTGCATGTAGTAGGTCTCGGCGCCTGTCAAAGTCTTACTGATGTAGTAGACCAGCCATTGTAAATCGGATTGTTGTTGGATCAAAACTGAGCTTAGCGCCACCTCTGAAACTGTCAAGTAAAGGTACAGCTCTTCGCCTTCTTTAGGCTACATCAGGAAAGGAGGGCTGGTAAGGTACTCCTTTAGCTCCTTAAAGACGGCTTGGAAGTCAACCATCCATTGGAAGCCATTCTCCTTTGTCGCTCTTAAGACCTTGAAGAAGGAGAGGTATTTGTCCCCAGATTTTACCAAGAAGCAGGAGAGCGCTGCAAGCCTCCTAGTCAGCCTCTGAACGTCCTTTATGGTCTACGGCGGGCTCATATCCATGATCGCCTTTATTTTTTCTGAGTTTGCCTCAATCCCTTGCCAAGAGACGATAAAACCCAGGAATGTTTCGGAGGAAACTCCAAAAACACATTCAGCCAGGTCCAACCTCATTCAGTGTGCTCGGAGTACCCTAAAGGCCTCATCGAGGTCACGGATATGGCCATCAGTGGTCTTACTTTTGACAAGTATGTTATCTACATACACTTCCATATTCCGACCAATTTGGGCCTCGAAAATTCTATTCACGAGCCGCTGGTACGTGGTGCCTACGTTCTTCAACCCGAAGGGTATAACCTTATAGCAGTATATTCCCTAATCCGTCATGAAGTATACTCCTTGTCCTCAGGACTCAACCGGATTTAGTTGTAGCGTGAGTATGCATTCATGAAACTAAGCAGCTCGTGCCCGAAGCTGGTGTCCACAAGTAGGTCGACCTTGGGTAGCAGAAAGCTATCCTTCAAGCACACCTTATTTACGTCGATGAAGTTGACACACATTCGCCACTTCTGTTACTTTTCTTGACAAGGACCACGTTGGAGAGCCCATCCGGATACTAGACTTTTCGGATGAAGCCGAGCATTGAGCCGTTTCTTTACCTCCTCCCATATGGCATTGAGCTTATCGATGCAGTAGTTCCTCCGCATCTGCGTGACGAGCCTATGACCTGGATTGAGATATAACTTGTGGACCATTACCTTAGTCGAAATCCCTAGCATGTCAGCGGGGGTCCGTGCAAAGATATCAGAGTTTTATCAGAGATGAAAGTGATTAGCTAGTCGCGCAAGGACCCGGCAAGTAAGCCCCTTATCTACACGCACCTCTCCGGATTACCGGGGTCCAAGGGAATGCGGTCCGTCGTCTCGCCAGCCTAGGCCTGCTGTAGAGTTGCTTCGTGTCTGTGATCAAAGTCCTCTATCGGCCGGTCTGAAATGGCCTAGGTGACCTGGGATAGGTAGCATGTCCGACCTGTTATTTGGTTGCCCAGAACTTCTCCAATACCGTAGGCCATAGGGAACTTCATCTTTAAGTGCATGATTAATGTTACAGCTTTGAACGCGGTCCATCAGGGCAGGTTTAGGATGGCGTTGTAAACCAAAGGTAGATCAACCACCGAAATGTCCAGTATGAGGGATGCCATCTTGAGGTATGTTCCCAAAGTAACTTCTAGCTGGATGTTTCCTTAGACAGGCACCGGCTCGTTGTCCAGCCTATAGAGGGGTCCTTCAGCCAGTTTCAATTGACCCCTTTTTAGGCCCAACTTGAAATAAGCATGCAAGTAAAATAAATCACAAGAACTTTTATTATCGATAAAGATCCATTTCAACTGGTAATTGACTGTACCATTTAAAACAAACATGGATACAACTAGAGGGTCAAAGTAGTGAGTCATTACATGTGACATCTTCTTTGCTAAAACTAATGACATTCCTAACTTCTACTCTCGGTTTCTTTAAGGCGGTCCCGAAGTGGTCTGAGGGGTGGTCCTTGGAAAGCCTAGCTGCCACCATATTGACTACTCCGGCCGTGACTCAATTTCTCGGCTGCTGCTGCATCATCCTTTATCCACCTGCTCCGTTGGGTGCCTGCTCTGAGTTTCGCAAAACTTGGTGAGGTACCCCATCCGGATGAGTTCCTCAATTTCTTTCTATAAAGGTCAACAAACCTTTGTACTGTGACTCAAAGATTGATGGTAGTGATAGTATTTCGTTTGATCTCCTCACCCCGAATTCTTGATCTACTTTGGCCACTTCAGGAATTTTTCTTCCCGGATCTGCATGAAAATGCTTGTCTAGGAGACATTCAAAGGAGTCAAGTTTAGGGGCCCAAACTCCCTTCGAGCTCCCAGCTCCACCCTAGGCTGCTTCCTTAGATTTCGGGAGTTGAAGTGGTCTTCATTTCTCTTTCTTCCATTCGGCGGTCCCTAGTGGAGGTAGTCCCCATGCTCTAGACGCTTAGCCTCGTTGCCTCTTCGGTTGTAATGTAAGCGTGGGTGATGGCTTCAGCTTCACGAAAAGTTTGGAGATCCTTGTGGGCTAGATGTTTGAAAAACTCGCCCGACTCCAAAGTCGATATGAAGGTGCTCAGCTTCACTTCGTCAGTCAACCGGAGTATCTGGTAAGCTTCCGTGGTGAATCGGGCTAGGAAGCTCCTCAGCCAGGATATCTCACCCGACTCCAAAGTCGATATGAAGGTGCTCCACTTTACTTCGCCAGTCAGCCAGGGTATCTGGTAGGCTTCCGTAGTGAATCGGGCCAGGAAGTTCCTCTGACTTTCGTTAGGCCCCTGTTTGATATAGGCAAGGAGCAAAGGCTGCCTTTCCTTTCTCCAGTTGGAGGCGAACTGAGTTAGGAAGCTATCAACAAGCTCCTAAAACGTCCAAATTGAATTTGGCTATAGGCTATAAAACCAAATCCAAGCGTCCCCTTTAAGGGTCAATGAAAAGCACAGGCATATAGCGGTCTTGCCTAGGCCGTGGAAGTTTATTAGGGTGCAGGGTGCTTCCGTCATGGGGTTCCAGGGCCAGCATCTTAAACTTCTAAGGAAGTAGCTGTGTCTGAATCTCCATCGCGAATGGTGATCGTCTTAGATCAATAGAGCATCCACTAGCGTCTCCCTTGAATACGTACTGCCATATCTTTTCTACTGGCTCCTCTATTCGAGGGGAGATTGTAGCCCTCTTTGCGTTGAGGTAGGTCCTCAATTCTGAGTGGTTTGGTGAGTGGTGCGAGGCCGATCAGCTGCTGCCGCTAGTCAGTTGAACGTGGCACGAGACTCCCTCTCGAGCCGGGGGCCACTGCTCATTGTGAGAGTAACAAGGATTTTACCGCTCCAAACTCTCGTCCAGTGTCTTGCGACCAAGCCGGGCCCCCACATGCGATCGGGCTCCATCGCTCAAAAGTGCTTGGGCTTTGAGGTCGTCCTAGCATCGTTCCTTCTTGGTTGGATGCTTTTTCCTCTAGCCTTTCCGTTTTGATGCTGAAGTACGGGTAGTGGAGGAAGGAGCCCTCAGCCTATACTAGCGCACGCTAAGGGTCTAGAGTATTTGGGATATATTATCCACCCGGTCGGCGAGTGCCTCAATGAAAGATGCTGGTCACTCCTCTACATGACTATTTGCGGAGGGGTTGTCACCATGGGGGACGACGTCTTTGGCTAGAGCGCTGGTATGGGCTCTGATATTTACCATGTTTGCTTTGGTGTAGATGGTGGTTGGGCTTTTCGTTCGCCTTCCCACAGACAGCGTCGATGATGCATCCTAGATCCGGATAGTTGTACGGATTAGGGAGTTTCCCGGTCTTCCTCGGTTGGATTGAACTCAGGTGAGTCCGATTTCTATCTCTAATAACTTGAGTCCTGTGCAACACAACGAACGAACAAGACGTTAGAGGATTGGTAGGACCCGCTCCTTAATTTATCCTCCGACACTCAAGTCAGTAATATTCATCGAAGAGATAGAAAGATGCAGGGATGAGAATTATGTGTGATGATGCAAGGGTATGGAGGTTTGAGTCCGACTCGGATGTTGCACTCGGCGTGAAGCAGCTTTTAAATTGAGGGAGGAAGAATTGCAAGGGTTTTCTTTGGAGGCTCTTTCAACAAAGAGCTGTCTTCTGTGAGGTTTTGAGAGTGAGTTTTTAAGTATGTCTGACCGTGTCCTTGTCCATGGAAATGATGAGGTATTTATAATCTCTAAGCCAACTCAGCCTTACTTGGGCGCCAGGCTTGCTGAAAGCTGTCTATGCAGATTTTGCAAGTAGTCACAGGGATAGAAGCTGCCGATTATGGCAATCGTAATTAGTTAGGAGGATTCCTTCTTACTTCGAAAAGATACTGGATGCGGCGGATATTGAAGTTGCCATTAGAAGAGATCTGCTGAGTTGGAGTTGCTATTCGAGAGAGATCATAATCGGGGGCAATATTTGGGGTCCAAAGCTAGCTAAGGCAAGTAATTTCAGTGCGCGGGAAGAGGATAGTGGGCCATTATGATTGGGCCGAGGTCAATTTGGGCCATCTGGGGGGCTGGGATGTTATTCGGTCAACGGAAACACCTAGTCTCTGGGCCTATGGACAGGACACACACCGTCAGTCCATAGGCTTTCATGCCATGCCAGCCCATTTCTACCATCCTGATCAAAACCCAATCAATCAATGCTTTTCACACATTCACAAGGCAATGCAGAGATCAAGCAAGCATCAATATTCAATTTTTCAACATAGAAGCTCAAGAGAAGGAACTCAGGTAAATTACCAAATTACAGATAAAAAAAGGTAGGAGGGACTGGCGTCTATTAGACAATTCAATGTCATAATCATGTCACAATAAGGACAAATTACAGTAATAACACCCGAACAGCCTGATCATGCATAGTCCTCCAAGATGTAGAGATATTTGCAAGGAATATACAACTATTACATAGACAAAGACACTATGCTGTTTAGTACCATTGCAGTAAGATAATAAAAAGGACGGCTTAATACACAAGACTCCTACATCATAATGTTCAGAGAGAGTCGAATGTATATAACTTATCCCTACATTATATAGAAATTGTTTTCATGCTTTAAACTTGTGACATCTAGGTCACAATGAAAAAACTTTACCATTGCGCCAATATTTACTGTCACTATTGCCAAAAGATAATAAATGTGGAAAAAGTTGGACACATCCATTCCCAACCAATGGATAACCATCTGATTTTTTCTTTCACAAGGTTCGTCGAAGTGTCGATATAGTCGATAGGATTAAATTAGTTGATATTCAAACTAGATTAGTTGTAATTTGATATTTTGGGAATTCAGATGGATAGTATCAGTTAGTTTATCATCTTATATTATATTGTTTATATCATTTTAACCAACTGTTGCAACTTTTTTAGAGTGATTGATGGGCATCGACTGGTCCAGCACTGTATAACAGGCCTGGCTATAATTTCAAGGTGCTCCACAATTCAGTTTCAAGTGGTACTTCAGTTAATTGAACGCCATTTTAATCTCTCCTCTCTGTTTTCCCTTCTCCCTGCCCTTTTATCCTTTTCCTGTCATGTCTTCTACCCTCTCTCTATTCTCTTCATCCTACGTTCATCCTATATAAACAACAATACATGTAGAACAATCTAACATTAACTTATAGTGAACCTAGGGCCAATGTATTTGGCTCTAATGCCATGTCAAACAACCACGAGGAAGAGTTGACCTTAAGCAGTCACATAGTGGAGCAAATCAAGCAAACACCAGTTCACCAGCAGTGACGAATCTTCTTCTGATGCATTCTTGAATGCAACAGCTGAATTAGGATTAGCAGTTTGAGTCACTTGGGCTATTTTTGATAGTTTGTAACCTGCATGAAGATTACAAAGACAGCGTGCCCTTAATGAGGACTGACTACCAAGGTCAATCACAACATTGAAAATTAACAGATTAAGGAAAGCAGAAAGTATGTAGTACCATTCACTCAAACAAGTTCATCACATCAAGATCAAAGTTTTGATCAATGTATATTTCATCTAGCATCTGAGGATCCTAGACTACCTTCTCAAGCATCCTGCAAATATAACTTATCAAAAGGCCACATGTCATAAACCAACAACATCAGAGGGAAAAAATCCCCTGTAAATTTACAAAAGTTTATAGATACAGCAATGCAGACACTTAGTCCTTGATTAAGGGAACCTTCTGCAGTATCCAAAGATCTTCATGTCCTAATGCGAAAAAAGATGTTTGATTTCATCCTGGAAAAGGAGGATGCAGAAAAAAATCAGGCCCAGTATATTGGAATCAATTAGTTTCCAATCCAAAAAAAAAAAAAAAGTTAACCCAGGATAAGAGCTGGCTGAGCAGTAGTGAATCAGCACAACGCTGTAAAAATACCTTGAGATTCTATAATTCGTTACAGAAATACCATGAATATTTTAGCCACATAGACAAAAGGATCTGAGGATGATTTTAGAGGTATCTCTAATATCATGTTGATGAGGCCTCCATTCTAAGCATAGCCTATCTTGCACCACTTGGACCATCTATAATATATGCCTTTCTCTTGTATCTTTCATTCAAGAACCTCCAAGCATCTTCTTTCTTACCTGACCTTGCTATAGTATGACTCATATAAGAGAGGACACTTTCACAAGGGACCAATCCTTTCTCATTCATTTCTTTGAACAATTTCTTTGCCTCTACCCAATATGACATTTTAACTGCTCTATTCAGTTCAGCTTTATTGGATAATTTGAACCAACCAGTTATCAGTATATCATAGGTGGATGAACTTGGTGGTACCCCTCTAGTTTGCATCTCATTCATAAGCTCTCTAGCCTGGCTCATCTTTCCTAACTTAGCAAACACATGTATAAGCTCATTATATGTTCTAGTTCGAGGAACAAATCCTTTGAATACCATTTCACAGTAAAGCTTTATGGACTCCTTCTTATTCCCAATCTTTGCATAGCCAGAGACCAAAATATCATATGTGGTACCATTGGGCTCAAATCCTCTAACCTTCATCTCATCAACTAATCGAGCAGCCTCTTGCATCAATCCTGCAGCAGAAAGACCACGTAGAAGAGTGTTATAAGTGATCATATTTGGAGGAACACCTCCAGCCAACATTTGAGAGTATGTGGCAAAGGCCCTCTTTAGATGCTTGCTTTTACAATATCCACGTATGAAGGCATTACAAGTGATATTATCAGCTGAAATGCCTTTGCTAATCATGTCTTCTAAAATTGTAGTAGATTTCCTGGTCATCCCCAATCTGCATAAGGCAGTGATGAGAGTGTTATATGTAGCGCGATCCACTTCAAGCCCCATATCTACAAGCTGCTTATGCGTCCGCAAAATAACTTCTGCTCTTTTAGTCTTTGAAGCTTCAGCAAGGAGAGCTCTCTGAATAGTTGAGTTGGGTGAAAACCCCAAACCTGAAATTTCATTCAATAAATCCATGGCTTCATCAATCTTACCATTTTTACAAAGCCCTATAACAAGAATGGTGCAAGTGATAAGATTTGGCATTAGTCCATTCCTCTTCATCTCCTCCCACAGTTTACGAGCATTCTCCATATTCCCATCTCTGCAACACGCACTGATCATTGTGTTGTATGTAGTACAATCTGGAGCCAATTTCAACTGTTTCATTCCATTATAAACTGCTTGTGGATCATATACCCCGAGTTGTAGTAGACCATTTATTAAAACATTAGAGGCAGCAACATCATACCCAAGCCCTTTCCTTGTTAACTCTTGGGCCAAGCTGAGAGCAGCTGACACATTTCTCACCTTGAAGTAACCATCCATAAGAGAGGTGTAGTTAACACAGTCCAACGATATGCCCCTGGAGATCATATCCTTAATTAATTCTGCAGCGTCATCCATCTTTCTTTGTCTTTTCAAACTATTCACAAAAGCATCAACAATGAAGTTGTTTTCGTTCAGTCCCTGCAATTTCATGTCGTTGTAGAGCTCAGAAGCAGTTTCCTGCTTACCTGCCTTCAAATAACCATCAATCAGTGTGCCATATGTAACACAATTAGGATGTACATTTTTCTGCATCATGTCCCTCATGACACTAAGAGCTTTATCAAGTGTTCCTTCCTTTAAATAACCATTTATCATAGAAGAGTACGTAATGACATTTAAAACCACATCATTATCCTCCATCTCATGCAGCATGGACTCTGCAGCAGTCATATCTCCTAACTTGCAACGCCCATCAATCAGTGCAGAATAAGTGATATGATTTGGTTCTAAGTTAAGCACTGAAAGCTTACAGAAAGCAAGTTCAGCCATCTTGGACTTTCCAGCCTTAAATAATCCGTCAATCAAAGTAGTGTACAAAACTATGTCCAACACTAGCCCACGAACTACCATCTGACCTAGGAGCACAAAAACTTTAGTTCCAGCCCCTGCTTTAAATAAAGAATTGATTAGGACAGAGTAAGAGACATGATTAGGTTCCAAACCCATGTGTTTCATCTCGCTGAAAAGGGCTTGTGCTTCCTCAAACCTTCCGCTCTTGCAAAGGCCACTAATAATGGAAGTGTAAGTAACGAGATCAGGCAAGATTCCATTATCAACCATGTCCTCGTACAAAGAAAGCGCTTCCTGTAGCCCCCGTCGTTGGCAATATGATTGTATAAGTGTGGTATATGTGATTAAGTTAGGTCCTACACAATGTTTATCATCCTCGTGGCGCTCAGGATATATAGTTTCCAAAACAGAGTCTCCGTCATGTTGCGCAGCCAACAACTCAGCCATAAGATTATCAGCCTCAGCAAAATCCCCATTCTTGCAGAACCCATCAATAAGGGTATTATATGTAACAACGTCGGGTAGTAAACCCCACTTAAGCATAACCCCCATTACTTTGAGAGAGTTATTCATCTCGCCGGCTTTGCAGTGGCCGCCAATCAATGTATTGAAGCTTACAACATCAGGAAAAGCACTACCATCATCAATCAAACTGTACAAAACCCATTGCGCGGACCTTAAATATCCAATACGGCAAAATCCCTGGATCAAAATATTGCCAGTAAAAGTTTCAACAGAAAATCCCTTCTTAATCATGTCGGACAAGCATCCAAGGGCCTGGAAAGGTAACCCTTGCGCGCAGAACCCCGACACAAGCGTGTTATATGTAACGGTATCGACTTTATCCATAGTTGTAAGCGAGTGTAATGCGGAAGTCAACATACGCAGTTTGCATAAAGAATGGATTAATATGCTATTTTTTATGATGTTGGAGATAATCGCGCTAGGTGGCATCTCTGAATCACAAATTCGTGCATACAAAAGTGAGTTCCTGCTCAGTGGCGAAGAGAAGCTACCGAATTTTCAAGAAAGTAGTATTGCAAGCTGCTGACGTCAGAAAACTGACGAGCATTCGAAGAAGGAAGCTCAAATAGTACTCAAACCAATGCTCTGTGGCGTCAGCCGAATAATCAATCCCAAGGAAATACCTGGAATTAGTGAGAACACGCTATCGCCAACAGTTTGTTTCTTGTGGCGAGCAGGAATGTAATTGTGTTCTTGAATTGGGGCTAATCAGGTTCAAAGAATAAATGAGGAAGACGGTTAGCAAACGGCGATGGAGCTGCCGCCTGGCTGTAGCCGTTAAATTTACCGAACTGAACAAAGAATTGGTTGGTTTTTTCCTCGTGCTCATGGAATCTAACGATTTGATTGCGAAAATCCGGCGCTATTGCTATTGTTGATGGAATCTCGTACCTTTTCAGTTTTCCATCTTCTGAGCAGAGGCGTTGGAGATTCGATTGGAAGTGCGTGTGTGGATGTTTTGGTATTCGCAATGTGATATGCATTATTTTATTTTCGCTGCGTGTGACGATAATTTTTTTATACCGAAATTATCAACAATGAGTTATATTATCAATAATAGCTTAAAATTTTTATTGATTAAATTATTATTCATTATTAATAAACCGTTATTATCTTATCTAAATTTTAACAATTTTCTTTCTTTATCTGCAATAAATTTCTCAACTTTTAAAATATCTATTTAATTTTAAATAGCATTTTTTTTTATTATGATTACATTATCAATCAATATTTTCAAAATTTGAATGCCTAATAATTTTTAATTGTGTATTTTAATCATTATTTTTAATTTTTTAATACTTAAAACGACTTTTTCACTTATAGTTTTTTTTTATTAAAATGTCAATCGTTCTGTTGTTGGCTATAATCTGTCAATTTAATAGCTCATCCACTATTTACCCATCATTCGCTCGTAAAATTTTTATAAATATTATCCTTCCCGCTTTACTATTCACCTCATAAATGTTTTCAATTTCATTCAATTACTATTTACCGCTATTTGCACGTGATTTTATACTGTTATTATGTTCCGCCCTTCACGCTCAACCCAATTTAATCTCTTTTCTCTTTACTCCCTGATGGGTATGTCGGGAATAAGTTAGCTTAAGAATGAGGAACAGTTCAAATTCACGATGACCCATTAGCGCTTGGACGGTCAACGCTTACTGTTAACTGGTTAAAAGACCAATGAGTCAAGAGAAGCTCAAGAACAAAACGATCCACTAGGGCTGAAGGCGATCAACGCTTTCATTGATCAGAATCGTGCAATGCGGTCAATGCTTCCATTGATCGAAAGTATGACCAATTGATCGTTTGACGGCCAGGCCTCAAGTGGATCAAGCCCAATTTGGCGCATGCGACCGTCTTCGACCAGCAACGGTCTTCTCCCTTAATTTCACGCTCTTCACAGAAGGTAATATTTATTATAACAGTTATCAATAGATTTAACGTGTATCCCTAAAGGAATGCATCAGAATCATTTCCTTATTTGCTAGAAACCTTAACAGTTGTAGAACACAGAAAAAAAGCAATCAATCCAGTGACTGTTACTACCATAAAAGTTTTATGCCAGATAAGGTAGCGATCCCAACAGAGCATGGGAATCAAACCCTTCTACATAATGAAGGCAGAGTAAATTAACGCCTACAAAAGACTATGGAATCCGCACTCCAAGGCACGAATTTATTCACCTATAATAAGCTAAAATGCTTAAACTCGCCCAACAGACACTCTCGTTTTGCCCACAAAAGCTTTCTACAGCTCACACACTTTAGACCACAAATGCACTCTTTCTTTATCAAAACGTTCCCAACAAATATAGTGTTTAGAATCAGCGCTCCTCACAAGCCAACAAAACCTCTCTCAATGAGAATACTCACCCATATCGAACACTCTGTGCATTTTCTTGCATTCTTTACGTTCACCTTCCTGATTTAAAAGTTGTTTAGCTAACTTGAGTGTCGGAGTGTTTACGATAAAACAACCTCCCGCCATCACCTGACCTCTTGTTCGTAGTTGTGGTGTGCAAGATCTAAACTCAGTAGTCAAAACCTAATACAGATAACCAATTTGACCCGAATTTGTTCAAAATTTGGATCGAAAACGCATCATTGGTGCCGTCTGCGAGAAGCTTACAAAAAACCAACCACATTTTTCCACAATCTCTCTCAGCTTTGCCTCTCATCAAATAGAATGGTAAACACAAGAGTACAAGCTAGCAGTCCCACTAGAGACACGACCACACCGGACCAGGACCACTCTACCGGTAACCAGGTCAACAGGGTGGTCAACAGTGTGCCAATACCTATTTTTTAGAATCTAACGGAGCACATGAGCAGCATGAACAGAATACTCCAAATGCTCTGCGCCCCGCTAGGAAAATGTTCAGCAGGGGTTTCACTTGTAGTATTCCCTACTTTGGCCTCCAAGAGAGGAGGACAGAAGAAAAAAACCGGCCAAGAAGACCAAGAGGCCGACTAATACTCAGGCTGTAGAGGCCTCACACGCCCAGAGCCTATCAAGGCTCGAAGGACGTTTGGGCAGTAGAAATCTAAAGGAGAGTCTTGAACAAAGAAATCCTCGGTACTCCTGGGCAGAGACTAGGCATCAGGCTCAAGAGGGAGCCTCTAGAATCGTTAGATCCGCCCGTGGTAGTAGTCGGCTAACTGCTCGCCATGCCAGAGAAAGGACGGAGTTGAGAACATACCTCAACTCCAAAAGAACTGGTGGCACCATCCCCACAGATTCGAGGGTTGAGAAGATCCTAAAACGCGTATTCAATGATGATGTACACGCCATGGATATGGACAAATCTCCCTTCATGACGCAGATCTTGAACCATCCCATGCCAACCAAGTTCAAAATGCCAACTCTTGACTCTTACGATGAGAGCGCTGATCCCATAGATCACCTCAATCATTTTCACACCAATCTAAGTTTACAAGAGTTGGAGGACGCAGCCATGTGCCGTTACTTCCCTCTTATGCTGAAGGGAGACGCCCGCATCTGATTCCATCGTCTCCCATCTGATTCAATCCGGAGCTTCCGATAGCTCACTAATATCTTTTTGACGCAATACGCCTCCAGCCGTCGAGAAGAGAAGCAGCCCTGACTTCTTTCTAATATCAAGCAGAAGTAAGAAGAGAATCCACAAAAGTTTCTAGATCGCTTCACAACGGAGGCGAGAAGAATCCCTAGGCTCACAGAAGAGATGAAACTTGACATATGGGGATTTCTTTAGGCACCTGGCGCATAAAAATCCGCAGATCTTTTAGTAGGCAGAATCCATCACCAGGGCCTACGCAACAGCATTAGAGGCCAATGAGACTAAACGTCTCGAGCGGACCGAACAGCCTCGCTCTTTCCCAACTATGGGAAACAGGAAGCACAACGACGGTGATCACTCCCACCGGAAGCAGCGCAAGACCGGAGAGCCAGAATAAAGGGATTATGGGCCGATCAACCTGGCGCCCTTGATCGACACATGCTCCAACGTCCTCATATAGATTCGTGGAGAGAAGTTCCTTAAGTGGTTAAAACCATTTAAGAAAACGAAGGGAGGAAATTCAGCCAAGTATTACGATTTCCTTCGATCTCCCAAAAACTCCACGAATGATTGCAAAACACTTCAGCGGGAGATTGAGAGCTCATTCAAAAAGGTCACCTCATTAGGTTAGTTAGGAACCCTAAGCAGAGCTCTAGCGCCTCAAGATGGGAAGGACCAAGCCTTGCCTACAATGAAATCGGGTCACGGCTAGAGTGGTCAATATGATCACAACCCGACCGATCAAGATCCCAACTGATCACAATGAGCAGTAGGCTGGGCGGAAGAAATAGCGCACAGAAGATAACGTCATTAGCTTTAGTGATAATGACCAGAACCATGTAATCTCCCCCATGCAGATCCTCTTGTTGTATCGGCGCTCGTTTCAGACGGTAGTGTTGACCACCAATTGAAATAAATTTTCGTTAATAATGAAAGTTCCCGTAATTTGGTTTACCTTGATACATTTTTTAAATTTGATTTAAAAAAGAGTCACTTGAAACCTGCGGAAGGCCCACCTATCGCCTCAACAACAAACCAGTGGCCATCTAAAAAATGATCTAGCTGGAGGTCACCCTTGGCACGTACCCAAGAACGGTGAGTTATACACTC
This sequence comes from Nepenthes gracilis, assembly GCA_033239525.1. Classification (NCBI taxonomy): domain Eukaryota; kingdom Viridiplantae; phylum Streptophyta; class Magnoliopsida; order Caryophyllales; family Nepenthaceae; genus Nepenthes; species Nepenthes gracilis. The sequence continues at coordinate 12,017,312 of BSYO01000010.1, read as the reverse complement.
ACCTTCTTGGTTGTTGACCTGCCTTCCGTATACAATGTGATTCTCTGCCGCCCGTACCTAACAACGTTCAAGGCTGTCACTTCTATACCGCACCTCAAGATGAAGTTTTTGACAGCCTATGGTATAGGCGAAGTATTGGGTGATCAAGCCACAGGGCGAACATACTACATGTCTCAGATAGCTCCAAGTGGTAACAGAAAGGCGACAAGAGAACTTGACCATTGAGGTGAAACAACCCTAGAACAAGCGCAATTTGGTAAAGTAACCAATCTAATCCCACTGAATCCGGAAGACCTGGGGAGGTGCGTACAGATTGGGAGCTCACTCACCAGGACACTATGCGATGAGCTAGTCATGTTCTTACGACAAAACGCTGACATCTTCGTATGAACACCCGCTAACATGCCTGAGATTATGGCCCGAGTAATGGTCCACAAATTGGGTCTCGATCTTGACCGTAAGCCCATCAAACAAAAGCGAAAGAACCACTCTGTGAAGAAATTGATCGCTATTTGGGAGGAGGTAAAGAAGCTGTTGGACGCTAATTTCATCAGAGAAGTCTAATACCCGGATTGGCTCTCCAACGTCGTCCTAGTAAAAAAAAGTAACGAAAAATGGCGAATGTGTATTGATTTCACCAACGTTAACAAAACCTGCCCAAAAGATAGCTTCCCTTTGCCTATGATCAACTTGTTGGTAGACTCAACATCCGAACACAAACTACTAAGCTTCATGGACACGTACTCGAGCTACAATTAGATCAGGATGAGTTTAGAGAACGATAAACACACCTCGTTTATAACAGACCAAGGCACCTATTGCTATAAGGTCATGCCATTTGGTCTAAAGAATGCGGGTACCACTTCCAGTGGCTCATGAACAAAATGTTCGAAAAGAAAATCAGCCGTAATATGAAAGTGTACAATGAAGACATATTCATCAAGAGCAAGACCACTAACAACTATATTCGCAATCTGGCTGAATCCTTCAAGGGGCTCCACACATATTAGATGAAGCTGAATCCTTCTAAGTGCATCTTTGGAGTATCCTCAGGAAAGTTCCTGGGTTTTATCGTCTTTTAATGAGGGATCGAGGCAAACCCAGAGAAGAACAAGGCCCTCACGGACATGACTCCACTGTGGAGTGTCAAAAATGTTCAAAGATTAACCGGATGATTGGTAGCCTTGTCCCGTTTCTTAGCCAAGTCAGGGGACAAGTGCTAGCCTTTCTTCAAGACTCTGAGGAGGACAAAAATAAACGAATTTTAGTGGACCGTAGAATGCCAGGCAACCTTCAATGAATTGAAGCAGTACTTGGCCAGTCCGTCGTTGCTGACGTCACCCAAGGATGGAGAAGAGTTATACATCTACCTAACAGTGTCGGAGGTAGCTCTCACCTCTATCCTCATATGCTAAGACTCCAACTCTTAGCGGCCAGTCTACTATGTGAACAAGACGTTGACCGGCGTAGAGACATGCTACCAACGCGCAGAAAAGTTAACCTTGGCACTTGTCTTCTTCACTAGAAAACTAAGGCCTTACTTCCAGGCTCATCGCGTGGTAGTCTTGATTGACCAGCCTCTGAAGAGTATTATGCAGAAATCCAACGTTTTCAAACGGCTAGTAAAGTGAGCTATCAAATTAAGAAAATTTGATATTGAATTCTGGCCCAAGCCAGCCATCAAGGGATATGCTCTGGTCGACTTCATCATTGAGATCACAACATTAATTCCTGATAAACAGCCCACTGAGGATGCAGGACTACACGGGGAAGAGCCATAATGGGTTCTCAACGTAGACGGATCATCTACGAACTCAGACAATGGCGTCGAAGTGGTCCTAAGGACCCCTGATGGATTGAGGTGAAGTACTCCCTTAGAGTCGACTTTTCGACCACCAACAATATTGTCGAATACAAAACCCTATTAGTTGGGCCAAGATTAGCAAAAAAGTGCTCCGCCAGACAACTGACTGTCTATAGCAATTTTGAGCTGGTCGTTAACTAGGTAAATTGGAGTTTCGAGGCGTGTAACCCTCACTTAACCGAATACTTGGTTAAGGCGAAGAGCGCCATCTGAAGATTTTATAAGCTGGACCTGGTCCACATCCCCAGAACTGAAAATTGGAAGACCGACCAATTCGTCAGGGTAGCAGCAGCCGAAAACCCAGAATAGTTTTTGAGGGACATGCGGGAGGTCCTAAGCACTCCTACCACAGAGGAACGGGAAACGATGCAAATCTCCGACACGAAAAGCTGGATGACGCCTTACCAAAAATACCTAACGGATGGAACACTACCAGACAACATAGACGACGCCAAGCGGGTCAAGAAGATGGCCGGCTGGTACACCATACTTTATGGACGGTTGTATTGTCAAAGCTACTCGATTCCGTACCTTGATGCTTAACTCTTGAGGAGGCTGACTACGCCTTGAGCAAAGTCTACATTGGGATATGCGGATTGCATATCGGTGGTAAAAACCTGGCGTTCAAAATCACGCGCCAGGGATATAACTAGCCAACGATGAAGAAAGACACCCTCAACTTTGTGAAAAAGTGTGAAAATTGCTAGCTTAACGATAATCTTCACCATCAACTGCCCACTGAATTGAGTACTCTTCAAGTTTTTGGGCCTTTCGCGTAATGGGGGCTCAATATTCTCAACCCATTTTCCATTGCTACCGGGAAAAGAAAGTTCATCATCGCTGGCATTGATTACTTCACCAAATGGGTCAAAGTCACCCGTTGACCAAGATCATCGAGTACAACACTTTAGAATTTGTCCGCCAGAACATAATCAGCAGATTTGACGCTCCTGAGATCATAGTGACACACAACGAAACCCAATTATCCAAAAAATACTTCACCAAGTATTTCACAAATTTAGACATCAGACTGGTCTACATTTCGATAGCGTACCCACAAGCCAATGGACAGGTGGAGGTCATAAATCGCATACTACTCCACAGTCTGAAGACCAAGCCGGAGGACACAGGGTGCTCCTGGGTTGACGACCTGCCCTCCATCCTACGGTCTTACCAAATGACTCCAAAGGAATCAACTCGCGAGATGCTCTTTAGTCTCTACTACGGGACTGAAATAGTAATTTTGGTAGAGATTGGGCTTCAAAGTCTTAGGGTTGAGTCCTTCGATCCACAAGGTAACTCACAGAAAATTTGAAAATACCTAAACTTATTAGAGGAAACCCGCGACGCTCTTAAACTACATACAGCGGCCTACCAACAACGAGTCACATGTTATAATAACAAGAATGTAAAAATGCGGCACTTCAAAGTTGGGGACTTGGTCTTACAAAGTATCGAGGCTACGGGCAAGACTACTAATCGGGATAAACTTTCCTCAAATTGGGAAGGCCGTTTTCTAGTCTCCATCGCTCTGCAAAATGGAGCATACAAACTCTGAATCCAAAACAGTAAGTTGGTTCCTCAGACGTAGAACACGATCTATCTCAAGTGCTACTTCCAATAAGGGCACAGATAGGTTATCCAAATATATGCTTGCACATATTGTTCATTATTAATAAAAGAAGATATTTTTTCGTTCTTATTTGCACTGAATTCTTTTTCTTTCCCATAAGAATGTGTGTCTACTTGCAGGGTTATACGACCTAGATTGCCCCTAAGTCGGGCGGATTTTTACCCGCTCGTAACTAAACCCTGGTTATCCAAGTTGCCCACAAGCGGTCGTAACTAAACCCTGGTCATCCAAGCGGCCTATTAACGATCGAATTAAACCTTATTCATCCAAATGGTTAGTTCATGATCAAAGTTTTAGGAGGTTTAAACAGCACACGTGACAACCTCCTACTCAAGGAGATAGCGTGATAGTCAATGACGGTCGGTAGGAGTAGAAGCGCTCCATTCAAAAGCTGGCTGTCCAAGTTCACACTTGTGCAGCACCACCAAGTCTCTACTCATGAGTGAAGAACAGGTTTAACATGACAATAGGGTCCACCCTGATGTTTCCTATTGGACTTAAGTCTATCAGAGAATGCCACTAATATCTTGAGAAAGGTAGACGACCAACTTGTGCGCAATGAACCATGTTGGCCGGACAACGTAATAACAATAATTAAGAAACAGCTATTAAAGTAAAGATACAGAAATATAGTAAAATGATTATTTTATTGATTGTGTGACTTCATAATTATAGCAATTTCAAAGATGGGAGTACAAAATCTGCAAGGGAGCGAAGCGCCCAGGAGGAGGTGGTAATGGCCCCTAACCACTCCAGGTTGTCCCACAAGGTTCTCACGACGCTAGGCAAAACGGTTTGCTTGGTCAAGAAATTCAACTGAAAAATTAGGGTCGATCAGCCGTGCAATACGACGACTGAGATTGACACCTTCGCACACTCATGCCCATAGCATCCCGGGACCTCATGGGGACGTATACAAGTTGCTAGCTCATTTTCCAAGGATGTCAATTATCCCGAGAGCTGATCGATGTGCCTCGCCGCCCGATCAGCTTCCTCTCTCAGCTTGGCATTCTCTTCCCTCAGCCCCGCATCCTCCTTCTCTAGGCTCGACATCACGGTTTGAAGAGCGGCTGTGTCATCCAAATGCTCCGCCTTAAGTAGCTCCATCTCCTTTTCAAACCAAGCGATCTCTCAGTCATGATCAGATATCGCTAGGTCCCTTTGGCTTTACTAACTACGCCAATTACTTTATTCTCCTGCAAATACCAAAAACGTTAAATAATAACAAAGAGGAAAAGGAGAAGGAGAGTTGTCATGATTTATCTGCCAGACTCTGTGCTTTGGCCTCACTGGCCTATTGCGAGACCTTTGCCTAAGCGGCGGAGGACTAAAAACGAAAATCTCCCAAGCAAACCCAACAGTGGCCTCCGCCACATGCTCCCCCGGCAACTCCATGATGACCACCGCCTCAATAAGCTCTCTGGTGGCTGGCCCCTCCGGCATAGTATGTGGCTCCAAAATTGGCTCCTACAACTAAGTCTATAACTCCACAACTAGAGGCTCAACAGCTGACTCCAGCAACTCAGCCAGTGGCTCAGTGATGGCTCCCGCGGCTCAGCTCATCACTCCCTAGCTAACTCTAGCATCTCATCCGATGATTCGAAAGTCGGCTCCTCCGGCTCATGTTACGGCTCTAGCACAGGCTCCGCCAACGTAGCTGCACAAAAATAACATCTCTGCTACCTCTAGCACACAACATGATGTTGTACTCCTCTAAAGCTATCTCAGTTTCAACTCTTGAGCGGCCACCCACTCCTACAAGGCGCCCAACGGCCACGTAATCTTGCCCATATGGTGATGAAGAAGGTTTCACCGTTGCAACCCTCTTTTGTTTTGGAATCATGGGAGCAGGGTCAGGGAAAGGTGTGCCGCGTCACCAACGATCATAGTTTCGGCCTTCCTCTTCCTCTACGAGGCCTCTAGTAGCGGAGTCCTGAACTTCTTGACTGGAGAGGGAGGTCCCCAACATACTCTTTTGGCTTCCTCTCGAAAAATCAAGTGGTCTCTCCTAAACTCGGCAGTATTCCCCCTCACAATCTCCAATAACTTTGCCATAGTGGCGATCTCTGCCTTCTTTGACGTCCCGATGAAGGCCTTCGGAACCTTACCCCAGTTCCGAGACAAGAGCCGCGTCTCAGCAATGCAGACGAAGAAGAAGCAATCCTTCCAATTTTTTAACGCGTCGTAGATGGCCTCGTTGTTCAAAAGGTCTCTAGGGGACAGAGAAATCCATTCCCCACTCTATGTGAAGTGAAACATCACCCTGACGGCATCAACCGTCATCATCCGAGAGTGATGGTGCATGAAGATGCATAAAGAGTAAAGATATCGCACGACATTAGTATGGAGTCATGCGATAGGCGCCTGAAGAGTAGTGAAGATGTCAAGCAGTTCCTGAGGAATTGAGAGATGAAACCCACTACTCAGATAAGCCTCGTATACAGTAATGTAGCCCTTAAAAGGAAAATAACCGGGCATCATCGGAACGATCTTTTGTGGAATGTTAAACTCCATGAGAAAGGACTTTTTGTCCTAAATTGTATAATTAAGTTTCGACCCCGACAAAAATAGCGAAATCAGTAAAAATTAAATATTCAATATACATAAAGAATATTTATTTCTAGATACTAAAGATAAGAATGAGCATGCAAAATATAAATGAGTATAAACAATAATAAAAAGGCACGATTTTTTGTGACGAATGAAAAACTCGATACCCACGGTAATCGAGAAAAATCCTCCGGGCTTCAACAGCCAGAGAAGCAATGCACTATGAAAATCAACTTACAAACCGAGTGGTAACGACGCACTAACCTAGCCGACTTACTCCCATCTTGTGATCCCTACCAAAGAACTCCTTGGATTTGTCCACGACAATGGAACCAGGACACCTTCCGATCTTCACTTCAATCTTCCCTCTTTAGCCATTTGAATTGCCGAATACAATCGGATCTCCTTCTTTGACGAACCAACGCCTCCAATGAAGGTAGAAGAATGGAAGTGTTTAAATGGTTAAGAGAAAGTGAAGAGAAAACTTATTAGAACATAAAGCTCAATCTCGTAGCATTTGGTTTTCTTAAGAGAAGTAAGATCAATAGAACATGAACAACGTTCTTCTCAAGTGGGGTACGAAACTAGTCTATCAAGAGTCCTAGGGTTTCAAAATTATAAGACAAATATTTATAGATGGTGAAAAAAACACATTTAAAAAGTGGCCCATTGTCGCGGTGCTCGAGCACGGTTCGAGCACGCGGCGGGCGCACTGAGAGTTTCTAGCAAAACCCTATGTGCGCTTGAGCGCGCAAACGGTAAGCAGTGAGCGGGCACTTTCTGGATTTTGTGCTCGAGCGAGTGGCGAGCGCACGGCGAGCGCAATGCTACTAGTTTTTAGGGTCAAACGAGTAGTGAGCGCACAGAGAGCACGAGGCTTCTGGATTTTGGGCTCGAGCGACTAGAGAGCGCATAAAAAGCGTGATATCCTTGGAAGTCAGAACGGACAGCAACGGATATGTGTTGATGCAGTATCTTGACAAGCCATAACCCGACATCGATACAACGGTACATCTGGTCACGGAATATGCCAATTAAAAAAATGACTCTAACACTCCATATATAACTCTGTAACCTCACCAGATGTGAGCACAGAAGCGATTTTCATTACAGAAGGAGCCATGGGAATGGAAGCAAGAAGGAAGATAACACAACACTTAGAAAAATTTTTAAAAAGTTAAAGAAAAGAGTGAGAAATTTGAAAAGTAACAGACGGACAACTTAAAGGAGTGTGAACGCCGAAGAAGGTGAGCCATCTCGTAAACGTTCGCCAATCATTACTGACACGTGTTGCTTCCTGAACGAGTGCAATCGAATCAAATCATCTGCCGCATTAATTACCGGGATCGCAAATTCACTGCATACAGACATGTGGCCAACTTTTCAACTGACAAGCCGGTGGCATGATAGCACGTCATTTTAACTCCGACTTCCTTAGAAGTTCTCCAAATTTTGGTTTAGATAGTCAACAAATTCGATCAACACTTCCTTCAACCAGTTCTCCGAATTTTGGCTTAGATGGTCAACGAATCCGGTCAACACTTTCTTCAATCAGTTCTCCAGTTTTGGACCTGGACGGTCAACAAATCCAATCAACGAATCCTATCAACGCTTCCTTCATCCAATTCTTCGGATCTTGGTCTAAACGGTCAACGTATACAGCCAACGGTTTCTTCGGCAAGCTCTCCGAAATTTGACCCATGCGGTCAATGAATCAGGTCAACGATCCTCTAAGCTAGTCTTTCAGATCCTTCGGCTAGCTCTCCGAATTTTGGCCTAGACGGTCAACGAATCTGGTCAGCGTTTCGTTCAGCCAGCTCTCCGGATCTTCACCTTATGGCTAACAGCTGTACGCAACACGATCAACAGACTAAAAATCATTGCCAGGCCACCTCAAGCAGGTAACCCAGCCACTCGTTTCCCATCTTAAACATGCAGGTGGTCGAAATCCTAGACCACCAATATGGGAGGCTAGTGATGGATATACCAATAATAGCCTGGCCTAAGAAGGAGAAACGATCAAAATCCACAATGGTCCACTAGTGCCTGGATGGTCAACGTTTGCCATTGACCAGATGAAAGGCCAATGAGGCAGGAGAAGCCCAAGAATAGGACGACCCACTTGGGCCCAAGACGATCAACGCTTCCGTTGACAGGAATCATGCAAAACGATCAACACTTTCATTGGTCGAAAGTATGACCAGTTGATCGTTTGAAGGCTAGGTCTCAAGTGGGCCAAGCCCAATTTGGCCCACGCGACCATCATCGACCAACAACAGTCTTCTTCCCTGATTTCACGCTCTTCACAAAAGGTAATCTCTACTATAACGGTCATCAGCAGATTTGACGCGCATCCCTAAAGAAATACGCTAGAATCCTTTCCCTATCTGCTAGAAACCCTAACGGTTGCAGAACATAGAAGAAAAGTAATCAATCCAGTGACCATTATAACCATAAAAGCTCCGCGCCAAAAAAAACAAGGATCCTAATAAAGCACGGGAATTAAACCCTTCTGCATAAGGAAGACAGCCCAAAACAGACCTATAAAAGGCCATAGAGTCCTCACACCAAGGCATGAATTCATTCACCCACAATAAGCTCAAACGCTTAAACTCGCCCGGTAGACACTCTCGTTTTGCCCACAAAAATTCTCTGCAGAAAAGCTCGTACGATTTAGGCCACAAATGCACTCTCTCTCTCTCTCTTTGCCACTACGTTCCCAGCGAATACGATACTTAGAGTCAGCGCTTCTCACGAGCCAACAAAACTTCTCTCAACGAGAGCACTCACCCATCTCAAACACTCTCTCCATTTCCTTACGTTCTTTACTTTCACCTTCATAATTCGAAGACTATTTGTTAACTTGAGCGTAGAAGTATTTACAATAGGGCAACCTCCCGTCGTCACCTGACCTCTTATTTATAGTTGTGGTGTGCAGGATCCAAACTTAGTGGACGGAGTTGAACTTAAACAACGAACTTCACCTAAATCTATTTAAAATTTGAATTCAGAACGCATCACTCCCTTTTTATTTCATTTGCTCTTCCTTTTTATTCTATAAATACGGCACTCATCCTTTAAATTTTCCCCACAAATAACTGATTCTCATATCGATATCCTCTTCATATTTTCATATTTTCAGCTTCCTTTACAATCTCTGTCATGACCTGCAGGCAAGACCATTATATTAATCTAGGACTTGAAATTAACGATCTGTTATCATTATAGAATGTGCATTGACTATAAGCTATATGAAATTATCAGTTACTTTAAATTTTACACATTTCAACTTACTAATTTATAAAATACATATTATAATTGACAAAATTTTCGCCATTGTTTTGAGCAGAAACTATTGAATTACAGTTGTATTGGAGCCTTAATATCCTATCAAATTACTGGTGGCATATTATTATGCAGCGACTGATCGAGTGTGGTTTTAGAGTCACAAGTTCTCGTAACGTTCAACTAGATTGGCAATTCATATCACCATCGGAAGAAAAGATGAGAATCGAAAACTCACAATTTTTATTTGGATATTATATTAACGAAACTACAATAACTTTTAAGAAAAATGCCATCATTATCGATTGACGCTGATATTCTTACCGGCGATACGTGACAAAACTAGAGTGAGCTATATAAACAATTATTGGATATCGCTCCTTTAAAAACATTGGATGGACAAAGAATAAAATTAGAATCGATTATTGAATATGTTAATAATTAGCCTAAGAATGCTTATATTGAGACAATAAACTGCCACACTTAGGCATGGATCTTTCGCCTAATAGGGAGGGGAATACTATTTGAAGATGAATTGCTCATTTGATATTTCTTTCATGTTTAAAAATTTTGGACAAGCTTCATCGATATTGGTGGGGTGTTTATCTAGCATGGCTGTATAGAGAGTTACTTAGAACTATAATTCTTAAATCTAGAGATACAAGAAACATGGGAGTTAATCACTCATATATTTATCGATAATATCATATTTACCTTTTAAATATTTTTATAAAAAAATATCATCTATTACCATCCACATTTTTCTACACACCTGCAAATAATTATTTAATATTTTTATATTTTCTGTGAAATCATAAGATGTTGTAATTGTCCCCACATTTAATTTTCTACATCATAAAATCATGCACTGATGTTTTGTTTTATTTTGCGTAGCTCGTGTAAATTTCTTATGAAATTACTTCGATGGAATGAAAGTTTGAACCCTTCAACACCGCCGCCGATCTATTTCCATATCATCGAGTGGAATCATCCAATTGAGTTTTACGACAGTTTGGGCAATAAAAACAGATACCAATAAATCTTCCCCCAAGAGGAAAACACATTGAGTTTTACTAATTAGGTTGACTTCTATCGAAAATACGGTCGTTGTCGAATTAATAGAGCCTAAACCGTCATCGGATGCATCTTTGCATCGAACGACCTAAATACTATACCAAGTACATAGAATAGTACAGTAAACATACTTGGTAAAGATTTTATATGAGCTAATTCATTTGGATTTATTTTATTATCCACGGCTAACTTATTACATTACGGGCTGACAGAATGGAACGATAATATATTATGTGGGTCAATGGCTTAAATGTGGTAAAATTTGGGAGGGAGCATATATTAGGTGTTGGATGAATATCATTGCTTGAACATGATTAACATTCCACAACGTGTCCCGAAACTTTAAGAAGCACGTAACCCACCTCAATAACGCCTCAGTAGGAGGAGACGACAACGTGGATTCTCAATTGTGCAAGAAGCAGCACATTGACAAACTCGAAGTCTAAATCACGCAAATTCTAACATTGTTGGAGTTACAATGACTATTGATTCATCATCGAGGCCGATGCTAGAGGAAGTTTCTAGTTACGACCAATTTGGTGGGTATGCTTCGTTTCCAACGTTATCATACCAAACTACGGCATCTGCATCATTGGCTCTATTTCAACAGGGGGACAAGGTTTTATTCGCTTCATATCGGCTGGAAGGTGAAGCCGATCATTGACGATCAATGCAGAAAAGAGCTCTGGGAATGTCCGAGGATGAGATTACTTGAGCCATGTTTGAAGAAATAATTCTGGATCAATATTTTTCCTCTAGCCTCCGAGAACAAAAGGAGGGGGAGTTTATGTAGCTAGGACAAGGGAATCGCACGATAGCTGAGTATAACACAAAGTTTACTAAGCTATCTCAATATGCTTCTTTTATGATGGAAGATGAGATACGGAAAGTGAAGAAATTTCAATATGGATTACGAGACGATATCAGGAAATAACTATCAACTCTGAAGTTGCAGACTTATGGGAAGGTATTGGATCAAACTCTAATATTTGAAAAGGAGAAATTGTAAGACCCCAAAATCTAATGACTTAAAATGTTAACCGGAATGTACACTAAGTTGACCGGCTTTCCAAAACAACAATTGGAACCGGCACTGCATTTGAACTTAGCCATTTGGAACTCGCCCTTCGGAATCACAAACAGCCCAATCGGGTTGGCCAAAGAAGGGGCTGGCATGAAAATGGAGCGTTGCTTTGAATTAAATTAATGGTAACTAAAGATAAAAGTAAACTTTCTTGTTCATTAAATTCCAACTAGGGGACAACTAGGCGCGACCAAATGGAGTAGATAACTAATCTAGTTACTCCCACCTACCGTCTCTGCAAACAAGTACGGGAGTAAGTGACTTACTCCACTTACCCCACCAAACCCCCTCCTCTATAAAAACCCAAAGATCGTTGGTTGAACGAGCAAAGGCAAACGCAAGCAAAGAAGGAAGAAGTGGAGGAGAGAAGAACTTCAAACGGTAATATTGGGTGATCGGACCGTCTTTTTAAGTGTACCTCTTAAGTTCATCTTTGGTTCAAGCTTTTTAAGTTTATATTTGATGCAAGAGTATTCACCGTTTTAAGTTTATGTTTTTAATGCAAGTTTATCATGTCTATTGATGTTCAGTTGTTTCATAATATTCGAACGCATGAAGTTTGATTATTGCACGATTGTAGACGACGACTAGTTATTTGTTTATGAAAAAGTACCGATTATTCCATGATGTTTGGACGTTTTACTTAAATGCATGAAATCTGGCCATGTTATAAGTTATTCGGTTATTGCACGTATAAAAAGAACTCCGTCCCTTTTGTTGAAAAAGAGCTCCGTCCTTTTGTTGAAAAAGAGCTCCGTCCTTTTTTTTGAAAAAGAGTTCCGTCCTTTTTGCTGAAAAAGAGTTCCGTTCCTTTGGTGAAAAAGAATTTCAGCTTTTGAACTCTGATTTTTAAAAAAGAACTCCGGATTTGGATGAAAAAGAACTTCTGCTTTTGAACTCCGAATTTTGATGAAAAGAACTCCGCCCTTTAGATGAAAAAGAACTCCGCCTTTAATGAACTCCGGCTTTTAATGAACTCCGTCATTTGAGAAAAATGAACTCCGACCTTAATGTGAAATGAACTCCGGCTTTAATGTGAAATGAACTCCGGCTTTGTATTACAAATGAACTTCGGCTTTTAAGAAAATGAGCTCCGTCCTTTGAGAAAAAGCACTCCGTCCTTTTGTTGGAAAAAGAACTCCGTCTCTGTCCAAAAGAACTCCGGCTTTTGTTGATAAAGTACTCCGGCTTTTTGAACTCCGGCTTTTTGAGAAAAAGAACTCCGACTTTTTGAACTCCGGCTTTTGAGAAAAAGAACTCCGACTTTTGTTGATAAAGTATTCCGGCTTTTGTTGATAAAGTACTCCAGCTTTTTGAGAAAAAGAACTTTTTGAGAAAAAGAACTCTGGCTTTTCGAACTCCGGCTTTAAGTATATGATTTTTGAATTAAGTTCTATGATTTGAAATCGGTTTAAAATATATGATTTTTGAACCGGCCTTAAGATATCTTTGTACACAATTTCTAAAATGGTAAATTGTGATGTTTCGATCAAAAATGGCTTTGATGTTAATAAGAAGAAAGTATTTCATTTCGTTATTTTGGACCCAAGACCGATATGCAATAAAGCTTAGGTTCTCGGCATGCCTTAACGCGTTATGGTGGTAATTGAGGATAACTCTGTCCATGGAGTTATTTATGGTCCGCTTCTCCTCGATGCGTTATAATGTGGATGGTAGATTCTTCACTCGTTTCGGCCGGCACCCCCTTGGATTGGGAAAGGATCTCGTGAGGTGGGATCATCCGTTCTGCTACATTTAATCCGTTGATTGTGGGGAGATGTACACAATCTATCTCGATTATTCGCCCCTTCACCAAAAGAGGGTCTACTTTACCGAGGGTTCTTATCGATAAAAATGAGATTTCTGTAAAATATGGAAGCAAGACCGACTTCTGTTTTCTAGAATATGAGCATATTTGTTTCTGATTTTCAAAGACCGTTCTATTTTCTAACAGATCTGTATACGTCTACATCATGTTTCTATTATGAACCACTTTCTTATGACATTTGTAACTCTATGTGTAATAGTATCTGTTTTGCTGAGTTATGTTCTGCAAACATGTTTTACTATATACCTGCATGTACCTTGCTGGGCCTCGGTTCACTGTTTTATATTTTTCTCCCTCCAGATGGGACTTTAGAGCTTGTGCCTGACGAGTTAGAGTAATTAGAGCTTGTCTGAAGAACTATTAAAGACTCGAAAGCTCATTTTGGAGAATATTATTGTAATGACTTGTTTACGATCCATAAACCTTTACAGAAAGATATTTTGACTATGTATTCGGAAATGAATACTTGGAAATGAATATGAATGTTTCCGTAAGATGTTAGAGTAGCTTCCGCCATGCTTCTTATGGTTAAAAGTATATTGGTCCTAGATGACATCTGTGATCTTATGTTATGAATGACAAAAAAAAAACCCATTCCGTCATAGAAATTTTTCAAGAAAAAAATATCCCAACGTGACAATGTGGGTGCAAGTTCTAGTTCAGCATCAACAAGGCCGTCAAAGAGGGTTAAGTTGGTGGAGCTAGAGAAGAAGGTAAGCAAACAGCACCGGGCCAACAAGCGGTGGCAACTCTATGTCCTCATTGTGGGAAATTACATGGTGACAAACCATGATTCAAATTACAAAGAGTACTATAATTTTGGTCAGATGGGCCATGTCATAAAGAATTGTCCTCACCCAAAGAAGATCGAAATAAAGAATCCCACCATCTCGGGCAAAGCATTTGCAGTCACCATATAGGAGGCAGAAGTATCTCCAAATGTGGTCGAAGGTACTCTTCTTATTTGTGATGTTTCAGCCCATACATTGTTTGATTCGGGATCCACTCATTCATTTGTGTCTTCTCGATTTGTATACCATCTTGCATTATCTCCACAAATTTTAGATTTTTCCATGGTAGCATCAACGCCTATGGGATCATCAGTCAATACCAATATTATATACCCAAAATATGTAGTTACAATTAATGGGTTGACAATGGAGGTGGACTTAATTTTCTTGGACATGTGTGATTTCGACGTAATATTGTGGATGGACTACCTAGTAAATTATCATGCCAGTATAAATTGCTTCCATAAACAAAGTTTATTTTGAGATTCGGGATGTGAACCACTTCACATCCTTTTTCAAGAAAAAATATCCCAACGTGACAATGTGGGTGCAAGTTCTAGTTCAAGATCAACAAGGCCGCCAAAGAGGGTTAAGCTGGTGGAGCTAGAGAAGAAGGTAAGCAAACAGCACCGGGCCAACAAGCGGTGGCGACTCTATGTTCTCATTGTGGGAAATTACATGGTGACAAACCATGATTCAAATTACAAAGAGTCTACTATAATTGTGGTCAAATGGGCCATGTCATAAAGAATTGTCCTCACCCAAAGAAGATCGAAATAAAGAATCCCACCATCTCGGGCAAAGCATTTGCGGTCGCCATATAGGAGGCAGAAGTATCTCCAAATGTAGTCGAAGGTACTCTTCTTATTTGTGATGTTTCAGCCCATGCATTGTTTGATTCAAGATCCACTCATTCAATTGTGTCTTCTCGATTTGTATACCATCTTGCATTATCTCCACAAATTTTAGATTTTTCCATAGTAGCGTCAACGCCTATGGGATCATCGGTCAATACCAATATTATATACCCAAAATATGTAATTACAATTAATGGGTTGACAATGGAGGTGGACTTAATTTTCTTGGACATGTGTGATTTCGACGTAATATTGTGGATGGACTACCTAGTAAATTATCATGCCAGTATAAATTGCTTCCATAAACAGGTTTATTTTGAGATTCTGGGATGTGAACCACTTCACATCCCAAATGGGTTGACAATGGAGGTGGACTTAATTTTCTTGGACATATGTGATTTTGACGTAATATTGTGGATGAACTACCTAGTAAATTATTATGCCAGTATAAATTGCTTCCATAACGGGTTTATTTGGAGATTCTAGGATGTGAACCATTTCACATTCAAGGGATCAGGTGAAAGGAGATGCCCGTATTGATTTCTGCCCTATATGCTCAGCACTTGACCAAAAGTGGATGTTAGGCCTATCTAGCTTATGCTAGTATTACTGAAAGTCACAATATGCCGATTAAGGATATACCGGTGATCCATGAATTCAAAGATGTATTTCCCGAAGATTTGCCTGGCTTACCGCCACATAGGGAGATAGAATTCAAAATCGAACTTGTACCAAGATCAAGTCCAATTTCAAAGGCACTATATAGAATGGCGTCTGCTAAGTTGAAGGAGTTAAAGCAACAATTACAAGAACTGCAGGATAAGAGTTTTATCAAACCAAGTGTGTCCCTTTAGGGAGCACCAATGTTATTTGTAAAGAAGAAGGATGGAACCTTACGATTATGCAATGATTATCATGAGCTAAATAAGATCACGATTAAAAATAAATATCTAGTGCCACAAAATGATGATCTATTCTATTAGCTGCAAGGAACCTAAGTATTCTCCAAGATTGATCTTTATTCCATATATTATTAATTGAGAATCAAACGAAAGGATGTGCCAAAGGATGCTTTTTGAACAAGATACATCCATTATGAGTTTTTGGTTATGTCGTTCAAACTGACAAACGCTCCAGCAGCCTTTATGGATCTAATAAATCGGATATTTCAACCATATTTGGATAAATTTGTGATCGTGTTAATTGATAATATTCTAATCTATTCTAAAAGTTATGAGGAGCATAAGACGCATATGAGAATTGTGCTCCAAACTCTTTGAAAAAAAGTTGTATGCAAAATTGAAAAAATGTGAGTTTTAACTCAAAGATATGACATTTTTAGGCCATGTTATTACCCAAAAAGGTATTTCAATCGACCTAAAAAAGGTCGAAGCAGTTACCGATTTGAGCCGACTTACAACAGTAACTGAAGTTTGAAGTTTCTTAAGCATGATAGGTTATTATCGCAGATTCGTGGAGAATCTTTTTAGAATTACAATGCCTCTTACCCAGCTTAAGTTTGATAGGATAGAGGTTGTGAGCAGATCTTCCAAGAACTAAAGAAGCGGATAACATCTGCTCCAATTTTGACAATTCCAGAAGTCACGAGCAGATTCGTAATCTATTGTGATGCCTCCAAAACTAGGTTAGGTTGTGTTTTA
The DNA here is from genome assembly GCA_033239525.1 of Nepenthes gracilis. NCBI lineage: Eukaryota > Viridiplantae > Streptophyta > Magnoliopsida > Caryophyllales > Nepenthaceae > Nepenthes > Nepenthes gracilis. The sequence goes on along the minus strand of BSYO01000010.1, from coordinate 12,000,685 downwards.
ATATAGCATGGAAAGATAATTACCTATAGCTCTAGACAGCTGAAGATTCATGTAAGGAATTATCCAACCCATGATCAGGAGTTGGCAATTGTTGTTTTTACATTAAAAATCTGGCGACATTATCAATATGGAAAGAAATTCTTAATGTACTTAAATCATAGGAATCTCTAGTACTTATTCTCTTATAAGGAGCTTAACATAAGACAGAGGAGATGGATTGATTTTCTAAAAGATTATAATTGTAAAATTCAGTATCAACCGAAGAAAGCTAAAATCGTCGCAGATGCCCTTAATCGCCGAACAAGTTTTGTAACACGACTGCAGATTAAGGAAATGGAGATGTTGGACAGCATGAAACAATGTGACATCCAGCAATATTTGCGGGGCAATCGAATGATGTTGGCATATTTTCAAGTTCAGCATAAGATATTGAAGAAGATAAAAGAGAAGCAAGTAAATTATCCGTTTCACATGAGTATTGCCGGAGATTTGAATAAAGATTTCAAAATTGATTTTAATATTTATACTGATAGAGTCCTAAGATTTTGAAATAGGATGTGCATATCTAATAATAAAGACCTGAATGAGGAAATTTTGAAAGAAACCCATCGCTCTAGGTATACTATTCATTCTAAAATTAACAAGATATATCAAGACTTGTGGAAAACATTCTAGTGGAGAAACATAAAGAAGGAAATTGTGGCTTTCATAGGAAGGTGTCTCATTTGCTAGTAGCTAAAGGCTGAGCAGAAGAAGCCATCAGGGTTACTACAGCAGTTATCCATTCTTAGCTAGAAATGGGAAGATATTATCATGGATTTTGTGATGGGATTGCCAAGGACCCCCAAAAATCATGATACTATCTGGGTTATTATTAATCAGCTGACAAAATCAGCGCATTTCATGGAAATTGATCACAAACCGATAATCGAATCCTTAAAAAATTGTACTAAAATTGGTTAAATAAAACAACCCGAGTTAGCCCCAGACCCACTATTGAACCGATAACCGAATCAACCGAATATATCACATATTAAATCTGAATTTTTAACACATGTAAAAGTTTAATATTAAAGCTATGAAACCAAAAAAATGTATCAATTTTTGTTACAATTTACGATTTGTTTATAATTACCGCATTTTATAATTGTACATTTGATATTATGGAGAAATATATGGATGCTTTGTAAATTCCATTTGGATAAGCACTTTCTTCCGAAATAAAAAAATTAAAGAAAAGAATTATGCAAAAGCTTCCATATGAAATTTTGAACATGGGTTAAGAAATTAAACTAATGAATTATTTTCAACAAGTGATATTTCCTAACATATTTTAAGATATTACAGTGAAAACTCGAGGCTGCCTCGGTCGTGAGGGGTACTTTTGGCAGTATTTTCTCTTATTTGGCCCCATACAATGAGTTAAAAGTACACCACTTACCATTGGATATTTAATTGCGTTGATCTGTGCCTTAGATTGTGTGAAAGTATATACAATCCTTTTCTGGATTGACCGCGCCGTTAAATAATAAAGTCTACTAACCCTAATCCCTAAAGATAAATGATAGTTAAGACACAAAAAAAAAAGTAAAAAGTTCATACATGTTTTATATGAATTATGTTCCTCTAATATCTGTATATGACCATTTTAAGTATAAACATGCATGTTTTTGTTTATATGTACCTTATTAAACATTTGGCTGACTCGCTTACTATTTTCTAACCCTTCAATGGCAATCAGGAGTTTATACGCTATGAGAAGAAGTAATGATCGGAGTGGTTTAGGTTTATATGTTTACTGTATTTTGATAAAATGTAGTAAATGTATAAGAATATGTAATGGATTTTGTAATGCAACAAAGATGACTTTATGCTTATGCAAATTGTTATTATGGCTATTGATTATGCTTCCACAAATTTTATGATAATGAATTTTGATTTCTAGTAAGCATCTCTAAAAAGTCCAACATTGTATTTTATACATATAGTGTTGGTACCACTTATGAACATAACAATAATATAGATCCTATGTATAATATATATATTATCTATACTTATATATAATTTGGCATAAGTTTTCACGGATGTAAGTGATCGGAAGGCGATTCATGACACTAGAAGTCTCAACTTACTAATAAGCTCGAACATTCTCCTCTTACAACACTTATAGAGTCACAAACATGCCCAATTAGGTAATTGACTACCTTTTTGTGGGATCTTAGTTGGTCGGCAACACTATCTACCCATCTTTCTAGTTTATTTCGGGCATTGAGCTCAACCACCATTCTCTCAAAAGCTTCAAGACGAGTTACTACAATAGAATAAACTGTAGAAGTCGTATAAATAGTCAGCTAAACTATATGATTGACATGAAGAGTCAATTGTGGCATTTCTTAGGCTGCTACCATTCCATTGTATGAGCTTTTTCCAAAACTAGTGCCTTTTTTACCGCTCTTCTGGTAAGTCAAGCTCTGATACTAATTATTACGGTCCAAATTTTATAGTCACAATCATGCGACATGTTCCTTCCCGTTGGGAACGGGACACCAAGTTAAGCCCCAAACACCTTTAAGTATTAAGGTCGATCTTAAGATGCAATTAGGAAAAAGACATCGATATTAAATATGTCGAATGCAAGTTACTAATTGAAAATATAAAAATACAAACAAATGATCAATAGTGACATGTAACAATTAGATATAAAAAAATTACTAAAAATTCTTTTATAAATACAGAATATTTTAGACATTTCAACCTTTTGAATTATTATATATTAAAAGTTTCTACCTTTCATAATAGGGTATTGTACTTAATTTTTTAACAATGATAAGATTCAAACTAACTTCATCTAAATTCTTAAAAAAATTTAAAAATTAGACTGCTTAGGTCTATTATCAGCAAACATACTTTTCATTATATGCAAGTGACCATTTTTACAACTCAAATCAAAAATTAGCAAATTATACAACGAGGGCTCTATTGTTATGCTAAAACTTTGATTCTAGAAATCTGATAAATCCTTTGTCGCAAACAAGCCAATTGACTTCTATGTGGCGGCAGATAATAACCCACATAGATGTGTAATATATAATAACTTAGTAGGGCTAGAGAAACTTTATATCACCTTTGCTGGGGAAGATTCAAACACCCAGCTAGCTCGGCTAGTGCTTGATTTTCCATTTATGAGCTGTTCGAGTCCCAACTGCTATGCCCTCATAGTATTTAATTTCAAGCTTGTGATGGTTCCAGTCCTCGACAAATTCTGAAAACAGCTGCCGTGCCATTTCTGATGAAAGATCAGAAAAGAACAGCTTCCTCTCCTCTTTCAGCCACGTAGCAAACTCATTGTTCTTTGAGTAGTAATCGTCCATAGACAGCTCGACAAGCTCGAATTTCTACAATCAAATCCAGAGACTTTGAAATCAACAGCACTTGTACGATTGCAGGCACAATGAGAAAGTTAGAAGAGCACTCACCGTGTGACCATCATGCTTGGCATGTCTATTTCGGTGCTTCCCCTCTGACTTCTTTTCTAAGAAGAAATTCAGCGGGTCAGTATGGTATGTTATTCGTATGAACTCACAATAGTAGAAAAAGCAAAGGGCAACCCTTGAACACTGTATGCTGAGAAAAAATTCAAGCTCTAAAAAAGCACTCCATCAGGAGAATCTACAAGTATTATGCATAAAAATGCTCCCTCGACACCCAAATTTAAGAAGGATGCTTCACATCCCATGAAAATTCAGGAGTAAGCAAATCAATAGAGTAATTCATGGTCACGTGATGAATGTGAGATTCTTAGCATACAAACAAGGAAAAACAAAAAAACAAAAATAAAAGAAAAAATAAAAATAAAAAAGTGTAGGTTAGGGGGCAGAGATTTCAATCACACCTAATAAACAGGTTACTCCATAAAAATTTGCAGGTTCCATTAAAATTCACAACCATTCAGAACTAAAAATTTGTGGACGTAGTTCAAAAATGACCTATGACGTATAGGATACCCAACCTGAAATCTAAAAATGACTATTGTTGAAACAAGCAATAGCTTGCTCATATTATTCCATGTTGCATCTATATGGCTTATCTAATTATTATAGCAGGCAGCAGCATTTGTTTACAAAGAAAATGGCTTCCAATCTACAAAGAACCCTCAAGGACTTTGCCATTAGTTTAAAAGACAGAGAAGTAACTGATATATGAATCGCAATAAATAAATGCTGCTTGTTTTCTGATTTTGACAACTTTGTGAAGAACATACATTACAGTAGATGCTGCTTAATATAAAATGGTGTTTCTTCATTTCCCATAATTCCTTATTTTCAGCATGTTGTCTGATGTCAAACATTGCTAAAAAAATGGAGTTAGATGGAGCACCACTTCCATGCATTCACTTCCTGGAAAAGAGAAAAAGGAAAAAAAGAGCGGCTTGATGCCACGAGACTCCGATGTTGTGCAAACTAGAAAGGGTCATGTCTTAGAAAGTTGTTATGGTCCTCCCATCATCTAGATTACCTTGTACCACCCAAGGGCCATGAAATGAAGGGTGGAAATTATATCAGAGCTCTATAATAAATCATACAATCATCTCCACCCTTCATTTCATGGCCCTTGGGTGTACAAGAAACCTAGATGGTGGGAGGACCATGACAGTTCTTTCTATCTTTTCCATGCATTAAAGAGATGCTATTTTTATTAAGTGAACCCATAATCTTTCGGTTGAAAAAGCAATCTCACTGTTGAACCAAGCCTTACTTCTTCTTCCCCCACGCATTATATTTTTTTATCGAAGACTAGAAAAGTAAAAATATGTTTATTTGAACAACTTCAAGCAGCTTCTCCCTCTCTCTCTCTCTCTCTCTCTCTCAAACACACACACACACATTATAAAGACCTTCTCAACAATGAATTTTAAGGCCAAATCTGCAAAAGAGGGACTTCAGATGCAGTTATGTGATCGAGATCCAAACCATCAATTTATTTTCCCTTTGTTTGTGCTTTTGGTCTGCACATCAATTGCAAACTTGTTAACAGGAAAATTCAAGCATTAAATCAAAATTCTTTTGAACTGCATCTCAAGCTAGGAATGAATTGTCTTTTTTAGGTTTAAAAGCACTAGTTAGCAATCAAAAAATCACATCGCAAATGCAATTGGGTAATGTATCTTCTACACTAGTTATCATAGCTCACTCTCTTTCCCTTTAATATCTCTACAACTTTACAGTTTAGCTCCACTCTATTAATTACTTCACTCACATGCATTCTGTTTAAGCAATAAGGGGAAGACTTCACGTTGGATTTAGAAAGGAAGAAGCATAGAAAGGTGTGGATATTTCTCATCGTAGCCCCCCCTTCTCTCTCTCTCGCACCAACATTCATCTCTGCACATTTGGATGTCCTCTCATTTATAATTGACCCAATACTAAGCCCTTGCACGTTGCACCAGAATTAAGCCCCAACCAAAAACAACTCAATTAATTCCCAAGGAATACAATCTCCAACTGCCCTCTTCTGCTTTATTTCCCCATGATTGGAAAAATAGTACTCAAAGTCCTAAAGAAAAGGAGAATTACTAAATAAATGTAACTTACATTATATTTCAATTGAAAACTACTCCCAAATTCTTTTGACTTAAAACAGAAATGCAGGAATCAAGCAAACTTATACCCTATAGACATAGTGACTTACAGAACTCATCATTGAGGGAAATCCCAATGACATCAACCCACTCAATGACATCCTCTTAAGCTACTATTAGGTCAGTGACATTGGGTTAAAGACACTGGCCAGGAATGTGTTCCAGTACCGACTCTGCTAGTAGGCTGGACATTGGAAAGCATTTCGCCCAAGCAAATCCACACGTCACAGCAACTTATGCAAGCTTTGTTTGACAACTTTACTAAGGGTAATGGATAACAAAAAACAAAGAATAAGACAGATTTGTTTGTCTATGATAATAAAACGGAATAAAGAGGAAATAACTCAGAGGAAATATTCAAGTCAATGCATCACTTACCTGAAAATTTGGGATTATTATCCTAGAAATTCTATGACTTCTTCACCATTAAAGTCGCAAAATTAAGCAAAAGGATGTTTGCTACCAATGGATGTAAGTGCTTGCATCTTGAGAAGACTAGTATTGTAGATACAAATGTGAATGCTCTCCAAAAAAAAAAAAAAAAAAGAAATCATCACAAAAAAAACTATGGAAAAATCCAAATAAAGAGAGATGCTAGGATCAGTTGGGGAGCCAATTTATATCTCTCACACTAGACATGACATCATTTCTCTAGTAATTTGTGAGAGTCAGACTGCATGAACTGTGATGCTAATATTTGGATCCTGTTGGTTTTTTGGATTTCCAGATACAAAAGGTTAGCTCTTGAAAAGGGCATTACTATTATAGAGGCATATTGATGCAAACTCACTCAACCACCTGATGATCAACAATCAACATCAAACTACAGAACTTTATTGGCAGGAACGTAATTAGACGGAGTAAGATACAGAACAAGGCCGCCAAATTCTCTACTAAATCATAGGACTATGGCTCAGCATGTTCAAGACTATGGCATGAGAATCTGACAAGTGAGTTGAGGTGTGCAGTGATGGTTATGATGCTCTATTGTGATAGCAACCTTTCACAAGTCAGTTCCACATAGCAGAACAAAGAACATAGACGTTAAATGAACTTCATCAAGGAGAAACTTGAAAAGCTAATTTTTGTACTATTGGTTAAGTCAAGAAATCAACTTAGCTGATCTGTATATTCCATTCTTGAGGGCAAATGTTAAGAATAAGATATATCAAGTCAGTAACAGGCCAGAGGCTATTTATTTAATCACACTTATATTTGATATAAATGTGGATAGGCATACCATCCTTCCCTATTCTCCTCCTCCTCTCCACTCTATTTATCATTCCTTTGCTTCTAAAGTTAATCCCAAAAAAGAACCATCTTATTTAATTTGAAGTCAAAGCTGCACTAATGCAAACTAGATCCTTCACCCTTAGATCATTTATTTAAATGATATTTGAACCCTCCACAGAACGTCTTCATAAAATATCCTATGAACACCAACCTAAATTTTCACACTGTTTAAGGAATCAGAATGAGGATAAAAAATAAGCAAATAGGCAAGTAGTGTATTTTTCATTCTTACTAATGCAGTGGTTCCACCCCAAAGCTTTCAATCAAACCTCTGTCCATTAAGATCCAAGAGGCAAGACAAAAACAGTAGGTAAATTCCCCTCAAACTCCATATTCAGAAAACCAACCTTCTATACACCCTCATTACCCAAGGTCCACCCCCCCCCCAAAAAAAAAAAAAAAAAAACAAAAATAAAAAGAAAAAAACAAATCATCCCATTTCCCAATTTATTCTAAAAAATGAGACCACTTCAATGCCAGCAATATGCACTTCATTATTTTTCTTATCCCCTTCTTTTGCATCCTCATAGACAATCATGTCAGCATCAGAGGAAAAATATCAACAACCAATAGTGCAATTTATCTAACCTAATCCCCCCCTAGACAATGAGAAAGTTCAATGCAGGGTTTCAATCAGTGTTTAGATCTGTCAAGGTGTCCAAATTTGTAATCAACGAAAGGAAAAATTTCAGCAAATTCATGGGTTAGTCTTTTCTTGGTAGGAGGGAGGGCAATGGTCACAATAGATTAAGGCAAGGTTGTAAAAAGTGGGTAGAATGGCAGAAATAAAAGCTCAAATAGAATGTTAATTATGAAACTAATAAATAACTCTAGATTTAAAATTGTTTTGTTTGTTTGATGGGCCTGGTTTCTCCATAAGCTACCATATTGGTCAGAACGTAGACATGAGCATAGAGACACGCCACTTTGTTTAATCCCCAGTTCATATAACCATATGTTCAATCCCCAGTTCATATAACCATATGCCTTCGTAATTACCAATTTCAACTCTTTTATTGTCAATCATGCATCTATGACTTCTGCTTCATCAGTGAAGTATCATGAATATGTCTTCCTTCAACAAATGTGTTTGGTGACTTTAAATTAAACTTCCAATGACTTCCTTCAGGAACCTAACAAGGATGTTTCAAGTTCCTCTAGAAACTAAACCACTATTAACACATGTCATTAATATTCTTCAATTCAGACTCCTTTGAGACAAGTAAATGAATGTCAGATTCATAGAAGTCAAAGTCAGTGCTTCCTAAAGATCTCTGAAGGTAATAGACTTAAATGATCTCTTTTTGCACTGAAAAATACAATTTTCATGCCATAAAAAATGATACATTAACCCTGCTCATATTATGCATTGCCAGCAAGATCTCTGCCTTCTTTGAAGAACTGTCCATCAGGTCTTTCTCCACTGCCATGATCATACTAGGCAGCAAACTCCACACTTTCAGCATTTATCATTCTCTCTCTATAAATGGCTCACTCTAGGCAAAAATTGTATATGCCTTGTTTGATTGTTTTGTCCTTCTCCGAAGCTCACCATAAATCTTGAGTTTGTTACCATTTCAAAATAGTGGGGGAATAGACTTTTTACAACCAACCATCAGATTTGGAACAATTTTTAAAAAGATTGTTCAATAAAATTGAAAATTTGACAATTTTCTATTCATCCCACCTAGGCAATTACTATAGTTTAAACCTTCAAAATAATCCTTTGAAAGATGGTTCAATAAAATAATTTTTTTTTTTTTTTTTTTTTTTTTTAGAGGAACACTACTAAAAAGATGGTTCAATAAAATAATACTTTGAAAGATGGTTCAACAAAATAATACTTTGAAACCTTCAACCAAAGTTTTTTTTTTTTTGGGGGGGCTATTCAAACTTGGGTGAGGGGAAATTTGAACTCAAGCACTCTTAATCTCAGGGCCTCTAACATTATCCAGCCGGCTAAACCTTATTTCCAACAATGTCAATTCCACGTAACTAAGTCTTTTTGATTGAGACCTAGCCTCAGACATTAAACCGTGGCATAGAAACACCTTTTAAATTTTACATCATAGTAAACCAAGTAGCACAGATGTTTCAAATTAGTTAGTTTTACGTTCTTTATGAACTTATCTTCATTGAAAGGAAGAAAACATTTGAGTATGGTTCAATAAGGCAAGCATTTGGGATTCTGTGAAAGCATTGTGCATTCCAATCATCTATCATACAGCTCCTGGCTTGTGCTTAATGACAATTTATCATGAGCAGATCACAAGCAATATCTCCCATACAGCTCCAATGGTGCACAGATATATTAATCATAAAGAAGCTTCTACAAAATTTCCATTAGTAAAATATAATCACTGGTGATGAGATCTGGCATTCCACTTCTGATCCAGACCTAAAAGGCAACACACAACAGGTTCCAACCTTCACATTAGCGGCCCAAGCAGATAGGATCAAATTAAAATATGTTGACCTAAAATAACTAAGCAGAATTCTAAGTGAAAGCGTTCATATCTGACAAATAGGACAATGTAAAAGGAACAAAGGAAAAAATATGCACCACTTTGCAATCATTTTATTCATGCCAAAGGATGCCAGCATTGAGCTTTCACTTGGTCACACAATGCCACAGATTGAGAGTTCATAAACATCGACCACAAAGTTACTAAACAAGATAGGATTGCACATAAATCTGGAATCAGAAGAGGAATAACGAGAAAGGGGAGATCAACAGAACCTTTTTTTTCTGATAAGTAAGATAGAGAAGGAGAGTTAGTGGTGATTGAGCCCAAGCTATAGGCAAACCAATAGTAGCCTACCCATATACCTATGATTTCGCCATTAGGCTGACAGAACATCTTCTAAAATGGAACCCTGTGCCCAGGCCTAAGAGATCGTGAGAATCAAGCCATTTATCACCAGAAAACAAAGGAAAATGTAGAATTATAGAGGAAAACACTTGGGAAATCACATATCTAGTAATTCCATAAAGGACCTCACTTGTTTGTCCTATGTGACACAAAAAAAAAAAACCCTCTTCAGGTTGTCATAAGTGTATGATGATAGGTTAAGAAATCAAATGAAAGCCTATTTGCTACATATGTAGGAATGGAAATACCTGATACTAAAGACTTCAATCCAAGTTATGCAACCCTAAGACACTGAGGCAAACCCATTTAAGTTATCGCCATTTTAAGGCAAACACATGAATGACATGAGCGGAACACAAAACTGAAGGGGACAATCTCATTCCCACCCTTATGTATCACTCAAAAGGACACACTGTCAATTCAGCATGAATGATTATCTTGAACTGAAAAAGAAATTTTCCCCCTCTATAGCATCATGATGATATTTCTAACTCAGCAGCATGCCTGGAAACTTTGTCAACCATGAAGCTAGATGCAACCAATAAAAATCGAACCCTGGACGCAGACAAAAGACAACTAGTTGCCCAAACTGTTGAAATTCTTAGTGAGCTTGGCAGTGACTTCCAACATCTAAAATTGATAACATTCATAAGCAAATCCTCCCCCTTTATTAATATAATTAAGCGATGTCATAAATTTGTCTGTCCAACCATTTACGTGAGAAAAAATCAACTATGAACACTAAACCCCCATGATATCCATTGGAACCACATGTTCTTCCATATGAAAACAGAACTACACTTTGTAACACCAACGCAGGACCCTTGGAGGCAAAAATATAAAAAACCCCCATACATTACAAAACAAGGATTGAACCAACATTCTCAACAGGCCCAATGAATAGGCCCAAACCAAGAGTTGTATTTGAAGGACATCACTGTAAATTATAGTACTAGGAATATTTTTCAGTTAGTGAGGCATCATTTTTCTATTGAATCAGCTGCGTAGTTGTAATTAGTTTGCTTAATTTGATAAGTTTGTTTTTAGATTCAATTATTTGTGTATAAAGGAAGAGTTAGTCTTCAATCTGTAACACACACAAAAACTGATTAATATATCAGATTTCAAATCAAGTCTTCCATCATTTCATTAGTTCTTTGTTCCTGTTCATCCTCACCCTTTTCCTTCTTCTCAAAACCCTTTTCTCCTAACCCTAAAACCTACATGGTATTAAAGCCGGTGGTTCCATGAGCGAATAAAGCCCCCTGGGTATGAGGATTCTCTCCAATTAGCTTAAAATCAAGCCAACAAGCTGTTAAAACTAAACAATCCCACAATCCCTACCAATGAGAAAATGGAAATAATCTAGCAGCCCCATTGGTTACTGATCTTCTCACTGTCGAAAATTACTCAACATGATCAAGATCGATGCTGTGAAGCTTAAGGGCCAAAAACAAAATAGGTTTCTGGAAGACCCCTAATGGAAGCTTGGGGACACTACGACAATATGATCATTTCCTGGATTCAAAATTCCATCAGCAACTCCATCAAATCAACCATTGTTTTTGTTGATGATGCGGCAGAACTTTGGCAGAAACTCAAGGACTGTTTCACTCATCAAAATGGACCATGGATTTCAACTCCAAAGGGCTCTGACTAGTCTCCTTCAGAAACAAGACTCGTTAAGCATATATTATGGTAAACTCAAAACTCTGTAGGATGAGTTTTTGATTTATAACCAAATTCCCAGTTCTGATTGTGGGAAATTGAAGATTTTGTTGGATAGATACCAAAAGGATTGCGTTATGCAATTTTTTATGGGTTAAATGAATATTATGCTAACATTAGGGATCAAATAAAAATAATGTGGTTGGATCTTCTTCCTCATTTTAATATAGTCTTCTCTATTATCCAACAATAAGAAAAGCAACATCAAGTGTTGTCTTCTACTCCCTCTTCTGAAATTATGGCTCAAGCTATCAAGAAGAAGGTTAATTATTCTAGAAGCACGACTACTCAGCAAAGAGAAAGACTCAACTGTACTCATTATCAAATTTAAGGGCACAATCTTGAAAATTGTTTTAAGGCATGAAAAGCAGAGCCCCCTTTTGTACACATTATAACAGATTAGGACATTTGGTTGAAAGATATTACAAACTCAAAGGATATCTAACAGGACGCAAATATACAAAGAAGGAAGTCTGTATGTTTCTTTGAATCAGTCTAGTGTCTTTAGCAAAGATGATCTGAGACAGGAAGGTGATTGTAAAATTGCACTGACCAAGAAGCACAATTTCAACAATTAATGAGCCAGCTTCAATAGAAGGATGCTCCCACTCCCTTACATTCAGTCAACCAAGTCCATTCTGCTTTAAATTCTAGGAAAATCGAATCCCCAGAAATGACTATTACCTTCACTTGCCTTTTTACTTACAAACACAAATCCTCCCGGAGACAATTCCATAGATAATTGACACAAGTTCCACAGATCACATGATATGTAACATTTTTTATTATAATTCTTTAACCAATAACGTGTCATATTCTGTCAAATAACCCAATGAAAATGAGGCTCTGACTAGTATTGGTATGGTTAAGCTCACAAATAAAATTATTCTAAAGGATATTTTGCATATTCCATCTTTTTCTTTAAACATGATTTCAGCTAAAAAACTTGTTAACACCCTCAATTGTTGCCTTGTGTTCTTTTCTGACTCATACTTCATTCAAGACCTTTTATCATGGACAATGATTAAGATGGGTGAAGTGAGGAATGGACCATACTCCTTAAAGAATATTTAAGTCTCTCCTACAGCACTTATTGACCTTCTTAGCTCTAGATCTTGCAATAATATCCACAGCTCTAGCTCTTCAATCTCCAACATTTGGCATTGTTGTTTAGGACATATTTCTAATTCTAAATTATAATTAATTGATGATCCTCATGTTAAAAATCATGTCCATCCTATTAATGGTAATCCTTGCTCCATACATCCCTTGGCCAAGCAACACGAACTTCACTTTTTGTTAGTCATCATAAAATTGCCACTGTTTTTGCTATAGTACATGGTGATCTTTCGGGACCATATTCTGTGTATACATATGATGGATCAGAATTTTTTTTTAACTATTGTTGATATTTTTCAAGTAGTACTCATAACTGTCTTCTCAAAAATAAATCTGATACTAAATCTTGCTTGGCATCTTTTGATCATCTGATTGAAACTCTATTTGGAGTCAAAATAAAGATTTCGAGAAGTGATAATGTAACTAAATTTCAAATGATGAAATTCTTTAACAAAAATGGTATATTTGACCAAAGAAGTTGTGTAAAAACTCCACAAAAAATGTTATTGTTAAACGAAAACATTAACATCTCCTAAATGTGGCTAGAAATATAAGATTTCAAGCAAGAGTTCCTTGAAAATTATGGAATGATTGTATTCTCACTGCAGTTCATATCATAAATAGGCCAACAAAACCACTTTTTAAAAATAAAACTCCTTATGAACTACTTTTTTGGTGTCAAACCTGATTATAATCACCTATGAGTTTTTGGATGTTTGTTTTTTGCCTCCACTCTTTCTTGAGGGAGAAAGAAATTAGAACCTAGGAGAAGAAAATATGTTTTCCTTGGCTATACTTATGAAATAAAGGGATATAAACTTTAGGACTTTGAAAATAATGCAATTTTTCATTCTAGAAATGAAATTTTCCATTTCTCCTTCAAAACTGATCCTGTAGGTAATTACATATCTGTTCAAGAACCAGCTCATGCCTACAGAAAATCAACCACCAAAGCTATGGGAGTTGCTCCCTTCCTCCCACAAGACCAAGAGCACTTCAACACTTCAAATAACCTGCTTCCTGAACCTCCAGAAGAACTGGAACCCATCCTTCGACAGTCTCCAGAACATACTCAAATTTCTGAGCATGAAGGCAGCCCTCCTACTTTTCCTGATTCATTCCAAACTGACACTGAACCTTGAAGGACCACAAGAATCAGAAGAGCTCATCTATATTTGCAGAATTTTCATTGTCAACAAGTTCATTTCACTTCAAACACCAATCAGTTGAATACGGATAAAGGTTTTCCTTCAGGCAAGTCTTTTCCCTTGACATCATCTATCTCAGACCATAAATTATCACCAAACTTTCAAGTTTCTCCTTCATCCATTTCTGTCACCAGTGAATTATATACATATTCTTATGCAATTGGAAATCCTAATTGGTGAAAGGCTATAGAAGTTCAATTAGGTGCTGGGGAAAGTATTACCACTTGGATTATCACCGAGTTACCACCCAAAACGGAGGCCATCGGTTGTATGTGTGTTTGTAAGATCAAGTATCAAAGTGATGGAATCAATGAGAGGTATAAGGCTAGATTGGTTGCCAAGGGTTACACTCAACAAGAGGGAATAGATTACCATGAAAACGTTTATCCTATTGCTAAACTTGTTACCGTTCGGCATTTGTTGACTATTGCAGCAGTGAAAAACCAGCATTTCCACCCAATTCAATGTAACAATGCATTCTTACACCGAGACCTGAACGAGGAAATTTACATGAAAAAGCCCCCTGATTTAACAAGGGCAAACTGCAACAATAATGAAGGCTTCTCAAGGCATTTATGGACTCAAACAGTCATCTAGACAATGATATTCCATTGCTTATATGGACGAAAAAGCCCCCTGATTTTCCATTGCTCTTATCATTTTTTAGTTTACTCAATCCTATGCAGATTATAGCCTCTTCACCAAGCAAGATGGCAACTTTTTCGCAGCTTTGTTGGCTTATATGGATGACATCAATGTAGCTAGCAATTGTGTTAAGTGAATAAACTCTATTAAATGCTTTCTCAATACAAATTAAAATAAAGGACCGTGGTTCTCTAAGGTATTTATGGGAACAGAGGCAGCAAGGTCCTCAAAAGGCATCCATATCTGTCAACCTAAATATGCCCTTAACATTTTGACTAATTCAAGAACTCTTGGCATTAAACCTCTCAAACTTCCCATGGATCAAGATCTCAAAATGAGTAAAGAAAAAGGATCATTTTTTACTGACTCTAGTATTTTTCAAAGACTTGTGAGCCGACTACTTTACTTGGCAATCACATGTCTTGACATAAGCTATGTGGTTCAGACATTGAGTCAATATATGGATAAGCCCACTTTGATGCAGCACACAGAGTTCAAAGTATCTCAATAAAGCTCTAGGACAGGGACTTATTTTTCACTTCTTAAACCATGAGCCCCAAGGCCCTTCGTAGCTATAATTAGGCTTCATATCTAAATACATGCAAATCAATGATTGACTATTGTGTTTTCTTAAGGGATTCTCTCATTTCATGGAAATCAAAGAAACAATCAATCGTTTCTCGTTCTTTCATAAAAGCTAAACATCGTGCTATGGCAACAACATGTTAAGAGTTAACGTGGTCACAATATATATTTTTGCAAATTTTCAAATTGACCATCCTCATACTGCATTACTTTATTGTGACAATCAGGCCACCCCACATGTTGCATTAAATCCAATTTTTTTTATGAAAGGACTAAACATACCGAATTGGATTGTCATTTGATTAGAGACAAGATCCAAGAAGGAAAGATTAAAGCCACCCATTTTAACACAAAACATCAATTGGCAGACAATTTTACCAAAGAATTACCCTATTATTTTTTCTCATCACATTTATTCAAGATGCAAATAGAAGACATCTATTTTCTATCTTGCAAGGGGGTATTACAAAACAAGGACTGGACCAATGTGCTGGACAGGCCCAAACCAAGGTATGAGGAATATTCTTCCGTTTAGTGAGGTGTCATTTTTCTGCTAAATTGGACGAGTTGATAAGTTTGTTTTCGGATTCGCTTATTTGTCAATAAAGGAAGAGTTAGTCTTCACTCTGTAACACGCAAAGAAACTGATTAATATATCAAATTTCAAATCAACTCTTCCATCATTTTCATTCGTTCTTCCTCCCTGTTCATATTTTCCCTTTTCCGTCTTCCCGAAACCTTTTTCTCCTAACCCTAAAACCTACAAAAAAAACTGAGAAAAGAACTTCAAAAGATTTAAAAGGGAGCCATTAGATCCTCCCATTTTAGAATTCTCTCCTAAAACCAACAGTAAGATTCCATTGCCATAACTTGAATAGTTAGGATTATAAGACAAGTCTAATATATTTTAATGTTTAGTTACAATCTTGGACCCCCAATTTGTCAGAATGAAAGGCATGGCCATAACACGAACTGAAAAGATGATTCCAGCAAAAGACATACTCCAAATTCTCACGACCAGTTTCAAATTTCGCTTTCGTATTTGAGAAATAATAATTGGAAAGGAAACAGAACGCTAAGAGAAGACAAAATAGCACTGGCGATACCCTTATTAGAATGACGTTTGGAGTGCTTATGGGATGATTTGCTGTGGCTGGATTTCTCTTCTTTACTTTCCTTCAACTTGCTTCTTTTAGTGTCGTCTCCGGAAGCTCTGTGCCTTTTGCTTCTACCTTCATCTGTACAATTACGAGAAAAAAGAGAGAGGAATATAAGAATCAGTGAGAAAAAAATTCCGAGGAGAGAGAGAACAAGACAATTCAGAATCAAAATTTGAAACCTTCGGGATCAGATAAGGGACTCATTCTCTTTTTCTTCTTCTCCTTCGATGTTCTGTCACCACCCATAATATTTCACAGCTTCGTTTTGGTTCCACACTGCTGGAGATGGACTTGGCAAATATGGCAGAGAACGAAGCGACTATTGGGAAAAGGGCAACGGAAGAACGCGAGAATCGGCCACATTTTTCTAAAAATCTTTTCCACATAATTATTATTTTCTGTTATCCTTCATATAATAATCTATTACTAATTTTCCCTTTGAAGTAGTTACCATTTTACTATTTTTTATTGGTTCCCGTAGTATTTTTTTAATTATTTTTTATAATCTGTCACTTGTTTTTCCTTTTAATTGGTTGTCATAATTTTATGTCATGTTATCAACATTTTCCAAAATAGTTGGCATTTATTGTCATATTTGGAAGAAAATAGGGGTATTGTGATTGTTTTATTGAAAAACATTGTTTAAAAAATTTTAGTGGAAGTGATCCATTAAAAAAGCTTAAGTTGTTGGTGCATAAATGAAACTAAAAATAAAAAAAAAAAGTGGGGCCCTGCCTAAAATATTCAATTCCTTAAATAAAATAACATTATAAACAATAATTTTGACCAACCTACAAGTATGAAATGATAAAATATTACATTCCTACTTATATTTTATTAAAATAGTTTAAGAATTTTGATTGAATCCACATATATTGTGAATGGTTTCTTGTGTGATTAGACTTTGAAGACTATAATTAGGTTTCTAATCAATATGCACAATTTTTTAGAGCTGTGCATCTAATTCTCTCGTAATTCAGTCAAATATCGTACGATCATTGCTAGCAATAGTTTTTTTTTTTTTTTCTTTACAAGGACATGGGGATAAGGGATAGGATTTCTAAATCCCTCTTATTAGACAACACTATACTATTGGGTTGAAAATCGTAAGATATGGGGTTAAGCTGTAATTGATACAGAAAAATCAAAAAAAAAAAAAAAATACTTCAATGTGGCTAAATATGTACATCATAAAGCACCCGGTGAGGTTATTGAAGAAATGATAGATGATTCCTTAGTGAAAGAAAAGAAGGCTACTACTACTCCCTCGAGACTAATAAGAGATAAGCCAGTATTACTCTATAGTAAGATGAATTATTTCTATATAAGTTTCACACCTAGAAATATTTGATAAGTTGGTAGTGAAAAAATTCATACACTGTAGAAAAAAGTTGGGATAGGATGGTGATGATTGAAAAGAAAAATTAAAATTTTTATTCTAATATATTCAACTCCATAATTTTTTATGATATAAAGACTCAATATAATACTCAAGACATATTAAGTTAGAGCCTTTATTTAAATTATAAGACAAATTAAATTAAAAGTTCTAGGAACAAGATAATAATTAACATTTAATATAATTTATTATATATGACTTACTTTAAATTTAAATTTAAACTCCTGATTAATTTGAAATTAATACATAATATTCTCCTTAAACCAAATTAATTTAGGATCTTTATTCATGGTCGATCTCAGCTACTTTCTTGTAGGCTTTGGCAACCAAACCTGCTTGGAATCATTGCACTATAACACCTGTATCTTTTGTTGTTTTGCAAATTCTCTTTTATACCAATAGCTAGGTGAGCTTTTGTTAAAGCAGTGAGTCATCACATGCTAGCGTTTCAATTACATCGATCTCCTCATCCATGGCATTAATCCACTTTTCTTATTGGGCTTATGCAAAAGTGAATCGGGTATATCCTCTAAAAAACCAAATAAATTAAGGTTGTTATCGTTAATTTTTGTGGCACTATAAATTTTCTATAATCCCCATCTTCCATGCTCAAGCCTTTGATGATAAAGATGATAAATGAACACTTGGCTCAGAAGATGATAATCCGAATTGAAAAGGAGTAACACTCATTTGAAACACATGAGACCTAGGCAGAGGATTTGTCTCCTTTATGGCTTCACTCACCCATGTTAGGTTTTTCTTTTCAAGAACAAGATGTATGCTTTTATCATCTTTTTTTTTTTTTTTTGCTCCCAATTTCACTTATCATACTTTTCAAAAATCACTTCTCGGCTCATGAAAAATTGTTTAGTAAAAGGATTATATAACACATGATTTTATTACAAAATTATGAAAATTTATTTATCACTTCAACTATCAAATTTCATAAATTTAAACTCCTTGATATTTTCATAATTTTTCACTTCTCTCTCACCTCATGAACCTCATCACCTTGATATTTGGCTACTTTGCTTCCTTATAGCAATTCTAAACTCTTCAAACACATCAAATGCTTCATTTTTTTCTTTAGAAAATAAACTCAATTATTCTGGCTATAATTATCAATATAGATAAAAAAAAAGTACTTATTTTTATTCAGTGAACTACAAACATTAATGAAAATAAGTTTAAGTAATTGTTATATTTTTCACTTGTCTTTCTTGAAGAAGTTAGATCGATATTACTTCTAGAAAATATATCATTCACAAATCTCATTCAGATGATCAATTAGAGATTGAAAGCACTTTTAACGCACCAAAATTGAGATGACAATCCTCAAATGCCATAATCATATCTCAACATTCAAGACCACACACAAGCACTTTATCATATCATGTTTGATGTTCAAGAAGAATATCCTATTATTTGGCATCTTTACACTTATATTTAAATTGTTAAAATTATCTTTGATTGTAAAATAAAGAATTTTGGAGCAAATAGTATAACCCTTTTTAAAAAGTTATCCCAAATTTCAAGATAGTAATTATCTTGCCTAAACATAATAAATATTAAAAATAAAATTATAATTACCATTCTTGAGTTTGATAGGGATCTCACGTTTGTCTTTAACTAGAGTTTTAGATAAATCACCAAAAGTGACTTGGGTATAAAACACATTGGTGAGATCAACAAACATCATATTCTTACTACACATGTGATTGCCCATTTTATTGTCTAGGAACCACATATTCCTTTTGTTTTCATCAAACTAATTGTGGGCTAGCATTTCGGTGTCATTGGCTTCATGATATTCTTTCTTTGCAAGATTACAATAGTCACTACTTGAAATGTTGCCCCTTAATCTACATTCATAAATACAATATCTATAGTCTTAATAATAACACTTCACATTTTCCTTGCCACATTATTTTTCACCATAGCTGGCATCTTCCTGTTTGAAGAGCAAGCTTATTTAAGTTTTTTTGTTTTATAATCAGGAGTTATACCGGTTAAATCCAATTTGGCTTGCACAATCGAAAGAGCTGTTGGTTTATTTTTCATCAAATCAAATTATCCAAAGATATGCACACATGACTTCATATACAGATCATGTATTAATTTACTATATTTATGATGTATATCACCTACTTGCAAATTATTGCATTTATCTAACTGGTGTAGCTAGATCACCTTTTTTAAGGACGATTAATCAGAACATATGGTTATCTTGATTTATTAGAAATTGGATAGTTGTCATTTGATCTACATTCATAACTATAATACCTAAAGTTTTAATAATAACACTTCACATTTTTGTTGCCACATCATTTTTCACCAAAGCTAGCAACTCTTCCTCTTTAAAAAGCAAGCTTATTTTTTTGTTCCATAACCAAGAGTTCTAGTGGTCAAATCCATTTTGGCTTGTACAATGAAAAGAGCTATTGGTTTATCTTTCTATTGAATCAAATTTAATCAAAGGTGTATGTTTATATGTCCATTTACTAATCATATATTAATTTATTATATTTATAATATATTTTCTACTTGCAAATCATTGTATTTATCTGAGTGGTGAGGCTAGATCACCTTCTTTTTAGAGAGAGCTAACTAAAACAAGTGGTTATCTTGATTCATGATTGTCCTTTGATCTACATTCATAACTACAATACCTAAAGATTTAATAACGACACTTCACATTTTTCTTGCCACATCATTTTTCACCATAGTTGGCATCTCTTCCTCTTTAAAGAGCAAATGTAAATTTTTTTCTTTTTTTTTGGTTCCATAACTAGGAGTTCTAGTAGTCAAATCCATTTTGACATGCACAATAGAAAGAACTATTGGCTTATCTTTTCATTGAATCAAATTAGCCAAAGGTGTGCACTTGTAAATCCATGTACATATCATTTATTAATTTACTATATTTATAACATTTTCTTTGCTTGTGAATTGTTATATTTATCTAAGTAGTGTAGTTAGATTAACTTCTTTTCAAGGAGAGTTAACTAAAATAAATGGTTATCTTAATTTATTAGAAATTAAACAGTTGGCCTTTAATATATATCCATAACTATAATATCTAAAGTTTTAATAATGGTACTTCACACTTTTCTTGTCACATTATTTTTTACAGTAGCTAGTATCTCTTCCTCTTCTTCTTGATCTTCGTCCACAAGCTCTCTAATAAAGAAAGTTTTACCATGTTCACCTCCATCTCTATCTCTTCCGTCATTGTTCCATCTCTATAGCATCAACCTCTACTTTTTTGAAAAGTTTTTCACGTACTTTGAATTCTTTAGAGAAAATTTAGATTGTAGAACATATTTAACTAAATAGAAAACTCTTATTGATTTGTTGTTTATAAAATTTGAGTGTGCTTTCAAATTTTTTCAATAGTCAAAGTAATAAAATCTTTTGACTCTTTAATTACAATAACAATAATATCATGCTCAAACTTGAAACTAAGTTAGTTTGTAAGATTCTTTTAATTATACTTAAATTTCAAGTATTTTTCTTTCTCTAAATTCGATTTACAAATATCATCATTGTTGTGAAATGATTAGCAAAAAATTTATCATTATGCATGTCTAATATCTCAAGTTTACCTCGTAAATTTTGTAATCACCTAATCATCTTATTGATTCATTGAAAGAAACTTTTAAAATGTCTCACACTTGCTTAAATATGGTATTAGCATAATATTCTCAAAGCTCACTTTATCTATGACTTGATAGTTAAAATATAATACATCTTTTGTCTTTTTTTCCTCATCTTTTTCAATTAATTTCTTTCATTCTCCGACAAGCTTTTCCTTATGTTTGAAAGTTGGAATGCTCATACCTTTATCAACAAGATCTAGTAAGTCATGTAATCCTGAAAACACATTTATTTCAATACTCCAATTCTCATAATATTTTCCAAATATAAAACATTCAGTTAGAAGAAATTGTTCATAGCTACTACTTGAATCTCGATTTTGGGTTAATTATGTTTAAAGGTCTAAGGATTAAATGTTTCTGACACTAATTTGACAAGTCAGTGATAAAAAAAAAAAAAAAAATTCATTCAAATTGTCAGTACAATTTGGATTCATATAAACGGATGATAAAGATAGAAAAGGAAAATTTAGAATTTTATTTAAATATATTCAACTCTATACTTTTTCATGATACAATAACTCCATTAATATAGTACTCAAAACACAATAAGTTGGGACTTTCTTATTCAAATTGTCAGTACTCAGGACGCATTAAGTTGGGCGTTCAAATTCAAATTGTAAGACAGGAATCGAATTAAAGCTCCTAAAAACAAGACAATCATTCATATTCAATATACATTATTGCGTATAACTTATTTCAAAATCAAATTCTAATCCCCCAATTAGTTTAGGGTTAATACACATGTTGGTTCAGCTGAAGTAGTAGTCGGGGACGAATGGCAGCTCGGGCAAAGACCGAGGGAGGGAGGATTGCGGTGTGGGCCAAAGGGTGCAAGCGCTGGGGGTACACAGTCAACTGAAAGGTCAAGCTGTGCTAGTCACTTTCAATGCACAAGAATCTAAGAAAGGTGGCTGAGAAGAGTGAGCAGATTCTCTCGGTGGTGTCGACATCCTCAGCATGCATGCTCAGCTCATTAACACTACCCACCACATTTGTCCCACATGGTTCTTAAGTGTCGTGCTGGATCTGAGTAGTTGTAATCCTTCGGTGAGGTGAGAAGTTTGCAAAATATACCCACTATTGTGTACAGTGGAAGATTATTCACACACCATATTCAGTAGTTTTTGACGCCTTTCTTTGATAACAAGTCCATTGTGAGATTATTTCATTGCCTGAAATGTCATGGACTCTGTGTACATCAGCAACTGTACAAAATCTCATACATGACACAGCTATTCCCCCTGCCTATATCAAGTGTACAAAATCACATACATGATACGGCTCCAACAAAGTGCTGAGGAAACAAGCTACCGATGGATTTGCAAACCGAACGCTCCCTGGGAATGCAACCTACTGAAGACACTTTCTACAGAAGAAACATTAATGTCAAAACCGTAACTTTGACCTCCATATTGCACATAAAGAAAATCTGTGGAAGATGGAGGCGGTGGCAGAATTTGGGACAGATCTGGGAGGCCAGGGAGGGGGGGAGGCACACGTTCCTTCTTGATCGACAGATAAACGTCAGACAGTAAGAGCCAAATCAAATCAGGATCGATGGATGCAAGTCCCAGCAAAGCATTTGTGGCGGCATCATGGAGGCCGGAAACACCACTACATGCGATTCCCACGACGAGACCACTCACCTTCTTGAATACAACATCAAGTGCCGAAGCGCTCTGTTTGTTCCTTGTTAATTCTGCAATCATGTTGAGCACTGCTGATTGGACTTTGAGGTTTGAAACTTCAGACACTGATTCTTCCAAGGTTGTTTTACTATTCCTATAAGGGAGTAGTAATGGGATCCTTTCATCTCTCAAGTTGGGTTTCTTTTTGAGTGGGGATGTCGCTAGAAGCTTCCAGAAATGGGGCCCATCATTGCTGAAGCGTCGAGAGAAGAAGTCCCCACCACATATAAGCACAACATTGCTTATCACACTTAAACATCTTCGCACAGGCTGCCACAAAAAAGCATCGAAAGAAAATTAAACATTGAAATATCTTGAGGCCACTGTCAATCATAATGTACTTGCTACAGTCTACCAAGATGATCATATAAAGAGGAGCCTCAGAGGTTTATGGTAGGAGAGAAAAAGAAATATAATTTGGCTTCAATCCCGCTTTAAACCTATACAGTTTGCCTGGAATGTATAACCTTATGTTGGGCATACTTTTAACATGAAAATAAAGGCACAGTACACAAGATTCTCACATCATGACGTTTAGAAAAGGTAAGATACACATAGCCTTACCCCCTTCAGTGCATCACTCAAGTTATTTTGAAAAGAAGATATGAAGTGAAAAATCTAATTACTATTTTGCCATCTAATACCCAACTACAACAAAGCTTTATGTCCTATTAAGTCGGGTTTGTTATATGAATTCATATTCATCATTTCACTTGATTTAGTACAGTATCCTCTAAGATTACGAATACTTTAAGTTTTTCTTTTATCACATCATTCCAAATTAAGTTTTCATAATTCAACCTCTTCCTTTCTTTCCTCTAACCACAACTCACTCATATTTTTTTTATTGATGCCTTCACTAGCCTATGTTTTAAGTATCCAAACAATTTTAAACACAATATCATTATATTATCTTTTAAAGGTGTAACTTCTAAGTGCTTAATGACATCTACATTCATTACCTTATCTTTTAAAGTGAATCTACTCATCAATCTTAACAGTGTAACTTCTAAGTGCTTAATGATATCTACATTCATTACCTTATCTTTTAAAGTAAATCTACTCATCAATTTTAACATTCTCATATATGAAATGCTTATACATATTACTATTTGATTATCCAACATTATAAAATTCATAAAGTATTGTAGGCCTAATAATTGTCTTATAATATTTTTGTTTCAGTTTTGCAATCACAAAGCAAATTGATATAATTCTCTATTTTAACTACCCCCATATTAGTCTTGTGTCACGCTATCATTTACATTTGTAATTCTTTGAATTATAGAAACTTGATAATGAAATCTATTATTTTTAGGAATATATTGCTCATTGACTTTAATATGTTCATTATTATGTCTAGAATTCTTTTATTTTTTATAAATAGAAACTAAAATGCTTCTCCTTCATTCATGTGACATTATCTTAATTCTTAAAATTATATCAAATAATTTAGTTAACTAATTTGCTTACAGTCTATCTAAATATTTCTAAATTTTAATATGTACTTTATCTAGTTCTATCAATTTTTAATTTTTAATTTTCATTGTATATTCAACTTCTTAAACTCTAATTTCATGAATTTCTATGGAAATTTTATTAATTTCCTTCTCCCTAACTTTTTGATCTAATTCCTCTATTATGTCTTCATCAAATAGCATATTAAAATAATTTAGCCATCTTTTCTTCATATCTTCTTTTATTAATACTCAATTATCTTCATCTCTTACACATGTAATATAACCTAGATCCTTGCTCCTCTCTGTAGCTCTTGCTACTTCATATACGTCTTGTCCCCCCTCTTTCAATTATATCTTAGCATACAACATATTATATGCTCTAGATTTTCTCTCAGTAACAGCTGGTTTTGCCAGTTTTTCTTTTCTTCATATATTTCATTTCATTATCCTGATCTAATAACCAATATTAGATAAATTAGTAACTTCTATGGTTATATTAAGGTACCCCTGGACTAATGAAAATATAAGCAAGGACAACAATTGAACAAAATTAATCTGCCTCTCAAGTCATACTAACCATGAGGAGGACCACCATCAAAGCTTCTTGGACAAAATAAGCAAATATCAATTAGAAATTAAACTGCAGCAATCTTTGTTTGACTTTCCAAAAAAAAAAAAAAAAAAAAACAAAAAAATGAAAGAAAACTAAAATACTCACCAACGGGATTCTGTTTCGGACACATGCAACCAAGAATGGCCATATTTTGTTTGCAGCTGGAAGCAATCTGTTCTCGTCAGCCCCTTCAGCAGCTTCAAGAGTGTCCTTGATATGAGTAAATGAGCATAATGATGCAACTCGCTCAACTGCTGCGTTAGTTTCTTTTTCATGCTTAAATGCATTTTCCACTTTCGCGAGTGTAATTACACAATCCTAGGATGTATAGGCATCATGACAAGTTAACGAAAAGAGAAAACAGAAATAGTATTTTTTACATACTCATGCTGAATGAATAGATCAACTAAAAGTTCAGACAACTTTAAAACATGAACAGCTGCTCAGGGAACATTCCAGGAACAAAATCTTGGAGGGGCCTAAAATCCCTCTTGTTATTTCTTATGGGTTAATATAGCAAATATAATTTCAAAATTTTCTTATGCAGCATATTTATTCTTATATTTAATAAAGTTTTCAGTTTCAATTTAGGCTCCATTTGGTGGGATAGAAAATATAGTTCAGAACCATATTTATCCAAAAATCTCTGGTGTTTGGTACAGTAGTAGCATAAACTGTTTTATAGTGGGTTTCCTTCATATGCAAGAAAATGTTTTCCTTCATGCTTGCGCACAAGTGATGGTCTGAATACTCTACTCCTACCCAATTCCCATGTTGAAAACTGTGATAATTTGATCCTGTCTGCAATTATCCTTCACATGGGAAACAATTAATCTTATTGGAGCAACTGCTCGCTCAACCAATTGTGCAATCAATTGCCCTCTTCCAGGCATATATCTCTCTTCCATCGGCAGTGTACAGTAAGCATAGGCTTCTCTCTTCACAAACAAATCTCACTTGCTTGGCCAAGACGATGAGACTAAGATTCTTCAATACCATCCTTGAATAAGGCATGGCAGTTAGAAGAAATGAATTAAAAATGTTAAATTCAGCACAATGGATTTGATGTTACAGACCATTAAATATGAAATTTGGGGGGTTTTTTTTTCCAGGTTGCTAGGAAGGTCCCTTTTTTAAGGCAGAGAAAAGGATTGATTTCAATCATATTTTAATGTAGAGATCGTGACAGCAAGGTGGTGATGGTCATGGTCATGGAGCTGGTTTGGTTGTTAGGGTGGAGGTAAAGGGGTTTGGTGGTTGTGGTGCTGATAAGGCATTCAGTGGTTGGGGTGATCGGAGGTGTATGATGGTGGTTGAATAGGAATTGGAAAATAACCAATTCAAGGATTTTCCATTGCAGCAAATAATGAGAAATATTTTCAAAGAACGATATTTCCTTCTCCAACCAACCCAAGGAAAATAAAGAGAATGTATCAGTCATTTGCCGAGGAAAATGTTTTAGATTGGAAAATATTTTCCATCCAACCAAACAGAGCTTAGAGTTTGTATGTAGTCTTCAATGTTTGTAAAGTCATATTATAAAAAAAGCTAAAACTCTAGGATTTAAAAAAAAAAAAGAAATTGAAATGATCACATAAAAAAGGCATAATTTGGTGAAAGAGCTCAAATTTAAATAAAATTTTTGAATTTCATATGATATTTAGTTCACATAATGTCATGACACCTACAGGTATGTCACCAAATATAGTTATACACATGATATTAAGCCACAGCATGCCTATGGAAAGTAAGTCATCCCATATATATTTTTTACTATGCTCATACACCAAATTAAACAAAAATATAAATAAAGTAACAATGGTATATGAATATTTGAGATGAACCATTTCTGATAGTGATGATCTAGGTATAATATAATAATGCACTCTGATGCCACGTTGTTACCATGTAACACTGTGGCCGTCTTTCTAAAATTCATTATTTATAAATCAACAAAGGTAGAGAGAAAATTTGGCCTAAATAGATTTGTAGGAGTTATACCTAAGAGGCTGTCAAAGCACGTGCTAATGTGAATCATTTACCGATGCTGTTTTCAATCATAAAATACTAAGGGTAACCCAAAGTACGAAGCTCCCACGTCAAAGGATCTAGAGAGAATTAGATGTATATAATCTTATCCTATATTACGGAGATAATATTTCCACCACTTATACAAAAACAATAGAAAAAACCCAAAAGAGCTTGAAAAATTAGATCCTCCAATGGGATGTAGAAAATTTTGAGAGAACAAATTTGTTCACTTGGACATTGTAGGGACACCTTGTTTGGCTCATCTGAATTCGTTTTAGTTGAAGTCTTATGAATGCTCACAAATGCATTGTCATAAACAAGGCAATGGGTCGCAGGCTCTTTTTTTTTTTTTTTGGCGAGGAAGGGGAGGAGGGGGCATCTCTTCTTCCTTCCATCCCAGTAGCTCCCAATATAAGATTTGCATAGCTAGAAGCTTTCTATTGACAGCTTGCAAATACCTGATCTGCATTTTTAGTTGCAAATAGTAAATGGAGCGGACACTTAAACAACAATCCAACCCTGCTTAGTCTATTTTTGATTGAGAGAGAACAACTTGGGGGAAAAAAACAAGAAAAGCAACAACAAAAACTGTGTCACATATTTCAATTCACAAAAAGATTAAAGTCCAACATGATTATCAAATAAGTGCATAATTAAATATAGGACAAAGTAATAAAGTTTGCAAAACTCCATGCTTGATAGTAGTTACAAACTATTTGAATGATATATCAATGAACACTTGAAGTCAAAAGTAGGATATTGCTAAAATTGGAAAGGTACAAGGTAGGAGGATAAGCATCCACTCATCAAGAGACATACCTCAATTATGTCCAAGGCAATAAGGCAGGCTGCTTCATTCTTAGAAGCAAGAAGTGGAATTACAGACATCAGAGATGAGCTGGCAATAGATGCAACTATTCTCCTGTATCTCTTTTTGTCATTTAAATTGAACAAAATATTTTCCCATTCATCCACATTCACTTCTGCATCACCACAGGGTGCAACGTCGTCATCTGTTTAAACACAACATGAACTTCAGAAGCATTGTGGAATATAAGGATGCCAGGCCTAATCCTTCCCTGACAGGGTGATACTTGGATCACAGGAAAGCATGGAGAATGAACTACGCAGATACTAATGTCATCCACCTCCATAGCTATGAGTCAAAGAACCAGATGAGGACAGAAGGAAAAAACATGGAGGAAAAAACAGGCAGCGGCCAGCAGACGCTTACCTGAGGATTACTAAGTACAAAATATTGCTGTAATGCTAACAAAAGAGAATTTACCAATAAAATTTTGAAAAATCAGAACCAACACATTGGATTTCCACCCACAAAAATGAATAACCAAAAAACAAAATGAACATTAATCTGCATCATGGGGTATAATTGGTACCCTGCTATTTTTGAAACTATCTCAAATTAAATGTTGCTCTGCAATCATTGACAAGAACTAATAGAAGCTTATGAAAATATAATGTCACAAACATGCCAATTAATGACAGTACCCATAGTCTAAACATAGGTGTTTAGATGTGACCAGTGCCACTGCCACTGCCACCTGAAACATGGTATGTTCCAGTTCTCACTAGAAATCATCACTTAAAAAGTAATACCTCATAACTGCATATCTTTTTGCAATAGTGGAAAGTGCAAAGTGGTGAGACTCAAAGATTAAATGTTGATTGATATATAAATGAATTGTAACTTGCCATATCTTGCAGTCTATAAAATGCTCATGGAATTTGATTGCTAATTCTTCTATATAGTATTAGTTTGTCAATTATATTTTGATAACAGGAACAATAAATTTAGCATAGTGTGTCCTTGGGATAGAGTGTTGTAGTGAATTTTCAGAAATATTAGGGGTTGTTAAGTCTGTCTTATGTGATGTCAGTTTCCATATCTATGCTTTTGCTTCGTAGTTAAGGACCCTATGTTCCTGCTACCAAAGAAGGTGACAAAACTGATTTAAGGTTTTCGCATGGATTTCTTCCAGTCTGGAAAGACAAATCAAGAAGCATCTATTGGCTTCAAGAGCTGTGATCGCCATATGAAGAAGGGCTAAGAGTTAAAAGCCTTGTTCCTAGGTACTAATTGATTTATGAAATTTCTATGGCCTATGTTGAAAAGCACTAGCTATCTTGGTAAGGTTGATGCATGACACTCAGATAAAGCAGATAAGGCAGAAGAGCTTCCATAATAAGGGGATAGGCCAAAAGGAGAAAAAAGACATGTTACAAGATCCCATCCATCTTAGCAGCCACAGTTATCTTTCGTGGAGATAATGGAGCTGCAGAGTTTTACATAGGAAAACCTCTACAGGCTACAGCATGTTTGGTTCAACGGAACAATTATTCTATACCTAGTCTATTCTCTTATTCCCATATTTGGTTCATTTTTTAGGTAGGAATATATATTCTCGGTGGGGATGCTATTCGCATAGAAGGGGGAAGGGAATAGCCACAATCAGCATCACTGCTGATAGCTGTCCAGTACATCAATCTTATTCCTAAGGCCTAAGCCATAACCAAACATCACAATAGTCATGGACTAGCTATTCCCTCTCTTAAACAATACATGTAATTCTACGGTATTCCCACACTACCCCTACTTCCTAGAGTTCAACTATGTGCAAAGAGTATTTACTAATGTTTTATAGGAAAAACTAGTTTGTGCCTAGCAATTTTGTCTCTGCTTTAATACGGGAAAAATTCCTTTGTATAGCTGATTTCTATCCCTAGATTTCTCAGGTGTATGGCAACTCAATTGTGAAGCAGAATGATCTTTCTATTGACCCCACCCACCCAAACACCCTGCAAAAAAATGGTTTACAAGTATAGGATAGTGAATCCCAAGGCCAGATGAAACTCCATATAAATCCCATCTGGTGATAGCTACATGTTAGTTTTATCAAGATTGTCAAGTTGGGAATTATAGCAGCATAAGAGCCTATCCAAGTTGGAAGTTGAGTAATAATGTTGATAACTTAAATGCATATGCTTATTGTATAAAAATATTGCTGGCTTGCCAATTGCAAAGTTAACAAACAATGTTTCTTTTGGAAACATGTCTTGAGATGCATCTTTTCCACGTAAAAAAAATATTGCGGGATAGTCAGCGTAGTGTCAACATGCATCAATTTCAAGAGGAAGCCAATATGCTATAGAGCCAAAATGGTATCAAAAATTTTAAAATTAACTGTGGTCATCAAAATGGCCGTTGACAATATTAGAATGGCATAAAACTACAATGAAAGAGTTTCATAAGCTATACAAAGCTTGTGGAATACATTGGCAATATCAAGAAAGAAGTTATCACATATTTCTCCACAATATAAACACTCTTGAGATCATTTATGAAAAAATTGCGCAATTCACTTGTCACATGTAGTAACACATTAAAAGCATTTAAAAATATCAGTAATGTGGTTTTTGGGTCACTGCATCACGAAAACTAAACATTAGAATTATTTTAGAAGTCCTTTAACAGAAGACTGCTTAGGGCTGTAACATGTTCTCTTATGTCCGTGACACCGTGACAGCAACCACAATCTAGTTTCATTGTCTTTACAGCTCCGTATTGTCCATCATCAAAGCTAAAACCATAATTGATGAAAAAATAATTCTAATTTGATTAACCCACAAAGGAACATGTTTATACTCTAAAATTCAAAGTGATTTAAAAACAATATAATTCTTGAACTGTTTCAAAGATATCTAAAAGTAAGTTTCCTAAGAGCCACATAATATATTTGGATGGATGGATTGTAACACATTCATAGAGAGAGAATTGGTACTAAAAAATAAGTTGATGAAAAAACTGGTTCAAATAAGGACTAGTGTTAGACTAAATAAGTAAGACTAAGTAATCCAATTGTAGAAATTAATAAATCCAAAAAACAAGGATAATACATATATACTTTAAAGAAATAGCAACAGAAGTTCAAAAGCAATTACCAGATTCTGAAGAGGATATATCCATTTCATCACCAGAAGCAGAAATCTGCACAAAGTGCCTCCTATGTTTCTTAACCCTCTGCACTTTTTTTCTCACATCAAGCATCTTAGCATTTATATCATGCATGTAAGTTTCTGCTTGAGCAGGCAATAAGTTGGCTTCATGCTTAGCTGCTTTAGCAATCTCTGCAACAGCCTACAGGAAACAATATCATTGATGATAAAAGATTTATTCATAGATTAGTGGTTTTCCACCCATAATTTACTGAAATACAAATCTGAAATGCTGAGAAAGGCTGCATCTCCTATAATATTTAAAAACCCTTCTTATCAACTATAGCCTACATGAAACAATATCATTCACAATAAAAGATTTTTTATAGATTAGAGATTTCCCACCCATAATTTACTGAAAAACAAATCTGAAACACTGAGAAAGGCTGCATCTGCTATAACATTAAAAAAACCCTTCATATCAACTATCATGTACATCAAAAGAACTCAAGCCAAGAGAAGAGAAGATTATAAAAAATTTACAATTCTGTTAGTACAAAAGTAACTATATATAACTAAATCAACACCAATTTGACACCTGAACAACAAGAAAAAAAAATGTCTCAATTCATAATGAATCAAAAAAGAAAAAGCCCCTGAAGATACTGCCAACGGTCACACTCCCCCACCAACAGAGAATAAAAAAAGGGAGGCCACACTACACAACCTATCACATAGAGGGTTTTGTTAGGTTCAAATTCCTGCAAACTTTTCTTGCAGAGAGGTTGTCATTCATATTCCATGAAGCCTCAAATGTTCTATTTTCTGGCAACTTTCCAAACCTTTGCTTTTGCAATTAGAAGCCGTAAGATCCTCCAACTTCCTAAAGTAACAGTTTTTTGCAAAATTGCAGGTTTTCATTACCAACTAAGCGCAAAGTCTAGAAAATAGTTGGAAATATCAACCAATATACTATATATCAGTTGATACATCTCAATATCATCCCAAT
The DNA here is from genome assembly GCA_033239525.1 of Nepenthes gracilis. Taxonomy (NCBI): domain Eukaryota; kingdom Viridiplantae; phylum Streptophyta; class Magnoliopsida; order Caryophyllales; family Nepenthaceae; genus Nepenthes; species Nepenthes gracilis. Next base: position 11,968,623 of record BSYO01000010.1, on the reverse strand, counting down.
ACTAGTATAATATCATGAAATGCCATTGTATTGGCAACATATCACAATATATTAGCCAAATTTCTTTTAAAACTTCGATTATCTAATAGACTAATACAGCCACAACTCATGAGCTTCACTGTTTTTACTCTCATTATTGTCACACATAGGCAATAACTTACGAAAAGAAAAGAAAGGGCAAAAGGCATGCTCTTCTTCTTCCTCTTTAAAATTCTCTCACATTTTTACTTTCTTCAAATTAAACACAAATTACCAAATATACAACTTAATCCTCCAATTTCAAACATTTTAAATTCTAATATTTTCTGGTGAATTTGAGATTATTTATGAAATTGCTTGAAAAAGGAAAAAATAAAATTATTGTTTTAGATCCACTTTTCTCACAATTTATTACTTGATTTAGCATATATATATTTTTTTATTTTCAATTTTTTTTTCTATTTAGTTAGGAAATTTGTCATAAAATTTAGTAAGATGATTTATTATCAATTTAGGAAATTAATTTTTAGATTTTTATGTTCAATACTTTGATCAAATTATGTAATTTACTGGTACCTAAATTTGCAATTAATTACAAATTTCATTTTCGATAATCGTTGAATTTGAAACCATGATATCGATCATTTTTCTTAATTTTTTTCCCCAAATTTTTGTTTTCAAAATTATTATAGCTATTTCAAAATGTCAACTACAATGGCAGAAGGTGGAGGTGGCAATAGTAGTTGTGGTGTCGGAGGAGATTAGAGGGTGATGTTGGGTGGAAATTTTGTGATCTTGTGCTGAGAGATAGGAATAAATCAAAATATTAACTACGTGATAAAATAATTAGTGGAAGGATAATAAGGTTGAGCGAACATTTGGGCCACGTTAGGGGAAATGTTGCTCCATGTAACTATATGTCGATAGGGGTTAGGCAGCTCATACAAAAAACATTTAAATGAACAAAAGAAGCAAAAAATAGATAAAAAAAGAATTTGTAAGGACTTGCACAAGAATATCATGAGTTGTAGGTGCAACTCCAATGCAACCGGTGGCTTTGGCTTAGATGGGTCGTATTGCAACGTTGTCGATTTAGAGGACGAGGGGGAGGCTTTACAGTTTGAGATGGCTAGATAGGAGAGCATCAAGAGTTAGAATATATATGAGGAGAGACGAAAATACAGAATTGAGTCATCTCATTTTGAAGATGGTGGCAGTAGTGGTGAAGCAAGTACCACTGGTGGTCTGGGCCCAAGGATGCAGCAATCATTTACTGTCCAAGAGCAGGATCTTTATGCAGCTCACAGCAGGAGGTAGTGGATTGACCCGAGAGCACACATGCTTGATTGGTAAAGAATGGCCCAACTATGTATAGGAGTAAGTCCTCTATACAACTTAAGAGAGTCATCAATGAAGGACTTGTAATAGAGGCTAAGACAGGCTATCGGGTGGTTTTTGCAGTGAAAGAACACTCCAAATATTGCTAAAAACAACCTATTTTATCAACTTATGTTAGGCATAGTGGCCAAGTGTGGCGTAGGAGATAAAAACCCTACTTGTTATGAGCTCATGATTATTCAATTAAAGGACAAGTATAAGCAACTAAAACAGTGGACTGATAGCTTCAACCCTATTTGGAATGAGTAGCATGTCATTATTATGCGTGATGGATGGCATGTGTTACATGTAAGCACCTGATCACTTTCTTAGTGTATAGTGCCTATGGAATAATTTTTCATAAGTGCATTAATGGCACTAATATCCATAGTTAAAACAAAGAATACTACTTCAAACTGATGAACAAAGTTGTTAATGAGATTGGGGAGGATAGAGCTATCTAAATTGATATCGACAATAGAAGAGCAACAAAAGTAGCTGAGCAATTTTTTATGTAGAAGACAAGGCATCTATATTAAACTAGTTATGTGGCACATTGTCTACACTTTATTTTTGAGGATTTAGAGAAACGATAGAGTGGAGGAAGTGCCAGCAGAGGCAAAGAAAATAATGTGTTACACCCACAACTTGACATGACTAATTGACTACATGAAGTTATTTGCCAATGGCCAAGAGTTGTCGCACCTTACCACCTCACATTTCACCACTAACTTCCTTGCCATGAAATCTATTTATCTCCATAAGAGTGACCTGAGGAACATATTCAAATTAGATGATTATAAGTCCTCCAGATTTGTAAAAGCAAAATTAGGTCCATTACACAAGGTTAAGAAGATCATTTTAAGAAAGGAATTCTAGAGAAGGTCTAATAAAGTGATTAGAATGCAAGAACTCGTGACCAAAATGCTCAAATTGGTTGACAGTGGCGAGAAATCTACAATGGGGTTCATTTATGAAACCATGGACCGAGCAAAGATGGCCATCAAGGAATGCTATCACTCTTATGCAATTATTTGGAAGAAGATTGACTAAAGATGGAAATTCCAATTACATTACGATTTGCATGCTACGAAAATATAATAAAACTTAAAATTAAAATTATTATTGTTCAATTATGCTTTTTATTTATGCTTAATGTCATTACTAGTCCTTTTCTTTCCTTAGTTACTTATATGTGTTAATTTATTTTCTAATATTTTTATTGTTAAGTTATTATTTAAATACGCAATATCAATATGGTGGAAGTCTTTCTAACTATTTAGAAAGTTATGGAGGAGTTAAAAAAGGTCGTCCAAAGGTTAAAACCCAACCTAGATAGTCAAATCAAAATAATAAATCATGTATATGACAACATATAACTACTATGTAATTGTAACACGTCCATTATCTTATCAAGTATAGATAATTTTCTTGATATTTTTCAATTATTATTTCATGATAAACAAAGTTCTTTTAAAACATAACTAGCACAAAGAGTTATTTTGTCTATGAATTCACATAAGTTGTAAGCTAATTAGTTGTTTTGCCGATCGATTTTAATATTTATATATTTGACATTTGCTAGTTTTAATTTTAGCTAATTTATATAATACAGCCGACTAATGGATTTATTATAGATCTTTTGCTCCTGAGCTATAAAGGATTGTTCTCCAAATTTTGAGTCAAAACACTTCTTCATCCAAGTGCAAGAGAAATTAAAGCACTCTTGGCCTTATAACCAATAATTTTAATATTGATTAATTTATATAATGCAACCGAATGGTGGATTTATTCTGAGTCTTTTGCTCTCGATCTACAATAGATTGTTGTCCGGGTTTTCAATCAAACCATCTTTTCATCCAAGTGTGAGAGAAATTAGAACATTTTTAGCCTTGTGTATACAGAGAAAGAACAGACTAAAATATGAGAAATTGAATAAATCAGTCTACGTCCATTATAACTTAAGGCTAAAAATACAAAATATCACAAGAAAAACTCAAAATAAACTAGAAGATTAATTTGATCCAATAAATTTGGATTATATATTTTGATAAGGATGATCCATTGGGTTCATGGTTGGAGGAACCGGATAGACCGCTTCTTGATAGGCAAGATAATTCGGAGTGACTATCGAATTTAAATGAGATGAAGAAAGTAGTGATGTCTAGATGCCACTGCTGCTAGGCCCAGAGAATAGCAACATCATAACAACTTTGCTTCCACAGACAAGCCAAGTTCCGATAATGACGACATAGGGAGTTGACGTGGAGATAGTAGTGATGGAGTTGATGTTTAGGGTCATGATGATGGTGATGATGATGAGCCAGCATTGCCAATTATTGAATCAATTGGGTGTCCTCTCTTCCTATAACTTGGAAATTGTTTTTATACTAGCCTAAGAGATGATGAGATGGGCATTAAATAATTGCAATTGCCAAAACAAACTTATTAAAGACGTTGGAAGGACGCCCAAATAGCTAGAAGTTCATCATCTCAAGATAACATATAGTTTTGATATTTTAAGATTTTCAAATACTCCGGTGCTAGTGATAGTTGAAGCACACAAAACTATCCTACGCATAATCCAAGGAATTCTCAACTTACGAATATGAGTATCCTTCTCCCCATTGCAAATATGGTACTAATACCCAATACAACCGGATTTTTATAGAGCATAGCAAAGCATAACTCATTTTTCACCACAACAACAACCTAGCCAAAAACAATTAGGGAGCACCACCAATGACAAATTTGGCCATATGTATGTATGTATATATATATATATATTGTTAATGATCAATGCCAATTCCAGGAAAGATATTATCCAAATCAATCATCTCTAATGATCAGAGCAATGAAAACAATAGATATTCTCTAACAGAAAATTTGATATGGTAGTAATATCAAGGTAGTTTACACAACTTCAACTTCTATAAATATAATCGTATTTTATATATTGATTGTTGCTTGCTAATATTAACTTGAGTGAACGTCAGATAATGCTACAAGCTATCTTATTTTCTACAGATTAGTTGCACACTATGTGGTGCAAAATTGAATTTGCTTATTTGCTAACTTAGCTATACTATGCAAAATATACAAGACTATAAATATATTATTTACTCTTAGTTTTTTAGTTACTAATAACTTGAATGCATGTCATTTGATAGCAAATGAAAATTTATTCTCAGTATGTGGTTTTATTTTTATCGTTTAATATTTGCTAGTGAATAATTTAATATTAAAATATTAATTCAATAAGTAAAAATTATCTAAAATACTTAAAATATACAAAATATAATTAAATGTGGCTAAAATATAATATTTATCTCAATTTTGACATGGTTACAAAAAAATTACGTCCAATATAGCTAGACTAATCACTACCAATACTAATACTAACACCAAAATTTCTGTCCACATGAGGTAATAATGAATATTCTTAAACCTCATAATATAGAGTTCACACCACCAATTCTTTAGATGGAAAAATAATCTTCTCCATCAAATGCTAAAATTTAGTTCTTTTCAAGGAAGCAAAAGGAGGGGGGAATTACGAACAACCACCTTTCTCCTTATCAATGGAAGCCTTGACATGCAAGAATGCCACTTTTTTCATGGCATAGATTATATCAGATGTATTAAACAATAAGTGAAATCACATTGCAAATACCTAGATCATAGGAATTCTGAGGAAGAAGATGGACAGAATTTCCATTACAAAAAACAATAACAACAACAACAATTCAACATCAAGTCTTTACTGCAAATTGGTTGTGGTCAAGAACTGCTGAATGTTAGTGTGAAAAAAAGGAACTCATGAGCATTCGATTATCAAATATGGATGTCCTCGTCATTCCTAAGTCTTTCTCAAACAGCACATCACAAAGAATTCCAACATGAGGCCCCCTTCTGAAACAACCACCAACTTGCTTGGTCATCGTCTTCCACTGCTTAAGGCCCATGAAGCCTTAGAAAAACAGTTAAGCAAAATCCACCCTTTTGCAACACGCCCTATGAAGCAAGGATTCACTGATGGTACTTAAACAATCCACATAGCAATCTTCAGCTTAAGCAAATTCATAAGAGGTCAAAGTTACAAGTCAGCAAATCTAGCACTATCACAACTCTCCTTCAGTGCCACAAGTGTTGCCAAAGAAGATAGAAAGCACAAATTCCACATCAAAGGGACCCAAATTGGTAATAAATTTTCCAAGACACATAGTATGACTTTCCCTACCATTACATTGATTCCCTTCTCTATTTAGCTACTGCAACACACTCTCCATAAGCAATTTTTTTCTCAATATCAATCTTTATAGCCACTTACCAGGAGAGCTTGATTGATTTAAGTGAGATCATATGAAACCCAAACTGCTGCTTGGAATGGACATTTACAGCCTAACAGCCATGATTAATTTGAAATCATTTACAAATTCTCAAAAAAAAAAAAAAAAACTCTTTAGGTGAGTTAACAGCCAATTTAAGGATCAGAAAATAGGTACAAAGGCTATAAAGGTGAAAGGACACTTCTGACAATAGTGAATCTACAACTTCCTAACAGATAATGACATAAAATGCATTTTCCAGAAGATATCACCTTTTCCAAATTATAGACCAGAATTGACATATGCAACAGAAAATCATAGGATTCTACTAAAGCTGCCCACTATGCAATTAAAGGCAGAAGACAACCTGTGCACTATCAATCCTTTCGCAGCAAAATTAATGAGGACATATGCATTATCAAGTGTTCATCCAAAAAGTAGAAAATGCTGTAGAAGGTTAAAACCTTTAAAAAAGGCAAAGTTAACTCCGGGTGCCGATGCCTGCCAAGAATCTCAAGTTCCAAGGAAACAGCGCGCATCTGCACATGGAACTCAAAATTGCTGAGTATTTTTACTCAAATAAAAAAAAAAAATAATAATAACAAACTCGACCAAGATGACTAAAAAGAACCAAATTAGCTATCCATTGATATAGATGCAATCACATGCAGATACAGACAAAGGATATCCGAATCTTAAATCAACAATGTTAAAGAAATAAATGTCAACAGATTTATAGCTGAAACTAAGATAGCAAAAATATATTGATATATACATACGTTCATACACACACACACATACACTAGAAGCTACATAATCCTCATAAAACTGTTATAATTGTCATAATTGCTGCCTGAGAAGCTATTAAAACCCTAAAAGTCAGCTGACAAGCACTTTACACTCATCAGAGAGAGGACGAAATTGAAGTCCCATTCCCACAAAATCACATGCATTTAAAAAGACAAGCAAAAAACACCAAAATCTGGAAATTCACAGCTAGACTACAGATTCTACACTATATTTTCAGGGCAGCTTGACAATGTCTCCTATAATCTCTTTCCTAGAAAAGATAAAGAATTCCTCCATGCCACATCTGCTCATATTAATCTTTAGCTCCAAAGAAGTAAAATCATTTTTTTGACTTCATCTAACTATTTTTCTTCATTTAACTCTCATGAATTTGTCAAGGAAACTTGCAACCCACTCCAAGTATGCAACCCATGCTATATTGCGGATGAACACAGAAATCATGTCATGGCTCGTCCATTTATATTTTAAGTTAGAGGGAGGAAAAATAAATGAAAAGGAGCCTTTGCATTCATTTCCAGAGGAATTAAACTAGAGAAATGAAAAATAGAATAAAAAAATTCAAAAAAGTAAAAGCAAACAACATAATATTTTCAGGACTGATAATAACTCATCTCCAGTAGTCCACCAATCAGTCAATAAAGTTTTCTAATTTATAAAACCCATGAACAGTAATGCATCTTGGCAGACTGACAGTATGGTACAAGCAGAAAATAAGTACGAAAGTCAAGGGGGTAAAGGTCAGGAGAGAAATTGAATGAGTAAAAAAGGAGAATTGCTTCCCTCTCCTCGTGTTAGGTAAATAGGGATAAAAGAAAAAGGAAACAAATTAGACCATATAAAAAAATCTGCCTGTTAACAGCTTTAGTAGCTCAGCACGACCACCATCACCTCTGTCATCAACAGGGTTTTGTTCCGGTGCTGAGGAGAGAGAGAAAGAAGAGAGAGAGAGAGGAAGGCATAACAATGAGATTGAGGAGAGAGAGAGACAGCTAATTTTTTGATAGCCATCTCTGAACATTGTACTGCTGGTTTAGCTGGTGGTTCAAGCAATGAAGTGGTTTCAGTAGAGACAGAGCCAAGTAGGGGATTCAAAAAAGAGAAGAGAGAAAGGGAGCAGTAAGAGAGAGGGGAATCAGAAAGGGGCAGTTATGGTTGATGGTGGTAGGCGTGGCAGCAATGCTGCTGACAGCAATGGGTAGGGAAGCTCAATCAGAAACTTGTTTATAATGATCTCTATATGAATCTTTTGTCAATGATTAATGGGAGTTTCATTTATGTACCAACCACCATCTCAAGAAATTTTCACGTATTTTACAATGATCAGGCATGCAAGCATTCCAATCCATTTGTGTAAGGACATTCTATTTGCTTACATCCCTGAAAAGGATCCAATGCAGACTTTGACAGGGATGAAATGGTTGTTCGTGTAGTTTTTGCTAAGGTGGCTTTGATGGTTGTAAAAAGCACAAGACTTCTTTCCACACCCCCCAAAAATTCTTTAGCCAACCTCTCATAGAGGGGTAAAATTACCAGGGCAAATGTTCTCTCGTTTGGTATGCGAGGGTATAAGAGGAAAGTACTTTCCCCCCTCCATATGGCCGGTGATCTAAAGGTGGCCAGATGACTATACTAGCATGGGAAACTGGAAAAGATAATCTTGGCTGTGACATGATCTTAAGAATACAAGTTACAACTCTTGGTCAGCACAACTTTCTAGGGGTTTTAGTTCTACTTATTTACTTGGAACGATAACCTATATAACTATGTAATCCTTCTTATATGATAAAAAATCATGCCCATGGGTTTTTTAAAGCTCCCTCATTACTTTTCTGGATCAAAGATACAAAGGGAAAGATTTGAGCAGAATTTCTTTCTGAAGGCTGGGTATGAAATGGTATATTAGCATTCCAAAATAACATCAACCAATGAGATAGGAATCATAGAATGTTGGTTTTTTAAAACTTGTCTAGAAATATTAGTAGTAGGACAAAGAGTTCATTTCAAAGTTGCGACATTTGAGAGAACATTCTTTAAGTCAGACGAATGGTGCTTACAGTATGAGCTTCAATCTTGCTTAAGGATCCACATCAAATTGATTCACATTGGCATGCGCTGTTGCTTGCTGACTGTTCAAATGAGTTGCATTACCACTATTTTTTTGTTGAGTATTCATGTAAGTTGCATGTCTGCTGTTTTTTATCCATTGAAGGGGAAAGCTGAGAGCTGGAGAGTGACCAAGATTCAACAATGGGAGATGATTACTCCAACAATCAACTGAAGGGATTTTTGTCGTAAGGATGAATTATTATGGACAATTCTGTGATATTATGGGTATTTTGGTCTAACTGAGGAAAGCACATTTTGTTATGCATTGGAGATCAGTTAGATGGGATCAAGCGATGGATCTTGGTACAGAGTGAAAATGGAATATTATTTGGACTTGAATTTGCATGAAGAATTTAGTTGTAAGCCTGTGTATGATCTACCCACCCCAGTGTTTGCAATGAAGAAGGCCTCATGCATGAGGCCACCTTGGCCAGAAGAAGTAAAGCAAGTATTGAACATCTATCTTACAGGTTACCCCAAGGGTCAAAATTTGCATCAGTTCATGGTGGAAAACTGAGTTATTACTAATGAAGGCTGGAAATGGATGATAAATGGTTTGACATGTGCTGCAATTGATAGATTCGCCATTGCTGGGCCAGGGATGACAAATGGTTTCTCACATGTGGCAATTGATTGATTCAATCTAATGGGCTTTCCAAGAAATCATTCATGTGTACCTAGGAAATTTGAAACATCAAACTCAAAGGTATGGTTAAAACTTTTGGTCAAGCACAAATTAAAATTTCTCTAATTTTAGCTAATGATTGAAAGTCATGAAATTTGGTAGAGGTAGAAACATGGATATAAATATCAAAATTGGTATTGTCATTAATCATAATTATATCAGTATCAGACATATCGACAATACGTATCAATATCAGATATATCAAAAGAAAAAAATTTTAACAATCGTAAGCTTAAAGACACTTTTGGCCTAGGAGTTCAAGATCAAGGTCATGGGAGGGCATCATACTTCCTTTGCAAAGTTTCACAAAAAAGGAAGCGCATACTTAAATCCAAAGGAAATATGTATTTAAGAAATTAAAAGAGACATGAATCTTGGCTAGTAGACATTAATGGATGCCCATCAGCTCCCATGGATGCAAATAATCACCTCAAAAGCGGATATGATGACCTCATTGATAGTAGGCGCTATCAAATACCTGTTGGAAAAGTTTAAAAGTATCAGTCTAACACATGTCCCAACAAAGCATTTGCTATTCCGTTGGTCAGTACACTCATGGATGGACCTGGTCATCACACTTTGGAAGGTACATTGGGAATCTTAAAGTATTTGGGATCAACATAGGGAAAAAACTTTTATTTTCCAACAACAATCACATAGAAGCACTTACTGGGAAAAAATAAAAACAATCACATAGAAGCTCATGCTTTTATGGGTGCAGATTGAACAAATCATCGGATGAGAGAGATTCAACTTAAAGTCATTTTATCTTTGAAGGTGATAATCTTGTCAGTTGGAAAAATTCAAAAATTAGCTCGCAAAGTCCGGTGAGAACTAGAATATAAAGCCATGATTTAAGGAATGCGTGAAATTGCACTTGTTAAAAGGTACCCAGAAAATAACGAAGCCTATGTTGTTATGCAATGATAACAATGGTACTACCAATTTTGTCCATATTCTGCGATCAACACATCGAGGCAGAACAGAAACCTCATCAAACAAAACTAAATAGGAAGCAGGTTTCTAAACAACTTGTCAGAGATGATGTAAAAGTCTAGGAAGTTAGAGGTCACATTTACTCTATTCTCTACGTGATGGACAAGGAAGGAATCTATTCCCTAGTTTCAGAGGAAGTTTTTGTGGATTTAGTTTGGGCTTGTAGGTGTTCCTTGGCCCTGTAGGGGCATTAATGTAATTTCATTCAATCATGGAAAAATATAGGAAATGGACATTAAGAACATCATCTGATTTTCATTCTATCTTCCTCCCTTGGCTCTCTCTCTCTCTCTCTCTCTCTCTCACTCATTCTTCTCTACTGACAAACTAACCCATTACCCACGTCTAATTTAACTTCTATAGATTAACACAAGCATTAAATCATTTTAAACTGCTTTGTGTTGGCAAGGCCTTGGAGGTATTGTTTTTATAGAATTTTAAATTATAAACTTCTTGTTGCCTTTAGCTCTAAAGACATGGGGCATCTCATAATGCAGGCTTTGGAAGAGTCAAATGTACAAACCACCGCAATTCAACATTATAGAGAGACAGTTTCCAAGATATGCACCCCTAAACTACACATCATAACTGTGCATCCTTGCTAATACACCTTGGTTCACCCTTCCCCGTCATTAAATGCTAAGCACAAAAATATTGTCAATGGGTTCTACATATTGCAAACTTTGAAGGAATACTTTCTACCTTAAAGCAGCAATATTTTGTTAAGGGAGCAAGAATAACAGTCGTCGAAAGTGCGTTGAGTTCTCTTCCCACTTATTTCGAGCTATTATATCTATTTCCATTCTTAAAAGTGAAGACTCATGAAGTAGTTTACAGACTGGTTGTAAAGAACTTTTCATGTTTCATTGGCAAGTGGGTGCAGTTAACCTATTTATAAGGGTGAGACAAGGATAAAAGACATAGTCATCTTCGACAACTCTCTTTTAGTTAAGGGTCATGGTGACTCATGACAGCTAATGAGAGCTTATGGAGGGTGGTAAGTGCATATACTGTATTGTGTGGAACAATTAACAGGGAGATAATTACAATTTAGTAGGACTTGTAGCACCTGGCTACAGAAATATCCTAATAAAGATAATGATGAGTGTCATTGTTATTTCACCTTTATTTTGGGTAAAGGAGATACGGTGGAAGGTTCACATTACATTAGTAGTAACATAGTTCTCTACCCATGTGTTCATGTCCAGTGGTGGTTTCTTTAGCTGCAAATAAATGATATCTCGGTGTCCAGTTACTTTGAAGTTGTAGACAATATTGCATTATGCCCAAATTTGCTTAGAATTAATAAAAAAAGATGAGAGTTGTTTTAATATAAACCTATTCACTAATATTTGCAAAATTTGGACTAAATGTAATGCAACCAAATATCGATTGATAGATTATGTATCAAAATAATAATCATCTAATACAGTAGTGGAACAATGTGCCCCTACAAATGCATATTGGATGAGTATAGATCTATATAGATCAATATAACTAAAGTATCGACCAGTGCAGCACCGTACAGACTAGTCCCCACCTGTCAGCTACATTCTACCACCAAAAATTGATTATTAATTTACTAAATGTTTTCTTCATATATTCTTGTTATATTGTGTAAGTATATATTGCTGTTATGTTGCATATACTCATGATATGTGTACAATTAACAATAAAGTTTAAATTAAAATTAAAAAAATGAACATAACAATTCATAACAATACACATTTCAAAATATCATAAAAATATCACCAAAATTCCTTAAATATCTTAGAATTATCCTCTAATACTCAAATTATCACTCTTGTACAAATTAAGGTAAATTTTCTAGTCTTTGTTATTTTCAATTACCGTCGCCGCAACCGTTGCAATATGCCCATGATGGCTCTGACAACAACAATGCAACCATGACTTAGAACTATGCTGAAGGGGGTGCTTTCTAGGGTTGTTGCAATATGGAAGATGGGATCATATGGAGAACTGTGGCCCACAGTGCTTTCTGTAACTTCTTTTCATCAGAAACTGATCAAGAATGATACATTTTTTGTTAAAAAAATTTCCATTAAAAGCTCCTTTTTCAATTGAGAAATTGGTTCAATAAAGTGTTTCACTTTGGCTAATCTTCATAAGGGGATCTATGTGTCCCAACCTGCTATGTCCTGTGCAAAATTTGTCAAAGTGCAGCATCCGCTCCTTACTCGGGAGATCTTCACAATTTTCTAGTATGAGCATATCTTGAGTTCAAACTGGTACAACCAGGTGTGAGCTGATAGCTTGGGATTGTTTTCTACCTTACATGAATGACAACAATTTGATGTTATAACTGTTGCAATATTCTGGACTGTATAAGGAGAAAGGACATCATAATTGTCAAAGTTCTATGCTGCAGCTGTCATCAAATCAAATTCAGTCTGTATTCTACTGGATGATGGTTCTATAATTTCATCTCATTCAAATTTCCCCCGAAATCTATATACCATAGACTTAAGATTCCAGTGTCTATTTTCTTTAAAATGAATATTTAATTTTTTTGTACTAGTCAATGCACCATAGGGATTCGAGTGATAGAAATCTTCATAACAGGTATAGAAAACTTCACGGCATCATAATCACGCCTGTTTTAGTAGCATTCAAGACTTAATAAAGTACAAAAACTGATTATTCGTCCTAGATTATATAGAAATAGAAATAACATTATACCGGCTCCTCAAGCAGTGGCAATATTTTGTGAGCCACTCCAACATAAGAAAGCACCGAAGCAAGTACATTTGGGATGTGAGGGTTTAGATCCAAATGACGTAATTCCCTAGACAATGAATCAATAATATAGTCTGCATTTGCAACAATTAGTTGACCTACCTGTTGCAGAATCAGAAAGGCATCAATAAATTAGAGAATCAATAGACAAGTAACGTATTAAACTAACAGCAGCAAAGTAAGACACTATGGTGTGAGCTTACAGTTGGAAAACCAGATGTAGAAGAAATAATACGTAAAACAGAATCAGAGGCATCTCTGACTTCAGAAACTGAACATATAAGGTTCTCAAGCAACAGATAAAGAGATGAGCGAAGGAATCCACTTGAAGCAAAATTGTTACCAAGGCACACAGAGAAGATTCCAATTCCATCAATAATAACCTGCTAATGACAAAAAGTAACTGTTGTCAACACTAAATGAACAATAACCAGGAATATAAACATGACATAGTATTTTCCATAAATTGGCAGATAAAAGATAACATCATTTCCTGCTGTAGCATAGCAACATCACGGAAGAAGTGCCTATCAGTATTTTGAGCTTCATCAGCCTGAACAAAAGAGGGTTTATGTTCCACTGGAAGATCCCAAATTTCAGGAGAGAGATACTCATGCAAAATAATACCAACACAGTCAATCAATTGATGCCTCACAGCCTTCTCATGACATGCCATCCATAGGGATTCATTTATTGCATGGCATCCTACTCTGCATGGCTGATTAAAAGAACCTACATCATGTTTTTCAACATCTTCATGTTTTTCTCTAGTTTTGTGAAACATCTGTATGAAAACATCAACTGCACCATCTGACATGCCACATATCATCTCATTCAGAATGCACACCGCAGTGGAAGCCTGCCGCAGCAGCTGCCCAAAACCAGTTCTAGCATACCAAGACTGCCAGCTTTCCTTATTATATTCCTTCATCCTGACCTCATGAACCAATTGATGCAAGTGACCCAGTGGAATTTCCACAATGCGTGACAAAGACACTTCACTTCTACTGTCTGTTAAAAGCACTGAAATCAGTGAGTTCATAAAGGACACCACTATTTCATTGAAAATAAAAAATGTCACTTCAGGAGAGGTGTTGACCTGCAATTAAAGATAACCCAACAAGTCTAAGAATTCCAGAAAGAGATTGGTATAGTTTCAAGCCGCCCATATGCGCAAACCAAGGAGGCATGCACAGAAGGTCATAACCCTTGTACGCGATTCCCAATGGATACTGTACTTCTTTGACCCAAGTGTGTGTGACAGGGACATCAAATGATGCAGCACTCCTCGTAGCCTGTCTATCAAGGGTTATTCTGCTGCCAGCTTTCAGCTCTGCGATAGAGTACAGGTACCCACTTGAACGAGGTCTTGATAAGACAAGTTTGTCAAGAGAACCAGCAAATGCAGACTCCTGACTCAGACAGACAGAAAACACATCCAACAATCTGGCTGCCTTCAGCTGCATGTCAAAAATTATGATCAGTGGTTAAGCCTGCTGTTTTACTTTCAAAAGATGCAATATGGCAGAGTGCATAATCGAACAAATTTAAGGCATCATCAACTTAGACGTAAGAGAAAAAAAGGAGAAAAGAAAAGGGAGATGAAAGAAAAGGGAAACGGGAAATTTTCCTTATTTGGAAATAATGCAATATTCCTCACATAATTTTTGTAGTTTGATTATTTTAGATTCAATGTACTTTAATACTTTTTCTTTTTATTTTTTTTTACAAATTTTCAGATTTTTTTAGTGAGGTATTTTTGGAATATTCCAGATAAGACTAGATGATTATTTAGGAGAAGAATTTTTAAGTTACACAAGTCTAGTTATTTCTTGTTTGTCAATAATTTTATAGCTGTAGACTATTGATTATGTAAGAATTGATTCTTGAGTTTCCTTAAACCAAAAGTTGGTTCCGCATAAGTTGGTATTGGAGCCTAAGGTATGCTCGGAAGGTATTGAATCCTGTCACCAAGCGGGCCACGCATTCTTCTGCATCAATCCAGTGCCATCATCTATTGGCTATTATGCTTCACCATTTTTTCCTTGGTTAATTTTGTGGAATCCACTTAGGTGTATTGCAATCCACACCACCATTGGCGTGGCTCTTTCCAGCAATTCACCAACGCAACGACCAGTTCCACCATCTTCTTCATCCATCGCTCCCATCCTGCGATCAGCACCTTTTCTATATTGCTGTGACCCAAACAACAGAAATCATTTCTTAAACTTCCAACGATAATTGTACAACCCAGAAAAAACAAAATCATGTTGTCAAAACTCAATCCAGCCCTCTCAATCACACCATCCACAATAAACACAAAAATAAAATCAGTCATTGATTCTAATGTGGTACCTTATTTCTAGATTTGACCAGTATGTTCATCAGCCAGCATCTATACAAACACAGCGTCCTGAAACATAAAACATGTGGACCAAAAGGAACACGAGGTAGAAAGGGCCTTCAATGCTGAAGTCAATGACCCATCCAAACAGAAAAAGACCGGTGAGGATGAGGATGAGAAAGAAATATTCAGGAAGTGATTCTTCGGGTCTGGCTGATGAGAAGGGAAAAAGGCCACAACAACTTGTACAATCCACAAGAGGAACGAATATATTAGCAAATTGCAGGCACCAGGGATGACAATATCGGTATCGATCGCAACCATATCAGTTTTAAATATATTAGATAATTTGTATTAATATTAGATATATCAGAAGAAAAAAATTTTGAAAAATCGTGAGCACATGCAAATATCAATTGATATATCAGATATTTGGCTGATATATCGGATATATTATTGATACGGAAATATATCGTAATTTTTCCGCAATATCAAGGGGCCTAATACGGATCTATATCCGATATCGGCCGATATTTTCATCTATGGCTAATATTGCACATTATTTTCCTTTTAGGAGAGAGCATGGACGCTGCTTGGAGGTTGATTCTCGACGTGACAGAGTACCTGCTCAAGGATGAGCCAATGACTCTTTCTTCTGGTGACATGGAGAACAATGTGTCTAGTGGGATGGACATCCAAGGAGGTAATGATGTGAGTATTCTTGCAAAATAGAACACATGTTGCAAGCAAGGGTAAGAAAGCACTGAAGCGAACAAAGTCAACAAGCAACAAATAGAAGACGATGAGGCCATAAACTGTGGGCTGAGAGCTGAGAGAACAATCTGACAAAAGCAGAATGGCCAAACATGTCTTTCAGGAGGAGGATTAAGGCCATTCTTCTGTTCTAATCCAATCCCTGTTTCTAGTGGCCAAGGGCTCTTTTCATAGCATGAGAATGAAGAAGAGGAGCTGTGGCCAAAGGTCCTCTTATGAGTTGGCAATGACATGTTGACCATAGGGAAACTGATACATAGCCAGTCCATGCATTTACACTTCTTTGATAGTTCAACAAATTCAACCTTTCCTTGATGTGACTTTAACTTTTTACCATAGGGGAAACTGTCATGTCAAAACTCTTTCATTTCACCATTTCGGCCACTGCTACAACAGTCCACTTTTTGAGGACACACTCTATCTTATTAGGTAACCATTCACGCTTTTTGAAGATCCTCTGATTGTCATCAGCATACACCTGATTGTTGGGTGCCCTGGAGTACTTCTAGGAACTTGACTATTTCTGTCAGGGGCACGGCTGGGCTGTATGAGGGTCGAATGGGATGGCTTGGAGGACAATTGGCTTGATCTACATCCTCATTGACTAATCCAGAAGAACAAACAAGTAGATCTAGGGATCAACTGACTAGATTTGGGCAGATCTAGCTCTCAGAGCTCAAATGTTTGGAACTCAGTCGATCTTGATGTCGCAAGTCTGGCCTACTGCTTGGCCAACCTAGTTAGAACTCGGTTGATCTAGTGCTTGGCCAATCCAATCTAGAACTCAACCAGCTTTGTCTGCTACCCAGAAGATCTGGTATGGAACTGGGTAACCTGGTTCAGGCCTTCATCACTCTATGGACGTGCCCTAGGTAGCCTTTTTTTGGTGGACCTGTTTAGTTTGGACCCTATCAAATTCAAAATCCACCGACCACCACCACCAAAATTGCCAACCCAAACAACAATCACCACCATTGCTGAATTACTGCATAGATGACAAAAAGAAGGTGCTTTCCTTCAAACATGTCCCGGACAACCTAGCAGTTGTTCAATCACTGCTTCCTGGGTTTAGGGCAGAAGTATGCTTACTGCTAAAAACAGAATTTGTCAGGAACAGAACCCTAAATCACCAAATTTTGAAACTCTAAAATTTTGGAACATAGTTTGTAGCCCAAAATTTTAAAATACCCCATAAATCATCACATCGTCCTGCCTCAACAACCAACAAACCATAGGGATCATTATCATTTGTCCAAAAACCACTACAGTCTCCATTGGCCAGTGAATGGTTAGTTTCTTCACAGCGATTTGAGGCAACTTGCCCAGGATGCTATTGCATTTTCTCTACTATGAACAAAGCAGAAAGATTTGTGTTTGATTCAGTCAAGTAAGTCTGGCCATTGAACTTCTATTTAAGTTGGAGAGACAAATCTCCCCTCTTTCAAATAGGGTTAGGTGCTTTCGGGGAAATCTAAAGTTTGCAGTTTCTCTTAGAAGCACTTTCAAGGTGTTTAAATATATATATATATATGAATTGAAACATTTTTAAATAAAAATGAAAAGAAATTGAAGAGAATCTCAATTTCCTTTTAGGAAGCTTTTTGGGAAAGTCCAATTTGCAGCTTTTCACAAAACTATCTTTAAAGCAAATAGCCTCTTATCCAACCTTTCTTTTCCAACTTGAAAAATATACCCTTTCATTCCTTAGCAGACTGGAGAATTGAAAAGGGAAAGTAATATCAGACAGACAGATAGCTGTTATCAAGCAACTGTTTGAACAAACAATAGTACAATTAATAGTTTAGTTCACTGAAACCAGAGGTAACGGAAGGATTGAGGAGTCCCCACTAAAAGGGAGGATAATGGAAGAAAAAATCATTAGAAGACACATCCAAGGAGAACTTCAAAGTACCTAAGAATCTGAACTACTTGTCATGATTAATGTACCAGCTCTGAAAATTCAAAAGCAAGACCAACAACCTGAATCAGAACATGGGAGCACGAACAAGAATGTGATCCAAGAAGTTCAACACATCAAGTCTGTCAATCTCGATGAGTTCTTTGGCAATCCAGACAATTTCGAGAATTTTGCTCATTATTTGCTGTAGAGTCAAACAAGACCAAATCAACCACCACTTTGCAATTTACTATTTCTCCATAACTTGAGGAAGAGTTTTTTTGAAGAGGGGAAGGGTGAGAGGAAAGGATGCAAAGGGAAATCTTTATCATTGTGTAATAATGCAATGCAACAATCCTAAACATATTATTATAATCATTATTATGCTATATTTTAATGTATTGTATATATATCTTTAGTCATTTTCAGATTTATTTTATTCAAACTTTTGATAATATTCCAGATAGGATTTCATGGTTGTATATTATTAGAATTTTAAGTTTCCTAATAAATTTAGTTATTTCTTGTTTTACTAATAAATTTAGTTATTTCTTGTTTTGAAGTGTTGTTTACTCTATATATTATGGCCTATGTAATGAATTTATTGGGGCCTTGAGTCGATGAATTCAAATTTCTTTTATTTTATCCAATGCTAGATCTGAATCAGGGTCACCTATGTCAAGGAAGATCCATGTTTTCCCCGACACTAGCTTTGCACAGGGAAGCAAAATCAAAAGCTATGGCCATTATGTCCTTTTTGGTACGGGAATGCAAGGAAGGGAACAAGAACGGGACAGGGCTTTAACATAGGAAAATAAGGGGGTAATGCAGATAGGGAGTTCAATTTATGGGAACACACAGAGAGAATATAGGAACTTTGATTTCCCAATTATTTCATCAATGAATAGTTTCCACTAAGTGCACCTGAAAATGTAAATTAAGTACCACTCTCACTTCCATGCTTGCATTCCCGCATATTGAACAAACTGGTACGGACACATTATAGGCCATTGACCTCTTAATTCTGAGGGAGTAGTCCCCGAGTCCACCAACCACAAACTACCTAAACAGAAATACAGAAAGTGGGAGAATGTGTCCCACTATAATTCTATATGCGGATAATATCCCAGTGGCTCAATTAAAGATGGCATGGGCACATGCTAGTCAACCATAGAACAAATGCAATCCATTCACTCAAGAAAACATTACAATAAAACCATTATTGGGCCCTCATCTCACAGCATAAGTATTTGGGTCTGTCAGTTATTTACATGATATCTAAGCCTTATTGATCAAATAGTCATAAGTTCAATCCCTAAACCTCTCATTTTCTTATAATTATTTCAGTTATATTTAATCCACACTTCAAGGCCCAAAAGAACATCATGTGAGCAGGTTTGTTAGAGGATAAAACCACTTATGGCCTTAACCTAACAACTTAAACTTTTGGATCTATAGATTTCTTAATAGAAAAATAGAAAGGATAAAAAGCTCCTAGTTGTCCCTAGGTTTCTGCCATATTTTGCTTGCAACAGAAATCACTGTCTATAATCACATAATACATGGTACCTAGTTGTCAAAACTCTAACATTGGTCAATTTATTCATCTTAATAGCTCAAAACTTTAAGCCAACAGGAAATCAAGTACACAACATCAGATGGACCTCACATGACTTGCGATGATTGCACAGCCCAACCAGCCCCCTTTATCATTTTAGTCAGTCTAAACTGCTTTTAAGTTTCACTTCAAATCCATTTTGTTGATATGCAGGTTAGTAATGTGCGGGTGAGAGAGTGAAATTACACTCAGGGCAACAGAGAGAGGATCTTTCTCTCCCTGCTTGAAATAAAAAAGTCCTTGAATCTTCTTTCCAGCTGCAGGTTACAGGACAAGGACATGAGACTTGTACTACATGGTCACCTGACGTTAAAATGAGATCCATTGCTCCTGCACACACCATCGATTAGTCTATTTGAACTGGGTTGCCCCTCAGTCCTGGGGTTGCAAATTAGGATAATTGAATCCACCCTTTAGTTCTATTTTAACTGCTACAAAATTCTTGAACTCACTAATTACCAAATCAACAATTGTTAATACAATCTTCAATATATACCCATTGTTCAACATATTGGTCAACGTTAGGAACTGCTTTCTCTCAATTAGTCACTGAGACAACAATATGATCACTCCAACATAAATGCAACCATTACTTCTGCTACCCACAATGTTCTAAGAAAGAATTATGAGGTTGCATCCAAAAATCGGAAAAACAAATATCAGTGTTAACAAGTATACGATTGACACTAAGAATTTAGAGACACGCACATTAGGGAAAAGGTATGTGCTCTACAAAGTACAAGCCAATAATCAGCAGAACCAGGTGCCTCTTATTTGATCAGAATAAGAAAGATGAAAAAGTACATAGAATGAACTTGCTTATGAGAAAGAAAAGCATGGAGGCACATACAGGAGAGTGCAGAAGGTGATTAACAACAAATGAAGGACCAGAATAATAAATCCCTGCAAGGAGTTGCTGAGCATGAGCTACAGCAAGGGGCTCATCACCACCAAGCACCATTTTCGGAAGGTTTTCTAGAAGCCTGTTTTTTCAAAGAGAAGTATCAATAAATGCTTCTGTTCAAGACCACATTCCCATCAATTGAAGTAACATAATACAAACCTGTCCAAAATTACAGCAACATCACGTTCCACATTATGTTCCTCATTTGATGACAAGTAAAATTCAAGGAACTCCTGTGCAGCCACAGATACCTCTTCACAATCATCACAAACCAAAACATATAAGCACTCCTGCAAACAATGATGGACAGAGCGCATATAAAGACTGCAACTACCAAGTGACTGTGAGATGCATAAAAAAAACAAACTATTAGTCTATAGAATGAGCATTAAGTAACAAATGCATCTCATTATTTGGAACATACCAACATGTTGAACATCGAAAAATAAATTCAAAAAACAAAAAAGACATGATACCAGAACAGTAGGTGTAGGACCTAGATGCTTGAACCGCCGCTTGGGGCACAATTCAATCATGCCAAAATAAAATTCTCACTGTGAATTAAACCTAAGGGATAGCAAAGATCCAATTTTGGTGAGGGTGAGTACCACAATATGGATATTCTCAAAGTGATGGTCAGAAGCCACAATCTTAGAGATCAACCCAAAGATAAAGCAAATCCCACAGGCACCTCAGAATCCACCTACAGGATGGCAGAATGCCAGCAAGAGTTCACACTACAAACAAATTTTCAATAATCAATGGAACACTCGATATATCAAGTGATTCCCTATTTATAGGGATTAAAGGTCGATTTAATTTCAAGAAAGTTTGAAAGAAAAAAAAAAAATAACGGAAAATACTTTCCCATGCTTGGATTGCAAGGAAAATCACAAGCAAAAATTATAAAGGAAATTTTGTTTTAAATATTTATATTTAAGGAAGGTATTTTTATTTTATTTTCTTGCATTTTCATTTATTTCCTCGTTATTCTCTTTTCTTCAAAATTTTTATAACCAAACCAACCCTAACGGATCTAGGGAAAGAAAACAATAAACTGTAGCTAAATCATAAGAATAACAACTTAATCACAATGAATCAAATTCTAAAGCTGATACAAATTGACACGGCTTAGACAACAAATCTTATAGAAAAACAAAATATTACTCAAAAATTTTCTATAATCCGAAAATCTCACAATTTATAATAATTTCCAAAAACAAATAAAATCGACCAAATAATTCATTTTGACAAACCCCACCCCCGGTTAAGCCCCATCGTACTCCAATGGATAGAGAAGACTCGTCCTCAACTCCTAAAACACACAAAGATTAATGTGATTTAATTATATGCATAATTTGGAGCATATTTTATGATAAAATCTCCCACTCAAGTGACTTTTAAGTGGAAATAAGTTGTTGACAGGACAAGAGCAATGTGGTCCTTTTCACTTCACCGGAGCTTTGTTGGTGTTGTTACAAAGCCAATTTCAAGCCTTACACTTTTGTCTCTACACATACCTCGAAATTCAAATAATTTCAGGATAAAATTATGAAGCAATCATTCAACCACTTTGCAACTCTTTTCACCCACAATCAAACTAATTCATCCTCATCATCAAAACAACTTCAATCACCTTCTTGATTTAACTAATTTTTTAATCCTTATTGGCTAGAGAATGTTGTGCAGAACTCTTAAGAGCTAGAAATAAACTTGGCTTTATCAATGGAGAAAGCTTGCAACCAACTGATCTAGGATATCTTCTAGAAGCCTCAGAATGATTTAATGATATGATAGTTTCATGGATCAAGAACTCCATTAGTGGTACCAGCAAATCAAGTGTAACCGTTTTTGATGTATATGAGATTTGGATGGAACTTGAAGACTGATTTACAAAACAGAATTAACCCAGATTCTTTCAACTGTAAAAGGATTTAAAATGCTTCAACAAAATAAGATTTCATAAGCATCTGTAGTGGTAAACTCAAACTTTGTGGGATGAAATTGTTGATCCTCTTTTTGACAGTCATTGTGGAAAACTCAAGATTCTCATAGACAGGTAATAGATATAAAAGAGATTGTCATTCAGCTTCTAATGGCTCTGAACAGTTCCTTTGTCAATTCTAGAGATGAAACCATGCTGTTAGATCCTTTACCTCCTGTTAACAAGGTTTTTTCATTGATTCAACAACAGAAGCAACATCAGATGTTTCTCATGTTCCATCTCCTGATTCAATCACCTTAAATGTGAAAAGAACTTTACTGGTGCAAAATTCAGAATAAGATCTTCTCAGAAACGTGACAAACCCCATTGTGCACATCATAAAGTTCAAGGTCATCTGTTTGAGAATTGTTTTAAAGCAGGAAATGCAGAAGTTCCTACTTATACTAGTACATTGCAATATGATAGGCCATGTAGCAACAAATGCTATTGGGTATATGGCCATCAACAAGAGCATAAGTTGTTCAACAAAACCTACAATTCAGCTATTCTCAATCAATTCAGATCAGGAGGACAAGGTTGCATTAACTTAAGGAAACTATCTACAACTCCTACCTTGTACTCTCAATCAAGGTAGATCACAGTTGGGTCCAAGATTCCAAATGCCTTGCATTGTCACTAGCCTTTCCACCTACACACACAAGCCAATTGATCCATCAAACATTTCTTGGATTATTGATACAGGTGCCACAGACTACATGTTCTATTATGTTTCTTTCTTTACTTATATTGCATCCAAAGTATGCTATTCAGAAAAATTGCCATAAGGAAATGAAACCCGTCTTTTACATTGGTCACACTCAATTGACAAACACAATTATTTTGAAAGATTCATTACATGTTCCATCTTTCTTGTTCAATTTAATTTCAACAAAGAAACTTTCTACATCACTCGATATTTTGTTTTCTTCTCCAATTCATGTTTATCCAGGACCTTGTATCTTGGTAATGATTAGGTTGGATGAGATGAAGAATGGACTATATCACCTACAATACAACCTATTAAAGTATCTCCAACAGCTCTAGTTACTGCACTCTGTAAATTCTTGAATAAAGAAATCAGCATTTCAGCTTCAATCACTAAATATACTGCAATAACTAATCATTGACACTGATGCCCCGGACATATTTCTTCTTCTAGAATTGCTTTGATTGATGATCCTACTGTGAAACACTATATCACATCCAATAATACAGCTCCTTGTTACATATGTCCAATGGCTAAACAACATCAACTTCATTTTTCCACCAGTCATCACAAGTCTTCTTCAATCTTTGAAATTATACATTGTGATCACTGGGATCCTAGTTCAATCACTGTATATGAAGGTTCAAAATATCATTTGAACATAGTGGATGATTTTCTCGAAACACATTGGTCTATCTACTTAAAACTAAATCTAAAACAAGAAATGGTTCAGAATCCTTCTACAATATAGTACATACTCAGTTTGGAACCACGATCAAAATTCATAGAAGTGCTTATGTAGATGAATTTCAAATGAAGGACTTTTTTCAACAGTAAAGGAATCATTCACCATAGAAGCAGTATGGAATCACCACCACAAAATGGT
The DNA here is from genome assembly GCA_033239525.1 of Nepenthes gracilis. Lineage (NCBI taxonomy): Eukaryota > Viridiplantae > Streptophyta > Magnoliopsida > Caryophyllales > Nepenthaceae > Nepenthes > Nepenthes gracilis. Next base: position 11,944,472 of record BSYO01000010.1, on the reverse strand, counting down.
ATTGTTGAAAGAAAGCATCAACACTTTCTTAATATAGTTTTGGCCATAATATTTTGGACAATAAATCCTCTTTTAAGTCATGGAATGATGCATTTTAAGTTCTAGAGCTCAAACCCAACTGATCAAAAAATAGAAAACCTAATGAGCTTCTTTTTATCATCACCCCACTTATGCTTGTTAGAAAATTTTTGGATGCCTATGTATTGCTTCCACATTATCTCATGGTAGAAATAAATTTGATTTAGATGTAGAAGATCTGTGTTACCCGGCTATCCTTTTGGAATCAAAGGTCATAAAATTTTGTATCTTGATAGTAACACTACTTTTATATATAGAGTTCATCATTTTTCATGAATCTGACTTTCCTTTTCACACCATTGCTCATTCTCATATATCAGGTATAGAACCTTCCTCTTATTTTTAACGGGCCTATTCCTGATACTTTAGATTATCCTACTTCTTCTCTCAATAAACTCATCTCTACTGCACCTATTAAGCAGCCTCTTGTTTCTTTTCAAAAGGAATCTGCTTCAAATACTATCTACATGAAATTCCTGCTTCCACAGAATTACCAATTTCTTCACCTCCTCATCAAATTGATTCTCTTTGAAAGTCTACCAGAACTGGAAGAGCACCTCAATAATTACAGGAATTCCACAGTCAACAGGTTAATTTCCACTCACCAGCTCACTCATTGAACAATGTACGAGCTTCTGCATCGCATAAATCTTTCCAATTAACTGATTCTTGTCTCCCATTGATTTTCACATAATTTTCAAGCCTTTTTTTCTTCTTCTATTTCCACTATAACCTCAAACTTACAGACAAGTTATCTAACATCCCAAACGATGGAAGGAAACAGAAGCTCTTACTAATTCTATATCTATGGAACCTCCTGATATACAAACATTCATTGAATCAAGAGAGAACTCAGTAGTTCCCTTATTCTGTGTGTTCTTGATTATCTTCTCAAATTTCTTGCTATCATACACCCATCCCACAAGATATAACGTCTCATGCATGGGCTACCTTGTTTTTTAAGATAAAATTCTGTCAATAGGGAAAAAACTATCACCATCAGTATCATGCATCAGTCTTTCCACAAAATCAAAAGAGGAGGGTTACTGTACATTTCTCCTTTGTGATATGACGTTTTACAAATATACAAAAAGAACAAAAAACTACAAATAAAAAACTACAAATTCTCCTAGAAGATTCCATGTCTTCAAAAATCCTCTGCTTCTCTATCAATAGGCACCACCAGATTGCCACTGCAACCACATTCCGTGCCTCCTGTTGCCGCTCTACCTTCAATTATGCTTTTCCAGGAGAATAAACATCCTTCACCATCTAATAAAGCACCAAAGAAACAGCAAGTCAAGGTAAAGACAACAGCCACAATTACTGAACACAGAGACAATGAACCAGTAAATGATCACCCAACTCTAATGCTTCTTTCCAAAAGTTGCACCTACCAGCCAGGTTGGAACTTCATCTTTTAAAGCAGTCAATTGGAGGAACATTTGCTCTTACAAGACAACCAAGCACAAAACAACCTTATGGGCTCTTTCTCATCCATATAAAAATAACTGGGAAGCAGATGTCACTCTCTAAATCTAGGATTTATATCAACTGTTGATAGAACTTGCTCTCAGCCACATCATCTCAAGTGTGGATTCTCAACTTATACAATGGAAAAAATTTATCTAGGACTCAATCTTTCCAATGCTTATGATTTTCTATACATCTACGCAATTCACAGGATTTCTAATCAAAGTAAAATCCCAGCATTGCTTCTCACCTATCCACTGACAACTTCCGGGACAGAGGCACCTTTTCCATCCGCCCTTCCTAAATGATCAAAGGATTTCACTTCTAACCTGTTCACGTTAGGGGTTTCTATGAATGTGGGAGAGGGCTAATTGCCCCCATCTTTCTTTTTTCTCTTCATTATATAGAGTGGTAAAACAGTACATGTATGCAAGGGATACAGAATCAATAAAATAAACGGAGAAAAAGCTAAAAATCCTCCTTTGATTCACATAATCATATCTTTGTCTACTATGCTAAAGTTCCTGAACACCCCCAAATTCGAGTATAAATGTCATTCAACCAAGCTTGTAACAAATAAACTTTAGTCGATGACAACTGAAAGACTATGTGAGCACATTGGCAAGTTAATCTCCAAATTTCACAAATGGCATGCATATAATTGAGTTTATAATTTTGTCCCAAACAAAATGGCAATCAACTTCAATATGTTTGGTTTTTTCATAAAATACTGCATCGGATAAGATATGTAGTTCAGCATGATTATCGCAAAAGAACAAGGTAGGAGTAGTTGGAGGAAACAAATTTCCTAAAGACAATGTTAAAACAATGTAAGCTCACTTGTAGTGTGTACCTTTGTCACGACCCGAAATTACCATTTACCAACCCTAAATTATGACGCTGCAAAACATATTTCCATGCTACTCAACACCAACATCTTAGTTTTTCATAAAATGTTCAAAATATATTATAAATCTCAAATTTTGGTTGAGATAAAGTGTGATAGAGTCTAAGGCACCAAATGAGGCCAATTTATCCTACTCTTGGGAGCCTTCTTCACTTGCCACCTCATAAGACACTTAAAGAATCATAAGCATACACCAAAAACACCTTGCAAGCATGCATGTTTTATCTCCATGCATAAAGACACTAGCAATGTAAGACTTCTTAGTGCTCTACTAACAGTCCCACCCTACAATAGTTTAACACTACAATTCCCACCAAGGCATGAACTTTCCCATAATTTTTCACCAACTCACAAGACTTAAATGAACTCCCAAGACTTCTCTATGTTGAAAAGATTGGGCCAAAAAAAATGGATCAAAGTTTTCAAGGCATAGACATAAAAATCAACTCTAGTAGCCCATTATGCTCTTGGCAAAACCAATTAGCCCATACATGAGAAAATCTATTAGGTCATGCAAATTAAGTCCACCTATGATTATCATGTATAATTTTAAATATTCACAAAATCTATGTAAAAAATAAAGGCCTTTTAAGCATGCCCAGACAAACATCAAAATCAAAGTTTAATCTCAAAAGAACGATATCACATTCACTCCCTTTTAGAAGGAAATTTAGTCCTTGAAATTGTTACCTCAATCCTAGCATAAGTGAGGATATTTCTCACAATTCTGATGCTCTCATTCCCATGTGGCTTCCACCAATGAATGGTGCCTTCACAATATTTTAAACAATGGAATCACCTAAAAACATAGGACTTGATCCCTCCGATCTAGCACTTGTACCGGATCCTCATACAATAGATCACCTCGAATATATAGTGGCTCATACTTGATCATCATAGACGTACTTCCGCAATATCAAAGATATCATGCACATCAAATAAAGCCGGAGGCAAGGCTAGCCTGCAAGCCACTTCCCTTACCTTCTTTAATATTTCAAAAGGTCCTAGACACCACGAGCTCAACTAGCCCCTTTTACAAAATATCATAATTTTCTTGGCGGGATAGTCTTCTAAGGAGCACCACGTCTCCAACTTCAAATTGCTAGTTGTGTCTCCTCTTAAAAGCATAGTGTTTTTGATTATTAGTCACATAATAGTATTAGCGGCAATCACAGCTAATAGTATGCAGACGAGAGCCGAGCCAGTCTTAAGCCATGCTACACTCAACAAGGATATCATTCGATAAGCAATGTGGAGTGTGAAAGTTGATGTCTGGGATCCAACCGGAAGGAATGAGAGAGAATGTTCCTAACAATAAAGCATAAACATCTCAATGATAATTGGTCTTTTCCTAAGGAAGTCTAGGGAAAACAAAACTGTGTAGATGAAGACTCATACTTGTAACCCAAAGTAGATAATATACTATCATGTGGACTAGAGTTGCTACAAACATTGTCTTGATTCTACTTTGACACTTTATCTTGCTATTATTCTTTGCTTTTAACTTTTCCCAAAAGATTTCAGCTGCAGAACATACAATACCTAATAATAGATCATCAATCATAAGGAGATCATGTCCAAACAGCTACAAGATGCCCATTGGGTTTGGGCAATATTCTAAGACCGAAGGCCTTCTTTAGATATTTAATAACGCATGTAATAGCTTCCACAAGGGGAACTTAAGGGGCTTCCAAAGATTGAGTCACCTCATTGATTGCAAATATAATATCATATCTTATGATAGTAAGATGATTCAGTTTTCAACCAACTAACAATATTAGCCTAAATCTTAAAATAGTTATCCTTCATCCTTCAAGAGCTTTAGATTAGCATCCATAAGACTATTTACCGATTGAGCAATAAGAAGGCAAGTCTCATTCAATAGATTAATTATATAATTCCGTTGAGATAGGTTTACACCTTTTCGAGATCTAACAACTTCAATCCACAAAAAATAACAAATCCTACCTAAATTTTTCTTTTGAAATCATCGTTGTAAAAATTGCTATAGTACTACAATCCCGTCTGCATCACAAAAATGAAATACATAGTGGAATTTTTGACCATGCTTTAAGCCTAACTCAACAATAACCTTAGAAAACTTTACAAACTATGCTCTAAATGACTGCTTTAAGCCATATAATGCCTTGTTCAATCAGCAAACACAATTTTGGAACAACCCCTTGGCAACAAAACATGGAGGTTTTCTCCATATAAACTTATTCAAGCAAATCATCATTATGAAATCATTATAAACATCCAACTAAATAGAGGCCAATTAGGTCTGCAACAATGGAAATAAGGACATAAATAGAGGACATATTAGTAATAGATGACAAAATACTTAGCATAGCGAAATTGTAGATTTGCATGTAGCCTTTAGCAACCAATTGAGCTTTTAGGCAGTCAATTAAGTTTAGGAACAAAAAATCACTTGTAACCAATGGTATGTGGGCCATTTGGTGAAGGAACAAGTTCCCAAGTGTCATTGTCGTATACAATTATCATTTCTAGTATCATAGTTATCATCTACTAGAATTAGATAACACGTTTTTACATTCATAGGAATAAATATACAAGAAAGATAGGATGTGAAACAAGTGAAGTACGATGACAAAGAATCAACAAAAACATATTGGGTAATGCGTTGAGTGACACATGCATGTTTATCTTTACGAAGAGCAATGGGTAGAGACACAAAATCGATGAGTTCAATCTGTTGGCAATGAGGAGATTGGCATAAGCATGACAATGCACTGTCATCAAGTATAAACCTATAAGGGATCAAACGGAGAATAGCGGTTTTGTGAAGGCTAGTCTAGACAAGTTGATCTATGGAAGGAAAATAGGCAGTCTCTGATTTAGAGGCTCTCAACTTTGAAGAAGACACACCAATATGAAAATAAGGAATAGATTTTGGAGCATGGAAGGCAGCATCAGGTTCCACACTGGGCTCTGTTGAGAAAAATGGTGTGGTTAATCAAATGTAACATCCGCACTGATAAAAGTATTGTTTTAGAGCAAGACTATAAGATTGATAACCTTTTCAAGTATGAGAATAAACAAAGAAAACATATTTGGTAGATCGAAGGTCAAGTTCATCAATTCCAGGTCCAATCACATGAACATAACAAAGACAACAAAAAACCACTCAAAGGTAACAAAAAGGAGTGGATGATGGATGAAGGAAAGAAAAAAGGTGAGACACCATTCAAAACAAAGGATGCATATAATTGATGAGAGAATATGCAGTTAGGACAATGTCACCCCAGAATTGTTCAGGAGCATGGACGTGTCACGTAAGAGCCCGAGTAATGTCCAACAAGTGATGGTTTTTGTATCCAGTGACCCCATTTTGTCAGGGAATATACACACATAACGTCTGATGAAGTATAATTGTACAAGAGAGGTAGTGAAAGCTACGGACTCATATTCTTTAGCATTACCTGAGTATAAAATCATAATTTTGTGTTTCAACTAAGTATTGATCTAGGCTAAAATAATTTAAATATAGAAAGTTACTCACGGCGATTCTTCACCAAGAATATCCAAATCAAACGAAAAAATCATTCACAAAAGTGATAAAATACTGAAATTTATTAGTAAAAATATGAATTAGTTCCCATACATCGGATTGGACTAATTCAAAGGGTCTAAGGACATGGCTGACACTTTCAGAATAAAAAGACCCACGTTAGTGTTTGCTAAATTAACAAGCTTCACATAAGAGGGATGATAGGAGAAAAGATCCTTAATCTGACACTATAAAATAGATAAAAAATGGATGACCAAGATGGCAATACCACTACATAGGAGATGTCGTAGATTGGAGAGCTCAAGTAGGAGAGATAGGTGAAGTGTTAAGATACTATAGACCACTTGATTCATGCCCCATACTAATTATTTTTTTCTTGAAATCCCAAAAGATGCAAAGCGAAGGATAAAAACTGAGAGAACAATGTAAAGTTTTTTTTGATTTGTCTAATAGATAACAAGCTGGATGAAAATTATAGAACATGAAGAACACCAAATAAATCAATATTAGAGTTCAGATGGATGTTCCTAGGCCTTCAACTTCAATCTGAGACCCATTGGCAAGAGTGGCTAATTTACATGACTCAACATGGCGATAATTAAGAAGAATAGCGAACTGGTCATATGTTCATTTGTCCCAAAATCGATAATTCTGGGTTGCAAACGTAGGACAAGAGACACTGGCATGTGGTACTTGATTATGCAAGGTTGGCCGTGGAGGTAGACAATTTATAAGTTAAAAACTCAGCATACTCATCTTGTGGCACTATTATAAAACTTAGGCTCAAGAGCAGGAATAGTGCCAAAGTGTGATTAAGATATTTTCACTGAAGAGTAAAGAGACTTGTTCACAAAACTACTAGTTTTGCCATGCAAATCCCAACAACAATCTATAGAGTGATCAATGTGGCCATAATGAGCATATTTTTCAGGCTCACGGTCTCCTGAGCAATCCCTATCTCTAAAGTCATGGCCACCCCATGAAAAAATACCTCTGGAGTCTCATCCTCCTTTGCTAGTACTCCCAGAAAAGAATTAAAACATCATGAACAACAAATGCAGTGCCTTCTCCATGTGAGGAACTATCTAAGACAATGAAGAGTTGAATGGGGGAGAATGCCACAACAAGAGAAGGAAGTTTTTGCCTTCCTAATATCTGGGCACAAAACGCTGTAAAATTCCGATGGAAGACCAAGGAGGAACTCATAATGTCAATATCCTCTCACTTTGTTTCCATAGCTTTTAGATCCAAAGAAAGTGGTTTATACAAGTTCCCTTCTTTGCACATAGCTAATAATTGATTGTAATATTCAACCACACTATGAGATTAGAGCAAAAGTACTATTTGCACACTTCATATATGAGGGTAATACAACCAGCCTTGGAAAATATATCTTTGAGATATTCCCAAACATCTTGGCAGGTATCAAGAAAGAGTGATGTTAACGCAATATTGGGCTTTATACTAGCTAGCATCAATCTAAGGATAGCATAGTCTTCATGGTCCCACTAGTCATTAGAACAAGTGATTGACTTGCTCATGTCAGGGAACTTATTAGGTGGCATAGGCTTACCTGATATCAAATTAGGTAATAAGCCTTTACAACATGGAAACACCTCAGCATATCTCGTCCAATAGGTGCAATTTTTTGTTTAATTTCCCAAAGTCATAGGACCCACTAGGCTGAGCATTTCAGACTTTAATAACAACAAAAGGAATTAGAGAACAATCCATGCATAGGGTTACTCAAAAAGCAACACGGCACAAATGGAGCACACACCAAAAAGAGGCATGGTTAAACTGAAGCATATTGAACGGGGATCAAAATGACAGAGCTTTGCTAGGCACACAACAATGTAATAGGGCCGAAGAAAGCTCAACAAGGCTTTGACAACAGAGCTGCAGAAGAATTAAACAAAGCATCCCATGTATCCTTCAACAACAGGTTTGACACGTCCTACAATCCTACATAAAAAAGAGAAGAGAACTAACATTGGTGACTTATCGGAGAAAACCACCAACTCTGGTCACCAAAGAACATCGTCAACCACAGTCCTCAGTTACCCAACACATTCTTGTCCGGAAAACTGGGAACAACCCCAGCAAACACAACAATAACCACAATGCAAATTAGACCACAGTAATGCAAATCAAAACGCAATGAAGAACTCCATCAATGCTGGAAACTGTCAACCCTAACCGTCTCCGTTGGCGGCAATTAGCTTGTGGGGCAGCCAGCAATGTGATTTTATGTGCTACCTGCTTTTCTCTTTTGTTCTCTCACTCTCTCGCTCACTTCTACTGCTTCTTTTGCTCTCTCTATTTATTTTTTTTTATTTTTTTTTGTAGAAAAAATTGTGTGGTAAGAAGCCCTAATTCTCTAATACCATGTTAATACTAAGGGTTTCTATGAATGTAGGAAAGAGCTAATTGCCCCTTCCTTCTCTTTCTCTTCTTTATATAAAGTTGCAAATCAGCACATGTACAGAAGGGATAGAAAATCAATAAAATAAAGGAAGTGGTACAAAATATGGAAACATAATAATCCATCCTTGATTTATCTAATCATATCTTTGACTCATATACTAAAATTCCTTAGCATAAGCAATCTGATCACACCATCCATCATGCTAAAAGAGGACCTTCAACCCCTGATTCCCTTCAAATGCAATTAAGGATTTAGATTTCCAAACCCTTAGCCCATGGGAAGATTTCCTCTCCTTGCTAAACAACAAATTTTTTTTCCTCTCAATATGCACTTATGCGATCACTATGACTTTACAACACAGGCATTTGCTTTTGCAACCACATATATTTGTAACCTCTTTTCACTTACCCTACGTTTGGTTGGGGGGAATCGAAATTCTATTCTCTCCTTATTCCCTGAGAATAAATATTCCCGTATAAATATTTATTTTTACATATATGAAAATAACTATTCCCATATTATTATTATTATTATTATTATTATTCCCACATCATCATCATCATCATCATCATTATTATTACTATTATTATTATTATCACTATTCTCACCTTATTCTATTCCAACAACCAAATATATGAATAATAATTCCAACTCTATTCACATCATATTGTATTCCCTGATAATAACTATTCTATTCCCACCTTATTCTATTCCAACAACTAAACGTACCATTATTAGAATCCAGTCCATCAAAGATCAAGGTATTGCAACCAAACCCCCCAACTGATTGGAATTACAGACTTCTTCCCAGACTGCCCAATTGGCCCAATCAAAATAGAAAAGGACACTAAGTATTGACATGAAAATTTTACCCTCATCTATATTGCCTTTACATGAAATTTTTCTCATTTCTTAATTAAAGAAACGATAAAAAAATGCATCAATCAAAAGAAAGGTAGAGAAGCAAGCTAAAAAAAATCTTCCCAAACACTATGATGCACCAACCACCCTAGAGAACCATAAGGAAGAAAGAGAAGCAAGTATAATATTCTTGCCAAACACTATGATGGTCACACGGGATATGCAAATGTTTTCAAGACAAATTCTTTGTTTTCATTTCAAGTTTCAATTATAAAAAGAACAAGGTGCAAGTCCCAAAACTATCTTAACTCTACGACATTTTTGTTCCTTTTTATGTCATTGCCTTTGCTTCCATTCATTCTTATTCCATTTTCAGTTACCTTTACATGTTCAACAGTTACGAAGTACAGGATGTCCTGATTGTTGTAGGCCATCACAGTAGCATGCTGTAAACCAATTTAATTAACTAAATGCAATAACTATAGGTTGTGAAGGAGAACAATAGAACAAATCAAGCAAGCACTAAATAACCAAATGAATTGACTGCCCACCAGGAACATCAATCTGCTCCTCTTCAGTGTGTAGCTACACTTCATTAATAATCCTCGTATGGAAGCTAACAGTGCTCGCCTTACTTTTTTGCTGGGATGTACACAAATCTGGACACAGCATGAAAAATACAGCTATTTAGAATCGGAAAATAGATGATATACCGAGTAGCAGATAGTAATTGTATCAAGAGAAAAGCCACAAAAATCTACCAATGTGGGGATGCCCATTGTCCTATAAAGTAAAGACAGAAACAACAATAGCCATGTTTCAACAAAGGTTTAAAGTCATTGCCAACAAAGGTTTAAAGTTGACATTATAGAAATATAATCATGGCAAAAGTGAACAGAGGGCTTGTTAATTTGTGAGATCCACGATGAAAATTATACTCTAACATGCACAACAGCCCAACAGCCACCAAATTATATGAAACATGATTTACAATATCAAATGAATCATATTCTATCATGCACAAAAATCCTTCCAGATATGATATAAAAACTGGAATTACAGGAATAGGGTAATTAGCCATATTTAGTGGCATACCTTTGGAAAAGTTGAGCGCAATAATTTATCAACATGTCCTGAAGTCCTCTCAATCCAGTCTTGTGTGCGTTCTACATGCAAAGATGCTCTTGTACCACCAGATTCAGTGCTCTTCTCTTTAAAGACGAGCTTGGAAGCAAATCCATTACCTGCTCCAGCACCTGAATCCTCTCTATGAATTTCATTCTGATTCTGAGATTTACTATGCAGATGACGGAGCTCCTCCAGAAATAATTGTGCAGTTCCATTCTCATCAGACTGGAAGCCAGTCACACCACCAAGGGGCATCACAGAATCAGACACATTAACATCGTCTTGGAGGACTATCATAAGAAATTCAGCTAAGCCTCTAATGGCATGCTCAGTGGCTTCTGTACTTCCAGCAGCCCCACTGATCATCAACCTTGAGACATGCATAACCTTAGTTAATTGACTGATGACCCCAGGAAGAAAGAAAGCCAGGGCATCCGCAATACCAACCTGCCAAAGAAAAAGGAGCTTCAGCGAATGAAAACTTGATCCAGGTTTAATTTTAATTTTCCCCAATAAAATGGCAAGCTGATCCAATTATGGTACTGGAATATGCTCCTCTGCCATCATTTCCAAATTACCAATCACTAGTTGTATCCTGTGTAGAATAAAAGAAAAAATCATACTATATGCTTCCATTACGTAATTACGTAAATCTTGTCAATGGCTTAATGTATCCATTAATGAGGTATTCTGCAGATGTTGCAAGAAAAAATAGCCTCAACAACTCTCAATACTAGGTGACTTACCAAAGGACTACAAAGGACAACCATGAAGGGGGCTGGGGAAAATTGAAATACAGCCTGCAACATGCACCATCACCATTACAACAAGGCTGCAACACTGCATGACACATTTACTGATGGAACACCAGCGACAACACAACACCACAATTTACAACTACCTGGGTAAGACAGCTAAAAATGTGGAGGAACATCACAAAGAGGCAGCATCTCATGTGGCCCGCATACCTAAACATTCTGCAACACCCTGCTCTAGTAAAGGTGGTCTGCTTAAACAAAAAATATCTTCCACAATGATCTCAGCACATGCTCTCCTTGGCCTACATTACTTCCTATCTGCATATTGGTATAGGATATCCATGGTTTTCTTTTATTTTTATCTTTTCCTAGTAAGGATGTTCACAGGCCTCTTCAAAATTTTGTCATTCAAGAAGCACTAAGAATCTAGTGTAACGGAAAGAAAAAACTGCTCAAGCTTAATGGACTATAAGATGACTATTATGCCAACCATGTCGTATGGAGAAAACTGGACAGTAAAGTATTAGAATCTCTAAAAATGGCACTGATGGAGATAAAGATGTCAATGGATGCATGGACAAAGGAGAGAAATCAACAGCAGGTGCAAAAGATCTCCCCAATGGCTAATGAAATGGGTAAGCTCAAAAGTGACAATATAGCCAAACATAGAAATGACGATGGAAAGTACATCTAAAATTTTGCAATAGCCGGTGATTTGATGATAGCCAACACCAACTTCAAGAAAAGGAAGTAGAATTTGATTACGTCTAAGAGTCACTCATCAAAAGCTCTTGTTAATTACTTCATCATGAGGAAATTAGAGTATTTAGAATGTTGCAACTACAAAGCCATCTCCGGCAAAAGATTGACCAAGTAATACACATCTTGAGAAAGTTCAATCACCAAAGAACAAATGAAGAAGGTATTCTAGTAGAGTGGACTAAAGAAAAATGTTGCAGACTTTGTGTCTAGATGTTTGACATGCCAGCAAGTAAGGGTGGAGCATCAACGACCAATTGTGAAGCTTTGTTCCATGTCGATACTGAGTTTAAGGTGGGACCACAACACGATGGACTTTGTGGTGGGACTTCCAAGGACCATTCGAGGCCTCGACGTGGTTTGGGAGATTATAGACCAACTGACAAAGTTGACAACTTCTTGGCTTGAGGATCACATATTCTTTAGATCAACTTGCCGGATTATATATTAAGGAGATTGTGAGACTCCACGAGATTCCTATCTATTGTGTCGGATTGTGATCCACGATTCTTGTTGAGATTTTGGCAGGCCTTACATTAGAAGTTGGGGACTCCATTGAGCTTCAGCACTACATTCCATTGTCAAACAGATAGGTAGCCTAAAAGGACTATATAGATTCTAAGGATACGTTAAAGGCTATCAGTGCTTGACTTACGAGGCCGTTAGGAAACCTACTTGCCTTTGGTGGAATTCGCTCACAATAATAGCCTCCAAGCGAGTATAGGGATGACTCCATTTGAGGTATTGTATAGGGGGAAGTGTCGTTTGCCTGTTTGTTGGGATGAGGTTGAAGATCAGAGGATCGTGGGATCTGCCTTTCCATGAGACAGCAAAAAAATCAATTTGATACACGATTGTCATCAAGTGCTACAAACAAAAGAGCTACGCCGATCAGAGGAGGCACAAACTACAATTTGACTTCGAAAATGCAGTATTTTTTATGGTTTCACTATGAAAGAGCATCATGCATTTTAGGAAGAAAGGGAAATGATCCACATTTCATCGGACCATTTGAGATTCCAGAGAAAGTTGGCAAGATAGCTTACAAGCTAGCACTACCACTGTCTTTATCGAGAGTGCACGACATTTTTCATGTATAGATGCTGAGAAGGTATGTTCACAGCCAATCAAATGTGATCGATTATAAGCCACTTTAGGCGCAGGATGACCTATCTTTCTAAAAGCATCCAGTACGAGTCCTGGATAGCAAGGAGAATGTTTTGCACAATAAGGTTACCAAGATGGTGAAGATCATGTGGAACCATCAAACCGATGGAGAAGTAACTTTGGGGATGGAAGACGAGATGAAAATGAAATCTTCGCATTTGTTTGAGCATTGAGATATGAATTACAAGGACAAAATTCATTTAAGAGGGAAGGATTGTAACATCCCTAATGTCTCCTACATAGGTTGTATGGACGCATGATTTCAATAATATTTCGTGGATTTAATTTGAGATAATTATATTAAAGAACATAATTATTGGGGTAAGTATTTTGTTGCAAGGCCTAATGGACTTAGAGAATTATGGATCATTGAATTGGGTATAGATTACTCGGCTTGAATTATTTATTTTGGTTGGCTATGTGCATGAATGATCATGATTAATTATGGGCAATTTACCTGTAAATTCATGAGACCCATTTGGAGATAAATTCAACTATAATTTAGGAGATTAAATAAATAATAATACCAAATAATTATATTAACTTGAGGGGACCAAAGTCTTGGCTGATTGAGAACAGTTTACGAAGGCTAGATAATTGATTTAATAAAGGATCCAACTTTTTAAGCAACTTTTCAAAGTAAGGTTCTATATCTTGCATGATTATTTTGAGGACCCTACATTTGGAAACTACCCTCTTTGTGGTTGGACTGCTAGGAATATTACAAGGCAAGATTATACTTCAAATTTGGAGGTAATATTATTCAAAACTGACTGGAATATTAGAAGGAAGAACTATGATAAACTCTACCAGCCACTATGGATAATTTTTGGAGCACAAATTTCTTCGCTTGTGGGAATTGTCTGGCTCGGATGAGATGGCACATTTTGGGCAATGATATATCCTGAAAAAAATTTTAGCCTATATTATTCAAACATTTGATTTTTCGAATTAGGAGGGAACTAACCACCTAGCCAGCCACTTGGTGGAGTTGAATTAGGAAGCTATTTTTATAACAAATTGAGGGGGACTGCTCAGCTGAATTAAGAGAAAGAATCAGCTTTATATTAACAAGTTTTTGAAGGGAAACAACAAACCCTTACCGGCTGCCCCTTGTAATCCTAGTTTACTTAGGGTTTCTCACCTCATTAAATACACAACTAGAAAATTGAGGAAGGTCATTATAAAATATTATTGAGACAGCCATGGAGAAGAGGAGGAAGATAACCAAGAAGAAAATCTAGAGAAAGAGAAAGGGAATCTTCTTGAGGCAAGTAACCGACATTCCTTCTTGCAAGCACTTAACATTCTTCTTGATTATTCTAAAATGCTTCTCATATCATTTGTTCTCATTTATTAATGAGGAATCGTAAAAGGATGTTAGAGGAACACTATAGGATTGTTAGAATAATTTTCGAGGTGAATTATTCGAATCTTAGAGCAGCATTTGAGTGGCGTTCAAGCCAACATTCGAACACGATAGTCATGTTATAAAGCGTTTGAATACCTTTCGAACACTGAGGCCAAGTTGTGTATGTGTTCCAGTTGTATACACTTAGGCCGGGTTGTGTATGCATTCCGATTGCTTGATTTATATACAATAGTTAAACTATAATGTTCTCATAATATATGAGTTAATGCTCATGTTTACACGTGTTTTCATGTTTAAAGTAGAGCTCTTGGGCTAGGCGTTTGAGCGTAATCTTTGAACACCAAAGCATATTTTGAGGAGATTCGTGAATCTTGATGGTTCTAACATGCTAAAGGATAATTACCTTGTTTTATATCATAATAAGCCATGGTAAATATAGCCGTTCAGATGAAGTTAGCATCATCTTCCATAGTAAGTGGTGTTTGGCATTTTGAGTGCCATTCAAAGCATCAATCAAACATGAGGCAATTTCAAGCTGTGATGTTAGACTAAAATTAATATTATGTATTAAAATTCATTACATGAAGACCGAATGCAAAAAGTAAATAAGGATCAAAAACTAACCTCCCGTTATTAATGTTAACTGTAACAGTTTGAATTTCTATAAAATCTCCACTTGTTTGAGTCTTCCAAGCCCTAATGCCATTCAGTAATAGTGTATAATTAAAGTATTAGATTTAAAGACCCAAGCCAAACACTACACATATATAGACATTTTCCATCAAAATGTCTAGGGTGGTTACCATATAAGAGGAAGTGAGTGAAAGGTTATCCCAAAACAGGGAAACATAGGCCACTTTAGTTGATTAATATTTTTTATTTTTTATTTTTTATTTTGCTGAAAAACTAAAAAATTAACATTCTCTCACTTGATCTATATTTTACATAATATGATAACTAAGACCCATCATTCCTCATTCTCAAGAAACAAATAAATGAATCGTGGCGACAGATCCTCTATGAATGAGTGGTATCCTCCATATATTATAATATATTATATTTCTCAAAACACTATTCAAATAATGATAACATTATTTAATGAATAAACCTTATATTTATTATAGGTTCAACAATTAATGATTTTCTCAAAATAATCAACTAATATTAACACAAAAATTTTAAAAAACATCATAAAAATAGAAATTTCATTAAAAATATCATTATCCATACAATAAAGATCATATAATAGAACTTAATTCCATTCTAATTACATGATTCTTAAACCTCAATAGTGGCATAACTTTCATTAAAGAATCAGTGATTATCAACTTAATGCTAATGTGTTCAATGGCAACTTCCTTTTCCTAATGCGCTCCTATATGGTTAAAAATTTATTATCGAAATATTTACTTCAACTGCTACTTTTATTGTTTTTAGCCAAAAAAATAGCAACTGAATTGTCACGATATATCTTTAATATCCTCAAGATGGAATCCACCACTTGAAGCCCAAATAAGAAATTTCTCATACACATCATACTTTGTAGCCAGAAACAAAAAACGAACTCAACATCCGAAGTGAAAATAGCAATCACGGTTTACTTTATACTCCTCCAGGATACAACTCCACAAGCAAGCATAAATATATATCCAAATGTTAATTTTCATAAATCAATACATCTAGCGAAATTTAAATCGAAGTAACCCAATACTTCCAGATTATTAGTCCATCTATACATAATCATATAGTCATTGGTACCTTAAAGATATCTCATTATTTTCTTAGCAGCTCTCTAATCATCAATACTAATATTACTCTAATATCTTCTCAATATTACCACCACAAAAGCAATGTCAGACCTCGTACATAACTGAGCACACATTAAACTTCCAACAGCAGAAGCAATGGAATGTTTTTCATTTCTTCCCTTTCAAAACCATTTTTCGAACATTAGTTTAAATTGAACCTCTCACCCTCCACAATGGGTGTAACATTTGGTGAACGATGTTTTATCCAAAATCTCTACAAAACTTTGTTGATATAGGCCTCCTAAGGCAAACCCAAAATACCTCAAAGTCTGTCTCAATGAATCTTAATTTCAATGATATAAGATATATCACCCATATCTTTTATTTCAAATTTATCATTAAATGCAAGTAAAATATCGTTCACATATAAAACAAAAAAACATATCTTACTCGCACGGACTTTCTGTTAAATACATTATTCCAAAATATTCTCTTCAAAACCAAATGAAGAGATAACATTATCAAATTTTAAATACTATTGACAGAAGGCTTGTTTTAATCTATATATAAACTTCTTAAGCTTACATACCAATTGTTCACCATTATCAAAAGAGAATCCTTTTGATTGTTTCAAATAAACCTCCTCCTCTAAGTCACTATTTTAAAAACCATTTTTATATCTATTTGTTGCAATTCAATATCAAAATAAGTAACTAATACAAAAAATATATAAAGAGAATCTTTCTTATATATAGGGAAAAAAATCTGTGTAATTAATTCTTTCCTTTTGAGTAAATCCTTTAACAACAACCCTTACTTTATATCTTTTAATATTGCCTAATAAGTCCTTTTATGTCTTAAATATCCATTTACTCCCTATAGCTTTCACCGCTTCAGGTAACTCAACAAAATCTCAGACTCCATTGCATCTTATGGAATTCATCTCTTCTTTGATAGCATTGTATCATAAATCTGATTCATTACAACTCAAAACTTGTAAAAGGTTTTGGGATCATTTTTTAATCCAATATTATAGTCAGACTATTCTAGATATACAATATAATAATTAGGAATTGCTGATTTTATTATTCTAGCAGAACTTTCGAATATTATATCAATATTTTTAACAAGAACATGCTATTCAACTATTTCAGGCAAATCCTAAATATCATGATCTACTGAAATGGTATCAGCAGCTTGTGAAACCACATTGAGTGGTTGTTCAACACCAATTTAAGCTTGAGGGTTTTGCATAATAATCAATCAATCATATGAAGTAGACGGTTAAGAATCTGAATGATCATTATTAAAAACTATGTTTCTAGATCAACTGCTCCAACTCGTCAAGTCATTCTCAAAAAATTTTTATATTTCTTGATTTCACAATTCTAATACCGTAACATAGACAATAAAATATGAATCATTTGGATCGTTTAGCATATTTAATGAAATACCCATTTATAGTCCATGAATTTAGCTTCTTTTTTTTAGATTTTAAACTCTTATTTCATATGGACATCCCCAAACACGTATATGTCACAAACTCGATTTCAAACTTTTTCATAATTCAAAAGGAGTTTCTAGAAAAGTTTTTATCGGAACACAGTTTAACATATATACTGCCATTTTAAGAGCTTCAGTCTACAATAATTTTGGAATATTGAAACTGCCAAGCATGCTTCCACACCAAGTTTAATGTTCGATTTCTTCTTTTTGTTATACCGTCTTGGTCCGGAGAACCAGGCATAACATACTGGGCAACTATCCCATATTCTTGAACAAACTTTACAAATGGATCAGGTTTTTGTTCATCTTGAATATATCTACCATAATATTTTCTACCTCAATATGATCTCACGAATTTAATTTGTTTCCCACATAATTTCTCTACTTCAACTTTAAATATTTTAAAAACATCTAATGTTTCACTCTTATTATGAGGCAAGTAGAGATACATATATCACAAATAATTATCAATAAATGTGATGAAATATTTTTAAACACATGAATCAATGCCTCGACTACAAATATCCGTATATATCAATTGTAATATATCTAAACTACTCTTGGTATTTTTCTTTCTCTTGTTGGTTTACTTTCCTTTTATACATTTCACAGAGGTCTCAAAATCAGTAAAATCTAGAGTACTAAGTACTCTACCATTTACCAATCTTTTAATCCTTACAATAGAGATAAGTCCTAATCTTCGATGCCTTAACATAGAGGAAGATTTAGTCACAACACATCGTTTAATGCCAACTTCAATATGCACAGTATTGTAAAAGGTATTGTTGTGTAAGTTTATACAATAAAGATCATCAGACAATATACCATTCCCAATAATATCAAACTCATAAAATAAATTAAAAGATAAGTCTAAACATATAATGAAATATCCAAGAAGTACAAATCTCGAAACTAATATCAAATTTCTAGAGAAATTTGGAATATAAAAGGTCTTTTTTAACTTTAAAACAAAACCACTTCTTAAAATTAAATTGCATATCCCTATCGCCTCCACATATGAACAAATCTTATTTCCAAAGAAGATACTTTGTTTATTTTTCACCAACTTCCTTAAGTTTTGTGAACCCTACAAGAAATTTGTAATGTGGATTAGAGAAACATTAACATATTAGATTCATAACAAATAAATAAAAACTAATTACCTTCCTTCTCAAGTTAATTTTAAAATTTGACATAATCTTTTTTCACATGTCCCTTCTTTTTTGTAAAAGAAGCACTTGAATTCCTTCTTAATACCAAAATGATAAGCTATTTTTCCTTTTTTCATTTGATTAGCTTGAACCTTACTCTTTCCTTGTTTTACCATAAATGTACTTTCACCTAATTTCATCACAAGCATTCCTTCCTCTTAAACACACATGGTCATAAGTTTATTTATTAACCATTTATCCTCATATGTGTTATAAGAGAATATAAATGGTCTATATTGTGATGGAAGTTATTCAGAATATAGTGCATAAGAAAAGATTCAGACATATCCACCCCAAAAGTCTTTAATTAAGCTACTATATCCCTCATCTGCATAATATACTAATACACACCTCTAACACTGCTGAGCCTCAAATATGAAAACTTCATAATTAGGATGCTGGCTAGTACTTTATCTGAAATCTCAAATTGTTTATCAATAATCTTTAATAAATCCTACACATATTATACTAATTGATAGAAACACGAATACCTACAAAAATTTTAATCTTTATAAACATTAAACTTATTAAATCGCCCATCGTTCATAAAAAGCAATATCAATTGGAGTACCACTTTCGGTAAGATCAGGTAGTTCGTCTTTCCACATAGCATAACTAATATCCATCTATCCTAAATGAAGAAAAACTCTCTCCTTCCAAATTTTATAGTTACCACATTTTAATTCAAGAATATCACATCTAATATTAAAAAAATTAACATTGCACAAATAAAATTGCATGCTTAATATACAATAAATGAGACTAATAAATATAAAACATATTTTACTAAAGTAAAACATATCATGAATCAAATGACATAAAAATTACCTATTGGTCAAATTTTTAATTCAAATAAATTCATCTCAAATCTTCATGATAAAACTATCCAACTACATTCTAATTCTTAAATTCTATGGGCAAATTAAGAAAAATAATTTGACATTTTATCCTAATTAATCAATTTAATAAAATAAAAGTTTCTGTGGGATAAATTTTATTATATTAAATATGATTAGTCACAATTAATATCTTTATACCATATATGACCATAATATATAATTTTATTAATTAAAAACGCAATAGCTAATCCTTAATTAATTAAATTATACTGAACACTAAACATTATATATATAATTATATTTTAAACATTATACAATAAATATAATATATAATTATATACCTATATATGTATATATATATATCTATATACAAAATTAACATGCAAAATATTGCATAAATGAATAAATCGCCCCATATAATAAACGAAGGCGTGAGGCAACGCAACGGTTCCAAAGCATTCTACCCATACCAAAATTCGCGCGTTCGACTCCTCTCGCCCACAACGCTCCCGTGATTTTGTGATTTTTTGAAGTGAGTCGACCGAAGTGGGCCGTGCCAAGCCCACTGTTCACTAGGTTTCAAATGCAAGGCCCAAATGCCCGGGTGAGAGGCAAACAGGCACGAAAAACGGTCCAAGCACACATGCCCAATTTTTTTTAATGTTACTGTGGCAACGATCAAAACAATGTCGTTTTAATCGTCTTTAACCTCCATCTGGATCTATCCCAACCCGTTTAACCCAATTTCAAAACCCAATGAAAACTGTACCATTTTCACACCAAAATTGATGTAAAAATTACAAAATTGTTAGAAATCTAATTTTCTAATAATCTCCAACATTAGTTTTCATCAAAACTTTACAAAAATTCAAACTTTATAAATTTTTAAAAAATCGGATAAGTGGAAAAAATGGCAAAACTGTTCAAGGCCAAGATTTTAATAGGGCACTGATACCAAATGTTAGACTAAAATTGATCTTCCATGTCAACAATTTATCACATGAAGACCGAATGCGGAAATTAATTAAGGATCGCAAGCTAACCTCCTACCATTGATGTTAATTGTAACATCTTGAATTTCTGTAAAATCCCCACTTGTTTGAATCTTCCAAGCTCTAATACCTCTTAGTGATAGTGTATAATTAGAGTGTTAGACCCAAACCATATTAGACCCAAACCAAGCACCACACATATATAGACATTTTCCATCAAAATATCTAGGGTAGTTACCATGCAAGAGGAAGTGAGAGGTTACCTTGAGATAGGGAAACAAGGGCCATTTCAGTTAATTATTTATTTTTTTATTTCTTATTTTATTGAAAAATTGAAAAACCAACACGTGGGACCTAAGAGGGTCATTCTAGAATTAAGACGAGTTTAGAACACTTTAGTAAGCCTAGCAAGAGGTAACCATGTGGGATTACTTAGGTACTAGAGTCGATTCCCCTACTCTTTCCTTTTGTGAGTTTTTTTGTGTTTCCCTTAATTGCATGATTATACTTCCTTGGCATTCTATGGCTCTATCAAGGAGGGCGTAAGAGATCCATGCAAAAGGAGTATGTAATCTACAATTTTTCAATACCTATTCAATATATGAACATATGAGGTCTATTGTATTGTGGAGAAATACTTATAGCCTTATGAACATTATAGAATTTGATATCTAGGATATCAAAACAAGAGACATTGGGTTTTGGCATGTGTAATGCCACGGGTACTAGGGATTCCTGCACCATTGGATTGTGGGATCCCTAATGAGCAGTGGTGGTTACATGTCAAATGGTGAATGTTGTGAGCCTATTGAACTTACCCAACTAATAGATGCATAAATACATTAGCCTTTGGTATACAATTATAGAATAAAATCCAATAAAATTAGGGTGATGTCTCAATGTTAGATGATACCTCTCTTATGATGGATTAGGAGGAACCTATGTTTGTTGATATTTGGATTCAATGGAATCCATTTTTAATCATCTGTTGAGATCGTGTTATCATATACCTCTATTACGATTGAGACTTAAGCTGTAGAGCTCTCAAGTGTTTGTCATTTATTACTATCATAGTCTTTGACATTGATTAACGCTGAAATGATTATTATTGTTGTTATTTTTTTATTGGATATTATTACTTGCTCGACTTTTGGCTCACTCCATTTATGCTTTAGACGATATTTATTGTAACGTTTTTGGTGGGCTACATCCCTATTTTGATGATTGTGTATTGGATATTGTTTTGCCCTTGGTTCTTTTAGGAGTTATTTATGACAATAATTGATGTTTTATGTTATAAGATGATCTAGTAAATTTGACTTTTACAAAAAAACATGGACGAACTAGGCCGTGGTTGTGAACTGGGTGGGGCGCCACACATGCAACTAGCCCAAATAACATCACTAAACCTCCCAATTTTACTGAGGTCATAAAAGAAAATCAAAAGCCTCAATCAAATGTATCCTTGAGATAGCAAAGTGGCAGTAACAACAACTATATGAGGCTGTTAAATATTCTACATGAACAAACTAATATGCTAAACAAAAAAAGAGATATCAAGATGCATAATAGTCAATTAATTAGACTCTACAACTGTTGATAATCGATGGATCCAATAAAGAGTCATCGTTCCCTTTATATAGCTTCCAATTGACTTCCATAGGCGTAAGGACGAAAATGTTGTCCTGAAGACCAGCTAAACAAGAGCTCCTGGGTATACTTATACTGATGCAATAATACGCCAGTGGGATAATGTTAGACCTCAAGTCCAAGAAAATAATGTAATAGACCAGCATCTTTCATATTAAATGAAGATTTGAGGTGTTGTTGAAACTAA
This sequence comes from Nepenthes gracilis, assembly GCA_033239525.1. NCBI lineage: Eukaryota > Viridiplantae > Streptophyta > Magnoliopsida > Caryophyllales > Nepenthaceae > Nepenthes > Nepenthes gracilis. The sequence goes on along the minus strand of BSYO01000010.1, from coordinate 11,921,873 downwards.
GCAACCAATTAAGGATCGGATCCTATAATCACAGTTTTATCTACATATACAAAGAGCATGACAATCCCAATGGCACTCGAGCGAACAAAAAGAGATGAGTCATACTAACTCTGAATAAAATGAAAATCAAGAATAGTACTAAATTTCTTAAAACAGGCCCGTGACGCCTACTTTAAACTATACAGAGATGATTTCAATAGGCAAACCTCCTTAGAATAGGATAAAAAAGCAAGGATGAAGAGTCATGAATATTTCTTCTTTTGGATCAATGTTTACACACGCATTCTTCACATCCATTTGATGAAGCATCCATCTTTTTGAGGTGACAATAGAAATAACCGTGTGTACGGTAGTTAGTTTAGCCACTAGTGCAAATGTTTTCTCATAATCAATGTCATGCTCTTGTCGATCGCCGAGAGCCACCAATCGAGCTTTATAGCCTCAGAAAGAATCATCGAGTTATAGTTTTATGTTATATACCCATTTACACCCAATTAGTTTAACTGCAAACAAATAAGAGACAATATCCCATGTGTGATTATCCTTAAGCACTTGAAGTCCTTCTTGCATAGCTTGCCTCCAACATTCATGACTAGGTGTATGTGTGTAAGACTTGGGTGTAGAATTATCAAGTGTAGCCTGATGTACTGAATGAAAGAATACATACCTATCAGGGGGTCGTGAAATCCAAGTAGACCGGCGAGGCTCAAGATTAGGTGGCGGCTTAGCGATAGGAAGAGGTAGTGGGTGATGTTGTGGATATGCAAGACATGGTTGAAAAGAATTCACATGACAATCTAGATCATCAAAGTGGGAGATAATAAGTAGCAAAATAAGCAAAACTAAAAATATGTAGTTTCTAAAAATTGAGAGGCACACTAAATGACTGAGAGTATTAAAATCAAATCATAAGGTTGGAGAAGGCAGATGACTATTTAGGCACACCATCGTAGACAAGGCTTCTAAAAACTCTAAGAGGAATCGAAGATTCAACCATCAAGGTACGAAAAACGTCCAAAATATGTTGATTCTTATGCTCGGCAATACCATTTTGTTGAGGTGTGTAGGGAAATGAACACTACTAGATAAGTCACTTTAGTAGGGTTTTAAATATTACAAAACTTCTCCCCCTAACCATAATGTAAGATTTTAATGTGTAGAAAAATGTACTTCCATAATGACAACAAAAGCCTAGAAGATAGAAAATACCTCAACTTTACCAGAAGAAAATAAATCTAAATAAATTGGCTATAATCATCAATAAATATTACAAAGTATCCATACTGAGCATTAGAAATGATAAGCCTCATTCCCCAAACATCAGCATGAATAATCTTGAACAAGTAGAAGCTCGACTACCATACAAAGGAAATAGATTTGCTTTTGCTAAGTTTAAAAGGTGCACAAGTGAAAGACAGATCGGAAGAACAAATATTATTCGGATTACTCAAATAATCATATTTCATAATACGTGCTAAAATAATATAATTGCAATGCCCAAATTTATTATGCCACAAACGGTTATCATGAGTAGCACCAGAATAACTGAGAGAAATACAACGAGGAAATAAAAATGACTAAATGGAAAGAAGATATCCCATTTTAGGCCCCTTTGCTATAATCTATTCCGATACTGGATTTTACACACAATAACCATCACGATCAAAATAAATTGCAATTATTGCATAGGAGATACAAGTACATTTTTAAGAGCAGTCCTAAGACCTCTAACTATAGTAATATATTGCCATTAGCTATTACTTACAAATATTATGTAGGGCTATTGTACTACTACTCATGTGATTGGAAGCTGCAAGGTCAATCATCCACAGAGAGATTAGATGCTTTTCCTATCTTAGAGACTTAAGAGTAGACAGCATGGAAAAAATCACCTGTTAAACTTACTCGGTTGTAATAGTGGAAGGAGGAACTATGACATTAGTTGGGTTTGTTGAAGCGGTATCCGCATTGGACAAAATAATGATATAAAAAGAAGAAGCTAATCGATATTGGAATTGCAGACAACAGTCTTTAGCAATGTATCCTTCCTTTTTGCAGTAACTGCATAAAGAAGCTAATCGATATTAGAATCGCAAACAACAATCTTTAGCAATGTATCCTTCCTTTTTGCAGTAACTGCATAATTTCTTCCAGCAATATTTTGCAGTGTGCCCAAATTCTTTATAGTTGTGACACTATTGTGGGGATTTCAATCGTACTTTGCCTTGAGCTAAATAGGTTATGTTAACCATTTCAATACTAACATCTTGAGTGAGGTCAAGCTGGGAAGCAAGACATTCATGACACAAGAGTTTCCAAACAAGCATCTAAGGATGAAACAAGTTGTCGGTTGATTAATCCATCCTAGGCACTTTCAAATTCGGGTCTAAGGTTTATCAAAAATTAATCTCATTGGCTCTAATAATGAACCTCTTTCAGTGCGGCTAAGGCCTCTTTTGGAACCTTAGGTTGTATTAACCCCTAATAATCATTCCATATATTAAGCAAAGCCCAAATAAAACTATTCAATAGATAGATTCCCTTAGCAATAAAATATAATTTCAATTGAAATTTCCGACCACAATTATCTTAATAATAAATCTGACAAACAGAATCCCACATCTCCTTAACAATAGAAAACAAACGAAAATTGTTGACGATATGGGACTCAACTCAGTAGTCAGGAAACAATTGGTGCATCCCCATGGTCCCATTAACTAAGTTCTTTGGAATCAGTAGGATCTTAGTTGAACCATCCACATATCCCCACAAATCTTTACCGCTAATAAGCATCTTAAATTAAAATTCCAAAGTTAGATAATTTTTCACATTAAAACAATCAATGAAATTTTCTTCCAACATCATAGAAAAGTACGGATGAACTCACCTAAATATTTGGCACAAGAATATGAAACAAAACAAGTGCACTGCTCACCACACCAAAATATCCGAGATTTTAAACCACACAAAACTTGCCAAAAGCAGCTAAGGAAGGAAGAAGTCCCCATAGTCGTTGTAGCACCACAAATAATATTCCCAAAAAAATCCGACTTCAAACGTAGAATTGAGTGGCACAACACATGTGAGCCGAGAGAAAGTGAAATCGAGAGAAATCAGATAGAAAATTGGGTAGAGAGCTTCAAAGAAAGCGAACCTAAAGGTGAATTTCCCCACCAAATCGAAGCCATATACTGCATATCCATGCCAATAATAGCACTCATCTTCTAGGTAATGATATTCTCAATCAATGCCATATCTTGCATATTCTTGCCAATATTAGGAGACATATTCTTGGCCTTATACACGCTAACACTTCCACTTTCCTAGTTTTGTTTGACTTTTTTCCCCTTAGCAACTTGCTTGTTTACAAACCTTTTTCTATAACTAAATACCATGGGTCAATTCAAAATTGCAAACTAAAGTACTGATTGGTAATTTTGTGTAACCATTATTTGATCAAATATTGTTCTCATTCTTTTAAGAAACTACGAATATCAATTAACATGTCCCTGGCTATTTCTCATTTCATTGGCCATGCTTCTTAGGCCCAAAAAGAGGAAATTATTAGCAATGCCAGAAAAAAGCGGGTAAAGGCAATACAGTAAGTAAATATCCAACTAGATATTACATTATTACCTTAGCAACAAGTACTCGAAGGGTAAGAAAAGCTTCCACACGGATCTTTGCACTTCCTCGATGGCCTTGTGCAGCTTCATCACCTGCAATCTTTACAGAAAGCAAAATTGATTTGGAAAAAAGGTTACTCTCATTAGGAAAATGAATAACTAGCAAAGCCAAAAGCTGTGAGATATCCATTAGTCTGATATACAATGAGTAGAAGGGACAGCCAGTGTCCAACAGCAACAGAGGCACTCTGGGATTGCAGAAACGCAAGGAGACATTCTTTTGATTGAAGAAAATTGTCCAAGTCAATAGAAGCTTCAGCTTGAAAATATTCACTTTCTACAAGCAGAGGCAAATGGAAACTGTGTCTACATGAGCAAGACTTGTCCAAGCATGGATGTAGGTTGACAAGTAACGCCCTAAAACACCTAATGGCTCCATCTCGAAACTCCTCTGAAGCTTCAGATGGAGAAAGCATAGCTCCAGAAGTCAATTTCTGCAAAAGTACAGTCATCTGCAAAGTGCACATCAAAAATTATATCAAAAATTCATCATGATGAAATGCATGAAGATACAAAAAGACACAAAAATAATAAAACATGGAGTCACAACATAAAATGATAAAGAAAGGTAAAGTTGAAAATAATTATTTCCAAGCCTTTTCTTTAAATTTTAAAAAATGTTTCCAATGATATACATCACAGTACAAAAAGAAGCAAAAGCAGAAAAAATTCAGCACAAAAAATTCATGTAGCAAAGGCAGAAAAAAGGCATTTGTTTCAAGATTTTTCAAGTGAATATATATGCATACTAATAGCATCAAGGCTACACAGCACAAAAAATTCAGACTGACCTGATTCACAGAAGCTAGTTGACATTTCTTTAAGAGTTCCTCCAAACACTGAAGAACAGCTTCTGCTACATTGTCACTAACTCTATGTAGAATTGGGGAGACACTAGGTTCAATTTTCTCTTTGGAATCCTTCTTTTGAGAAGTTCTGCACTCAATTGCCGCATCCAACAGGAGAAACAAAGGGAACAAGGTATAGCTGAAACAAAACTGAAATAAATTAAAAATTATAGGCAACAAGATAATTCGATTTCAATCCGAACAAGAAGATATCACTTTGGATGAAAGAGGGATGTATGTAAACCATGCCCAGCGATACACTGGGGAAGAAAATCTATATCATAATCCTAAAACAATTTGCATGTATTTCATCCAAGGAAAAAATCTGTTCATATCTCTGTTTTCCAGCTATCAATAGAAGAAAAGATTGAAGTGATTTTTCTAGAATTTTCCAGTGGTCATAAATAAGGATTTTTGACAGTTTTCCAAATTTAGTTTATATACAATTGTTTGAGAATTTGTGAAGATATAGACAGTTTCATAAACTTATAGATATGAAACATATGCCAAAATTGAACAAAACTTCTAGAAGTATACTAACAGAATTTAATTTAAGTTATTCATCAATTTCGTTTGTATTCTTTCACAACTACTAAACATTTTAGATGAATTTGTAATCCTCATATGACATTTTTTACACACTAAAAAGAGTAGAATCACTTGCTATGATGAGCCATAAGTATGGTCCTCCTAATCACATTTAGGTTACTGTCAAATATTTTCTGTAATTCAATGAAATTTATTATTTGTGCATGCATGACCAAATAAGTTATTAATAATATTATTAAATTAAAGTAAGAAAAATATAATCATAATAAATATCACACTGCAGAAATGTATACTTCTTTGATATAAATAAATGAACACATATATGAGGAAAGCTGTTGGAATGGAAAAGTGAAAAGAAAAGGATGAAATAAACAAAATCAAAATCAACAAGCCCTAGGGATTGGAGCATGGCATGCTTAGGTTCTACATACATGAAGCTTGTCCAGAAAATATTCTTACAAGTAAGCACATAATAACATGCGAAACACAAATGAATGTTGCAAATATTTTTTAATGTTTCAAATGTGCAACACCAGAGTTGACACAAAAAAAGATCTTTTAGTTGCTCAACTTAATGATATTTGTCTAGTCAGAGACCTAAGGATGCACAACAATCAGCACCTGGCACCATTACCCATTCTAGATATGATCATTATGCCAAACGAAATTGTTGAGAAGTGACACTATATATCATGACTCTTCTCTTCATAAAACATCACATGCTTGATCCTATAGTTGTGCTATTATTTGGACGTACTTGTGACTATTATTTAAAGATGTTGGTCTGGGGAAATCTTGGCATGTTTGCCTCCCCAATATTCTTGGCATAAACATTTTGTAGTATTCTTGCCCATGATATATCTCATTCAAAGCATGTATTTAAAATGTATGCACCATCCTTAGGTCCTTTTTCATTGCCTACAGTCGTGGGAAAAAGTTTCATCCCCACAATGTCTCCAGTACTCAATAGACTTAATAATCATCTCCAATAAATGGCCTGCTTTATTTGTTCCAAGATCTAACAAATGACAGAGCAAGCAACTGAGAACATAATAAAATTAAGCAATTGCTTTTAACTCTTCTTCTTTTTCTTCTTCTTCTTCTTCTTTTTTTTTTTTTTTTTTTTTTTTGCTAATTAAGAATCTAAATAGCCATGAAAACATACACTCTATATTACAGTACTAAGGATTCCTATAGATCCTCCCCGAGTTTTAGCATGGGAAGCCTTGTGCACCACAACGCACCTTTTAAGCATCCGAACAGGATTTTACTATATCTCTTCCATCGGTTAAGGAGCCAACCAAGATTTGGACCTTCTTTTATTTAGCAAATGTGCCAACAATCCCTCTCAAAAATCAGAACCTGAGTTTATACCGAATTTGGCTTCCCTCTTTTGGCGGTGATTTTCTCAAGCCAGAAGTCCTTCTCTAGAATTAGCTAATCAGTTTCTATAACATCAACCACATCGTTACAAATCCTCAATTCCTTTCCGTCTCCTAAGAGTTCAACAACAATCACTATAGCGGAAAAATTGGTGGGGGAAGAGAGAGAGAGATTACTCAAAAAGGTGTTGGAGAGAATCCGGATGAGAGGCACGTAGAAGCTGGAGCAATCGAGGTAGAGCAGGGGACCGTTTCTTAGGGTTTTGGACAAGTTCTAGCAGCTCTAAGCAGCAAGACTTCAACTGAGTAAACAAGCTGCTCGTAGATTCGTCTTCGATCGAATTCCCCTTGTGCTCGTCCATCTCTTGCTTAGCATGCGTGCGCGTGTGCCCGCGCTGCCGGAAAGACGGGGAGGCAGATAGAGCGACTACGTGGGAAGTTCAAATGTCCGAGCGAAGAACCTCAAAACTGTCGTTTCTAGAAGTGCTTACGAGCTGGAGCCGGCATCACCATCCAGAGTTGCACAGAGAGCGACGGGGGAGAAGCTGCAGTACCTCGCACCGCCAATAAACCGCCAAAGCAAATTGATCGCAGCCGTATGCAAATTCTTAATATTTATTTAAAATATATGTGCTATTTTTTTAATTAAAATTTAAATAATTATTGTATAAAATATTACATTAAATTTAAGACAACATTGAAAATATATGATTGTAATTCTAATTCTAACTTTTAGTGGATACATTTTGATTGTAATTTCATATAAATGAGTAGCTATATATCTATTAAGAATTGATTGTAAGTCTAACTTCACATAGCATAGTTCATTTGATAATTTTATGTTTGTAACTCTCCCCAAATAATAATTTTTTTTTCTTTTTGTTTATATTATTTTTATTGTTATGAGCTGACCTTAATTGAAATGTATAAAATCTCATAAATTTTATAAGTAAAATTTGTCCATCCCCAATATCTAAAAACAATGGCATAATACCTCAACTATCTGTTAACTATTATTCCCAATATTAATAATCTTCTATAATCTATTCTCTCTCTCCTCTCATCCTCAAGATCTTTTACTTTTTAACAATATATAAATCTTTAAATGAAATATATAACATGTTTAGATTCTAAACACCAAAAGTTCCAATGCAATAGCATGTTGGAGCTCCTCAAAATACTTTGGACTACTGGATCAATGATGATGACCACAGTTCCGATTAGATGAGTTTTAATAATAAAATAATAAATAAATCTTAACAGTAAAATAACCTTATATTTTGAGCGAGCAATAAAGTTGAAACCTTTGGATTTGCCAATCTACGTGGAGTTTTCTCATTGGCGATATTATGATTGACCAATCAACTAAATATCACCTGAACATAATGTCCATCAATAAAAATTACAAATTATAATAAAAATTAACCGTACACATCAACCAAACTTACACAGGATTCAAAATTTATGCCACAATATCCATGGCTCCGACGCTAAATTACCACAAATAAGGCACCGGATCAAAGAAATGCCAATAGATACCAAAAACAAACTATAATGACCCGTGGAAGCATTTACATATCCATCGATATACAATGGAAACTAAACTACCAAAGTATCACCAAAATAATCAAAATACATTAAAACATCCATACAACATCTACATCTATCAAATGAATCCCCATCCTTGGCCTAGCAACCTGGGACCTCTACTCTTACTCATCAAATGTCAATTCGTGTGCATCTGAAGGTAGAAAAAATAACAATGAGTAAACTAAATACTCAACAAAACACAAATATAAACAAAGACAATTGTAGTATACTTTAAAATAGAATCAAAGGAACAGAATAGGATCATAATATATATAAGAATATAAAATGTGAACTAATAATATTACCAAAACACATTTAACTTATATATTTTACTTCTAATTTTATTAGTCTTCAAACAAGTAGAAATTTATTATCTTTTGGGATCAGGGCTAATAAACCTTACCAACGAATGGAGTAATCAAATGATGAATGAAATATATATATGCTTTAACACATTCTAAGATATTACTCACGCAATTTACCGTGGTGAGCGGTATACCTTTAAACCCGAATATATTGGGCCATAGTTCTTATTGCCACCAAAATTTCCCACGTGGCTCAGGGGCATTCCTCGATCTACCACTATAATATCTTAATGTATGTCAACGAATATCACCCTCTGAAATAAAAATCCTTGGTCCAATTTCATGATTACTTTTCATATTCCATTTGGAGACTCCACACAAATTGACATAGTCCTTTATTCTTGACTTTCTCACTCTTGGAGAAAATATTAATAACAATTAATAAATTAGAGAGTCTCAAATTACTTGATACAAATACATATTGCATATTCTTGTGAACTTATACAGATATTTATTCTTATATTCTTCGGAACTTATATCTAAGACTTTAACTAATGCTCTTTCATGAACTAAAATTTGAATTAGGGGTCAAGGGTTCCAAATAACATTAAGAATTTCCACAAAAATAAACAAAATAGGCAATTTTCACAATATCGGTCTATATAATCAACATACGGGACATTTTTGGAAGGAAATTGGGACATTTAATGAACTTAATGGAGTTCCCAAACATGTGAAGAATTATATACGAAATACAAAGGATAAATAATCAAAATACTTGAAATCATGCCACACATGGGGTTAGGGTTTCGATTTAACACCACATTTCACTTAAACTTCGAAATCAAATGGGAAAATGGTATATAATCACATTTTTCACATGCATACTACAAAATTGGAAAGAAAATCAACATATATGCACATTTAACATGTGAGTATTTCAAGATTTAAGTTTAGATGGGCATTTGAATAAAAATACTTGGAATGCATGATGAAAAATGAGCAACAAGAGAAAGAAAAATATATGAATGCACTTGCCTCAACTCGATCTACAAGTTTCTCAGCTAACTCCAAGCCAAAAATGGACCAGAGAGCTTTCTCCTCCTTCATCGCACACTCTCTCTCTCCTCTTTCCCTTTTCTCTGCAAAAATGGTAGAAAAAAGGACACGCGACTATAAATAGGCAGACAGGCGCTTAAGCACCAGTTGAGGGCGCCAGCATTGGATTCTATGCTTGAGCACGCCTTGGGCATGCTTCGTGTAACGGCCAAGTTCCGAATTGCATGAGTTTGCTAAAAACATATTAGAACTTAGAGATCAAAAATCCAAACTGGCTAAAAGATCCACTTTGACAGTCCAAAAGACCCACTCCGAAAAAATTGCTCATAAGTAGTCTATTCTGACATTTTAACTATTCCGAAAATTCATACCTGTCAAGTAAAGTATTCCGAAAATCCATACCAGTCAAGTAAAGCATTCTGAAAACCCATACCGATCAAGTAAAGTATTCTGAAAATCCATATCTGTTAAGTAAAGTATTCCAAAAATCCATAATGGTCAAGTAAACCATTCCGAAAATTCATATCGATCAAGTAAAGTATTCCAAAAATTCATACCGGTAAAATAAAGTATTTCAAAAATCCATACAAGACAAGTAAACCATTTTAAAAATCCGTACCAGTCAAGTAAAGTATTCCGAAAATTCATACCGGCAAAATAATCCATTATGGTAGTTGCCATTCCAAAATTCTAAACCGGTCAAATAATCCATTCCAAAAATTAGCATTCCAAAAATTCAAACTAGTCAAGTAGTCCATTCCAACAGTTGCCATTCCAAAATTTTAAACCGGTCAAGTAGTCTATTTCAGCATTTATTATTCCAAAAATTCAAACCGGTCAAGTAGTCTATTCCGACATTTATTATTCCGAAAATCAGATTAATAGCCTAAGTAGTGACACGTAAAATGTACCATAACCTGCATATATTAATCAATTGACATACCACATGAAACTCTAAACCTTAACTTAATGACTCATCTAAACTAGATTAATGACTAAGCACTATTAAGGACACCTAAGATAACATGCCGGCAGCATTTCAACTTAAAAGACTAATGACTAATCACTAAAAAGGATGCCTAAGTTAGCATGCTGGTAGCAACTCAACCAATGAGAAACTCTATATAAGGCGAGGTAAATGAAGGAAAGAAATGTAAGGAAAGGAAAGAATAAATAAGAGGAAAATAAGAGAGGAAAAAAAACCTGTGTGACCGAAAGAAAAGGCAGAACTCAGCAAGTCAAGTGACCAAAGGCAAGTGTATCTATGCCTTCCTTCATTGTTGTGTTTGTTGATTATTTCTTTAAATATTATTAATCCAATACTTTGATTTCCTATTTTACTTGCTGTCGTAATTCCAAGAGAAATTTAAATTTTAAAGAAGGAAAAATACTTGCTAGATTGTTTGATATTAATTCTGAAATTCAGAATAAAGTTTCAAATCGGTAACTAAATATCGAACAATAATTAATTAATCTATCAAGTTCAAACTCTTCTTTTCGGTATATAGAATCTGTTTTCATACTCAAATATTTCACTACAAGTATAAATATTATTGTCAAAGTTGCATATTGTACTATAAAAATGAATTCCAAATGGAGCTCTATTCCATGTTAAGAACTTTGTAAGAATGATTGCTTTCTTCTAAAATAAAAAAATTTAGTATTAGTATCAGTGTCAGAAACAAACTGTAGAATTTGTTAAGAAATTTTGAAGTAAAGTAGGCAACTGAAATAATGATAAATCAACAGATAGTATATTCTAACATGCCTTAGAATATTATAATGAAGATTAATATCTGATAACTCAATTCAGTTTAGTATCGCTGAGGTGATTACGACCTCGTTTATTGGGAATGAAGGTATGTATTACCCATCTTGGGGTGTGAATACGAGTTTTGGCCTTAGATTGTGTGAACAGAATACAATCCACCCATCTTAGGGTATAATACGAGTTCTAGCCTTAGATTGTGGGGATAGAATACAATCCAAACTTTGATCAATGGCTCTTTTAACCGGTAAGGCCTACTGGCCCTCATCCCTACTAAAAAGTAAGAAAAGAAAAATTATCTGTAAAACTTGAAAAAAAGTACAACAAATGAATTGCATATTTTCAATCCTCTATAATGATCCATATATCTGTCATTATGTTTTAAAGTTGCATGACAAGAAAAGAATTGCATGTTTTCCATCATCTATAATGATTTCTATGTATATTATTATATTTCAACTAAAAAAGTTATATGATCTTTGTTATATATATATATTATACATTGTTGAGTATTTAACTCACTCTCTTATTATTCCCTTCAGATGGTCCGAACGAGTTCATACGGGATGAGCAAGAATGAAGGATAAATGATGGAATGTCATTTTGTAATATGTATTAGCTTAGAATGTATGTTGGATAGGAGAAAGAAAAAAAAAATGTATCTAATGTAAACTTGATAAATTTTGAGATTTGTACTTAATATTAATATATGACAAGTTTATTTTCATCAATATTAATGAGTCATGCTTTAGCAAATATTTTGTATGAATTTTAGTAGGTATTTTTCCTTATTTGGATATTATGTATGATGAGTTTATATTTCTTTATGGTATTGATTGATAAATGATAAGTATAGTCAAGAATAAATGTAATGATGAATTAGCACGTGGGACGTCACATTTCAGGTGCAAAGCCATTGGAATATATGCCTCAGGCTACGCTCGGGCTATTTTTGAGCACTACACTACTAGAAAATTGTGCCTCGGCACCGCTCGAGTGCCATTTGGGCATTCTTCCTCTTCTGAATAAGCTTCCGAATTCTAATTTCCCATATATGTTAATCCTAAATTTGATTATATTAACTTAATTACTTATAATTATTATATTTTGAAAATCGGTGCCTTATAATGCTCCTCTACTTATAAAAATTTCATCTTTGAAATTAACATCTCTACATACCTTAAAAAAATAGGTGGGGATATTTATCTTGGATCTCTTCTTATCTTTTCCATGTAGTCTCCATGTGAGAATGGTTCCTCCACAATACTTTAACATGCGAATGGTTTTCATATGCAAAATCTGATCCCTCTACTCTAGAATCTGATTGGTTCTTCTGTGTAGGACAAATCCTCGTTAATAACTAAAGGGCCATATTGAATAACATGCATCAGGTCATGGACATACTTTCGCAATATCGATACATGGAAAATATCGTGCACATCGGCCAAACTTTGCGGCAATGCTAATTAATAGGCTACCTCCCTGACTTTCTCCAAAATCTCGAAGGGTCCAACAAATCTTGGCTTCAACTTTTCCTTAACACCAAATCTAGACGTTCCTTTCGACAACAATATTTTAAGGAAAACAAAATCACCAATTTTAAATCTGAGCTCCGATCTCCTTCGGTCAGCATAACTTTTCTGCCGACTCTAAACCGCATTCAACTTCTCATGAATCAATAAAATCTTCTTGGATGTCTCCCTAATAACATCTGGCCCTAGAAGCCATCTATCTCCCATCTCTTCCCAATGGATAGGAGATCAACATTTTTTACCATACAAAGCCTCAAATGATGCCATAGCATACTTACCTGATAATTGTTATTATAAGCAAATTCCACTAAAGTCAAGTAATCATCCCATTACCATTCATTTCCAACACTAATGCCTTGAGCATATCTTCTAAGATTTGGATGGTCTGCTCAAATTGGCCATCAGTTTGAAGATGATAGATTGTGTTGAATTTTAAATTCATCCCTAATTCTTGTTACAAACTCTTCTAAAATTTAGAGACGAACCGTGGATCTCAATCGGATATAATAAATGCTAGCACACCTTGAAGTCTAACAATCTCGTTAATATACAACCACACCAACCGATCACAAGAATATATCGTCCGAATGGCTAAGAAATGAGTTAATTTCATTAGCTGATCCACAATGACCCAAATTGCATCATGATTCTTCGGGGTCATTCGCAAACTCATGACAAAATCTATCGTAATATCTTCCCATTTTTAACTCGAAATGGGAAGTGGCCACAACAATCTTGATGGTTTCTTCTTTTCAACCTTTGATTGCTGGCAGATAAGACATCTACCCACAAAAATCACAATTTTTCTTTCTATGTTCCTCCACCATAACATCTTCTTTAAATCCTGGTATATCTTATTAATTCCATAATAAACAGTATACCTGAATCGGTGAACCTCATTCATAATCTCTTACTTCAACTCCTTGTCATCAGGCACATATAATCTATTATGAAATCTCAAGATTCCATCAATATGAACATTATAGTCTACTCTAGAGTCTCGATCAAGATCTCCAACAATATCTATAAAAAATGGATCATTCACTTGTCTCTCTTTGATCTTCTGGAGGATCTTTGGTTGCACTTACAGATATGATAACATCATCCAATTACCTCTAACATTCCGCTAGATATTGTAATACTTCAAGTAGTCCAACATCTCCATCTCATTGATCTGTGATCTTGCCACAAAGTTGGTTTGGCATCTTAAAGCATCCACTACCAAATTAGCCTTTTCTAGGTGGTACAGAGTTTCACAATCATAATCTTTTAGAAATTCAATCTATCTCCATAGTTTCATATTCATCTCCTTTTGCAAGAACAAATACTTGAGGCTCTTGTGATCAAAATGTACAAATAATGCCTTCAAGTCTTCAATGCAAACACCATGACGACTAATTTCAAATCATGGGCCGGGTAATTCTTCTTTTGAATTTTCAACTGTCGAGACCCATAAGCAACAACATTCCCATTTTGCATCAGGATGCAACCAAGTCCAATCTTAAAGGCATCACAATATACTTTAAGGCAACCACAACTACTAGGAATTGTCAAAATCAGTGTAGAGGTTAATCAATCTTTCAATTCCTGAAAACATTGCTCACACTCCTCTAACCAATCAAACTTAATTTCTTTCTTCGTTAATTGGGTGAGTGACAAAGCAATATGAGAGAAATTTTTCACAAATCTACGATAATACCCAACCATATCCAAGAAGCTCCAAACTTCGGTCATTGTAGATGGTCAACTATAATTAATCACGCTTTTAATTTTCTTCGGGTCTATAGAAACACCTCCATTAGAAATAATGTACCCCAAAAATATAACTTCTTTGAGCTAAAACTCGTACTTCTTCAATTTTGCAAACAATTTATGTTCCCAAAAAGTGTGGAGCACGGTTATTAGATATATTTCGTCCTCTTTATAACTCTTCAATAAATCAAAATATCATCAATAAAGACCACGACAAATCTATCCAAATAAGACTGAAAAACCTAGTTCATCAAATTTCAAAAACCGGTAGGAGCATTTGACAATCCAAATGGCATAACAAGGAATTTATAGTGGCCATACCTCGTCCGAAATGTCATTTTTGCCACATCCTCCTATTTAATCCTTAGCTGATGGTATCCTAATCAAAGATCAATCTTTAAAAATACATAGGCTCCTTGCAACTGGTCAAAGAATCATTGATTTGCGACAAAATGATACTTATTCTTGATCGTGATTTTATTCAACTCATGAAAGTCCACACAAAACCACAAAGTCCTATCCTTCTTCTTCACAAATAAGACCGGTGCATCCCATGGGGACACACTTGGTCTAACAAAACCATATCTAACAAGTCCTACAATTGCTATTTTAATTCCTTTAACTCACTAGGAGCCCTACGATAGAGTGTCTTCGAAATCGATGTCAATCCTGGCACAAGATCAATCTCAAATTCTATCTTCCAGTTTGGCAACAAACCATACAATTCTTCCAAAAATACATCCTCAAACTTGCACACTACCGGCTTATCATTTGTAGATACATCATGGTTCTCAACCACGCAATCATATGCCAAAAAGGCTTCACACCCACTCTCCATCAAATGCCTAGCATGTAAAGTCAAAATAAAACAAGACACTTCTACACACAAATCCCTTGAATGTGAAAGGGCTCAAATCCTAAAATCACAAAGTCAACTCTCTTATGGAAATAATCAATATTTGTATGATATTTAGACAATCAATCCATAACTAAAATAGCATCAAAATCATACATCTCCAACAAAATCAAGTTTGTAACTAATGACAACCATTCACCTCAACAACACATTCGGGGTACAAAATATCTATAATGACAAATTGTAACATCCCAAATAAATATGATTTTATTAATTTATAAAAAAATAAATTATTTGATTAGTTATGATAATTATTTGACTATTTTTTTTAGTAATTATCTAGATATAAAATTTAATAATTGGGCTTAAAATATGATCTTAGAATATTTAGACCAGTGATTTGGGCTTAGATAGTTGGCCTTTAGTTTGAGTTTAGCTTACTTAGTGGATTAGGCCATTGAGTAAATTTGTAGATATTAAATATTTGGGCCTAACAAATTAGATAGATCGATAGATTGAGCCTGGATGCTTGGACCGTTAATTAAAGTTTTGATTAAATAGTGATTTAATTTAATTAAATAAATATTATCGGTTGGATCATAGTGTGTTAAGATTCGTTGATGAAAAATATAAATAAATAAATAAATAAAATATTAAAAATTTAGGTCAAAATTTTAAAGATAGCTAGATAACTAAATAAATAATTAATTAATATTTATAAAAAGAGACAAATAAATATATATAAATATAAATATATATATATTTTTAAAAATATATATAACATATAAAATAATAATAATAATAATAATAATAATAATAATAATAATAATAATAATAATAATAATAATAATAATAATAATAATAATAATAAGAAGGATAGAAATCGGATGGAGGAAAGGAAGGAAAAGAGATGAAAGGAAAGGAAGAGAAAGAAAAGGAAAAGAAGGAGAAGGAAAGAGAGGAGGAAAAGGAAAGAAGGAAGGCGCGAGTATGGGCAGTGGTGAAGGAGGAAGGTTTAGGCTCACATAGAAACTAAGAGGAAACCCTAACCGCCCCTTCTTATTATTTAAGGCCGCAATAGAGTTAGAGAAGGGGAAGGACGAACCAAAGAGGGAGGATTGCTCTGCAGTTCCCACCGCCGTTGCCAGAAAGTAAAGAGGAAATTAGAGGCAAGTAAAATTCCTACCTCACAAAATAAACTCTTCCTTCATTCTTATTAATGTCGAATCTCTAATTTCATGCTTTAATTGGTAGGAAAACAGCAAAACTTAGGGTTAAGAATTTGGAAACCAGAGTGCAGAGCCATGGCTCGTTGAGAGCACAATCAACTATTTGGGCTTAATGATAAATTGAGGTTTTTGTAAATTGTCCAATGAAGTTAGAAATGGTCGGTTTTACATGTCATACCCCCTAATTTTGGGGATTCGGCACTGTCATTGGGAAACAAGGTACCGTGCTTTGTTTCCATTTTCCCAACCAGTTCAGTGACCTAAAGGAAGTAATAGAAATTAAACCCCATTATATTCCCCTATTTTCCCTGTTGATGTCAACTTTATGTTGTATGTTTGGATTTGGTGGATAACAATGAAACTCTCGATTGTAAAATGAGAATAATGAAAATAGAGATCGTGGCTATGATGGTGAAGAAAAATCAAACTTGTTGCTTTGTTTTTCCCATGATTGCAGTAGCTTGGAAATCGGGAGATGAGACTCGGGATTTTTGTTTCATTGATATGTGACTCATGGGCAGAGTTTGTAGGCATGTATTTGAGGAATCTCCAGGTATAAATACGCGGTCTGATTGTGTGTACATATATACACATACGGGGATGGCGTTGGTTGAAGACGACATACCTATCATGTGTGCAACGTTTGTGCTAACAATTATGAAAAACTAGGTTTTCATGTAAAAATTGAGAAATGGATGAGAGAATAGGGTTGCCTGCTCTATTTTTGTGGCCAGCTAAAATGGTGGGTGTGTGAATGTTCGGTGCACGGTATGTGGGAGTATGTATATGGCCATATAAATATACGGTATATATATATAGTTATATACATGTATGTGTGTACGGCTGTGCTGTGTGGCAGTATGTGTATTGGAGTGATGATGTTGGTGTTTTTAGTGTAATGGGTGTGTGCGTGTGTATTCGTGTGTGAGTGTGCGGCAGGGTTGGTGCAGGTGTACTGTCATGTGTGGTAGCGTGTGTTGTGCTGGTGTATATATGTGGCAATGTGTTTGTGTTGGTATGTATACATATATATATATAGGTGTGTTGTTGGTATATTTATATACTTGTATATAAATATACAAGTTGGCGGTATGTATTTATGTTGTGTGCATGGGTAAGAATAATAATAGTCGGTTAAGTGATTATTCTTGTACCACATTGATGAATTCCAAAAAAATTATTCTTCGTGTTAACCTTGTTGGTATGCGTTTATCTTATTGAAACTCTATGGATAAATAAAGAAAAGTGTACGAAAACTCTACGGTATCCGGAAGAATGAAAGTTTGTGAAATCTTAGAATGGTCTATACTTTTTCAATATTGATTACATTTTGGAGATCGAAATCATTGATATTGAGGAGGATACTTATACCCTAGTGATTATCGTAGATGATGATATCAAAGATATCATTGGCGATGAGTATCAAAAATGGAATGAGTATACTACGGGTACAACCTCTAAGAGAATTGTAGAGGTAGTGAGGATACCATGAATACCGGGTAACTTCATGGTACTCACCCAACATTTGGGGGCGTAAATATGTGGCTTTTGGTTCACTATGGTAGAATAAAGTTCAAGGAGATTCTTGTTTTTTCGTACAGTTGTGACCTTAGAATGAGCTAATAATCGGATTCTTGTTATCTCTTACAAATTGTCAAGATCGTTGCTATTGAGGGGGATACTTATAACCTAGTGACTATCATAAATGATGATATTTGGGATATAATTGGTGATTGATATCATAGATGGTATGAGTATGTTGCAGGTACAGTCTCTGGGAGGATTGTAGGGTTAGTGAGGATACCATGGATATCGGTTAATCTCATAGTACTCACCGAACCATTTGGACATAATATACCGCATTTGGTTCACTATGGTAGAATAAGGTCTATGGAGATCTTTGGTCATTCGTACAGTTGTTACCTCGCACTGAGCTGATGATCGGATTCGATGGGATCCATATTGCTTCCTTGATACCTAACCATTCATATGGTCTTCGAGTCATGAACACGACATGTTATTCAGTCTCGCACAGTAGTTGGTACATCACCTGCTATTATTAATTTTATTCATTATTTTATCATTCGAGATACTTAATTGTACTCTTTTATTATTAATTATTTTTATTTGCTGGACATTCGATTCTCTCTTGTATTTTATTGGTTCCAAAATAGATAGATTGACATCAGGATAAATAAAATTGCGTGATTTTTGTGTAACCACCAGACAGAGGTGATATCAAAGATTGAGGCTTCTATGATAAAGATTTAAGATTTTTTTGTTATTCATTAACTTTTAAATATTTATCAGATTTTCATTTATGAGGATTTGACATTATGGATATCGATGTGTTTTTCTTTGCAAGTAATTTATTGGTATTATGAATATTTAATTTATGATACAATTAAGATGATCATTTATGGTGTTATAAATATTAGTGATGCGATGATTAGAGTGCAATCAAGTTATTTTGTGTTGTAATTTATGACGTGTGATTAATAATTTTAGATAATTTGAGATTTACTTGGACGGTTTGGGTCGGGTTCGGGTAAACGAACTCGGGTCATTACACAAATTATCTCATAGGTGTCGAGACTTACAAGGAATAATCAAGAATTTTGGAAGATGAAATGAGATTGCATACAAATCGAGGTTAAACAAAAGAATGGGTTGATCCAAAATCAAAGAATACCGAGCCAGATGCACCATAAATAGAAAGAATACATTCCACTACGTTGTCTGATGCATTGGCCTCCCTCACGTAAATACCATGTATGCCTTGCCCTAGACAGTGGGATTGGATGCTAGGGCCCTCTTCGTATGGGGACAATCCTTAATATCGTGCCCCGATTGTCCACAATTGAAGCATACTCCCAACAATTTAAAACAAGACTTTTCTCCATGCAACCTCCCATAGTGCGGACATGGATTCGTTGAAGCTTGTAAGATCAATGCAAATTGACTAACTTTCTTCTCCTAATCAGACTGCCTAATCCTCTTCGGTGGTCTCCCAGAACCTACACTCGAACTAGTAGCCACACCACTTCGATTGGACATCCTCTTTCTAAAGAACTCTTTCTTCTCGAGCTCTTTCTCGTGGATCAAGGCTCGGTCCAATATTTCACCATAAGTCGACAATTTCAACATTGCCAACTACTTGCAAATATCATCCCTCAAGTCATACAGAAATTTCCTCAACTTCCTTTCTTCATCCTCCACCATAGACAAAGTATACCGTAACAACTCCATAAATTTGGTATCATACTTCGCCATCGTCCGATTACCTTGCCGCAACCAAAAAAATTCCTCCTCCTTCTATTCATGGAGATTAGAAGGAAAATATTTCTCCATAAAAATTATTTTGAATATAGTCCAAGTAATCTCATTCTCAGGCACTCCTAAGGCTCTTTTCTTCATCGCCCACTAATGATGAGCCTCACCCTCTAGACAATACATGGTTAACAAACTTTATCCTCTTCTAAATATCGGATGATTGCGAACACTTTTTTAGGCTGCTAGAACCATGTGCCCGCATTCACGGGATCTAGTTCACCAAAAAATTCCGAAACTCTTTCGTTAACGAACCAATCGTAGGCAGACACTAAGTGCAGGTAATCCTCCCATTCCTTCGATGTCTTCCGGAGAGCCAAATTGTGGCAACACGGCAGGTATATCCCAATCTTCTTAGTTTGCTATTGTTCAAATGGAGATTGTGGATGTTTCCATGCCAATGAGATTTTTTTCCCCGCAAAATTGATGGGGAGATAGCTATTATTACCCCCCTGTTGAAGTTGTCAAACAAGGGGAGACAGTTTGGGGAGCCACTTTGGTTCATTTTTTATGCTACTAATCACATAGCTCGCAAAATCTAGGCTCGGTTTGGGGTAGTCATGTAGATGGCAATGATGCTGGCTTCTTCTTCCGATTTGCATCTACTGTGATGATGGAAAAGTGCCTAGCGTCAGGTCCATGGGCTTTTGCTGGGAGAACATTGTTCCTCAAACGTTGGGTTCCGAATATGACTTTGTTCAAGGAGGAACATAAAACATTCTTGATTTGGATTAATTTGCTAAATGTCCCGATAGAAATCTGGACTCCTTTGGGCCTTATCGGATAGTTAGTGTTATGGAAAACCTATTCAACTAGACTCAAATATAGATAAAATGGAACATATAAAATTTGCTAATGTGTGTGTTGAGGTTAGTGTTGACTTGATGCTTCCTATTTAGATCAAACTAGCTTCCAGGAGGAATTCTAATTCGGAATTGAAAACACAAGTGGTGGATGAAGTTGAGTACCAATGGAAACTAATTCAGTATAGTAGTTGCCAACAAATTGGACATAGTAAGACCCAATGTAACTCTAAGAAAGTTTATAAGCCCACAAGGAAAATTCTCCCTTCTCTGTTTTCCACCAATGCTCCAACCAAGGGTAAGGAACCATTGGGGAGTCTAGATAAGCTAGATACTACAAGGAATAAACCGAACGGAATACAACAAGGCATGCGAGTGGCTGGTTCCATGGAGCTTTCTTCTAATCCCTTTGTGATCTTACAAACGGCCAAGGACTCTAATCCCCCAATAGAAACATAGATTTTATGCTGGGATACTAGTAATGTGGCTTTTGCTAATGCGGATTTGTCCTTGAATGCTATAAAGGAGGGGAATGCTTCCTGTACTCTAGAGATGTCTAAACATAGTCCGAATATTGTAGATAGAGGCGATGGTACAATGTTGCAAGTGGAAGTAACAAGTACTCCTATTGTATTCCATGATCCAAGTATTTCTATTGTTTCATCTGAGGGCGAGCTAAGTTCTCAGGCGGGTTCATCAAGTCAAGTAGAGGCAACTGGCTATGACAGTGGGGCTGGCATTGATCCAGTGTGTCAACACCTTCAATTGCCGCACTCAGGACTGCTGAGTTCATATTCCAGGCTTGGTAAGCTGCGGCGAGAATTAATCAAATGGGGAAGGCGATGGGAGATTTTGGTGAAGGAGTTCAGCATACACAAGACCGGACTGATCATCCATTGAAGACTATAAGACCTAGTTTGGAGAGAGGGGATAATTCACCCCATCCAACTGAGAGTTATTTGCCTCGTCCGAATGGCAGGGGGTTGAAACCCATTCTCAAAAAACAAAAGGGGCCTAAAAAGAAAATTTTCCCCTCTCCTAACCCTCATGCTTAGCATTGCATGTTGGAATGTTCGAGAACTTAATGGGCGATTAAAAGCCCAGGAGGACAAGCATTTTATTCTTTCATCGAGTTATGCCATTGTTGGCCTGGTTGAAACTAAGGTGAGAGAATGTAATGCTGCCTAGATTTCCAAGAAAATTATGTCTTGCTGGAATTGGGAGATGAATTATTCTCCTACTTCTGTTGGTTGAATTTGGATTGCATGGGATTCCAACATTGTTAATCTGGATATAATAGCTAAAAAAAACCAAATTATTCATTGTCAAGTCTGCATAAAGGCTACTAAGAAAACCTTCCATCTTTCTTTTATTTATGGCTCCAATTCGGAGATCGAACAATGTTTGTTATGGGATAAACTTCGGGATATATGCCATCAGATTATTGGAATGCCATGGGTGGCCATGGGTGATTTTAATGCGATCAAGGCTCCCTTAGAAGGCCTAGGCGACAGCTGGAATGCTAAAAGTGCAATGGACTTGGATAAATGTCTCATGGATTGTGACCTATAGGATTTAAGCTATGGGGGTGCTTTCTACACTTGGAATGATGGTAGAGAGGCAAATATTTGTATCTATAGGAAAATAGACAAAGTTGTAGTCAATGGCCCCTGGCTTGTCGAATTTGAAGCTTTCAAAGCCTTTTTTTCCTTCTGGCTCGAATATCTGACTACTCTCCCTGCATCCTATCCCCAGATATTAAGGATCGGGTTAGTAAAGTTATGTTACGTTTCAACAATTTTCTTACCAAGCATCCCAAATTCATTTCTACTGTTCAAGAGGCTTGACAATGTAGGATACAGGGAGTTCCTATGTTCTAGCTTGCTACGAAGTTGTTGATTGCTAGAGGTCTGCTTAAAAATTTAAATGGCCGGACTGGGAATGTTTTGAAAGAGGTTGTTCAGACTCAGAAGGCTCTTGAAGATTATTAGAAGGCATCATTCCTTAATCCTTCTCATGTTGTTGTGACTGAGGAAGATAACTTCAAAGTTGCCTACCGTCATGCCCTGAGAGAGGAGCTGGATTCATTCAACAGAAAGCCAAAATTAAATAGCCCAAGGGGAGTGATCAATGCACAAAATTCTTCTTTTGTTTTGTTGCTGGTAAAGTACAACGTAACAAAATTTTGTCTCTTATTCAGGAGAACGGGGAACCTACTAAGGGTAAGGAGGATGTTCACCAGTTGATTGTGGATCATTTTACGCGGCAATTGGGTGCGGGGCATATTGCAGGGGATTTTGATATGGATAGGCTCCATCCGTATGTTCGACACTCTATACCTTCCTCGCTCAAGGTGTCTCTGTATAACCCTGTGCATGAGAAAGAG
Source organism: Nepenthes gracilis (assembly GCA_033239525.1). NCBI lineage: Eukaryota > Viridiplantae > Streptophyta > Magnoliopsida > Caryophyllales > Nepenthaceae > Nepenthes > Nepenthes gracilis. Next base: position 11,898,798 of record BSYO01000010.1, on the reverse strand, counting down.
ATCCATCAGGCCTTACTCTCCATTTTTGACTATAAAGCTCCAGGGTCGGATGGATTCTCAGCTAAATTCTTCAAAGAGTCATGGCATATTGTAGGTCCCTCTGTAGTAGAAGCAGTCTAAGATTTTTTCATCCATGAAAAGCTTCTAAAGCAAGTAAATGCCACTATTATCAGTTTAATCCAAAAGGTGGCCTCACTTTCAAAGGTGGTTAACTTTCATCCTATTTCATGCTGTATTGTGATTTGCAAGATTATTTCGAAGATTACAGCTAATCGAGTCCAAGCCACGCTGTCTTTCCTGATCGATAGATGCCAAACTGTGTTTCTTGCAGGATGTCAAATTTGCGATAACATTCTATTGGCCCAGGAGTTACTTCATAGATATCACTCCTGTACAGGAGTGATAGATGTGCCATGAAGGTCGATCTTATAAACTCTTATGATTATGTCCACCGAGACTTTCTTCTTGCTACCCTGCATCTCATGGGTTTCTCAAACCAGATGTTTAATTGAATCCAGCAATGTATTACAACTACAACATACTCCATCAATATTAATGGCGAATCTATTGGTTTTTTTAGAGGAGCTAAAGGATTGCGGCAGGGTGATCCCCTATCGCCCTACCTTTTGTTTTGGCCAAGGAAGTTCTTAACGGCATCATTGAGATGAAAGCGTAGCGTAGTGATCTATTTCAATTTCATTATAAATGTAAGGATACTTGTACTGTGATACTTGCTTTTGCCGACGATTTGCTACTCTTCTATAAGGCGGACCCCGTTTCAATTAGAATTCTTCATGAATGCCTTGGAGAAGTTCACACAATATCGGGCCTATCAACAAACAAAAATAAAAGCGAGATCTATATTTGTGCCGAGAATGCTAACCGTGTGGAGGTAATTAGAGGTATTCTGGGTTATAAACAGGGGAGGCTGCCGGTGAAATATTTGGGGGTTCCTCTTCTTACTACTCGATTGTTTGTAAAAGACTACAAACCAATAATTGACAGGATCAGAAAGCGCGTGGCCTCCTACAAGAACAAATGGCTCTCCATTGGGGGAGATTACAACTTATATTCTCTATTTTATCCTCCATCCATCACTATTGGCCCTCCATTTTCATTCTTCCCAAAGATGTGATGAAGGAGATTGAAGGACTCATCCGGTGATTCTTATGGCATGGGAATATAGACGATCAGATGACGACAAAAGTTGCATGGGATGTGGTGTGCTCCCCTAAGAAAGAGGGGGGGTTTGGGAATTAAAAACCTTATTGTCTTGAATAAGGCCCTCATTAGCCGACTTCTTCTGAAAGTTCTCACTAAAAATTCTGAATCTATATGGTCATCCTGGGTCTGCTCTTACAGTATAAAAGATAGATGCATTTGGACTATTAAAGTTATGGAATCTATGCCATGGAGTTGCAAGAAGATCATGAAACTTCAGTCGGAGCTTCGGCACTGTGTTCGCTATGTCATTGGAAACGGCACAGGAACACACCTATGGCTAGATAATTGGCGCCCGATGGGACCGCCTTATGATAGATTTTTAGAGTGGTCGAGGATTGTTACTGGCCTTCCCATTGATGCTAAAGTCTAGAAAATCATTCGAGATGGTGAATGGAATTAGCCAAATAAGTATGATATGGAGGTGCAGAGCATTATCAAAAGCATGCCCAAATATAAACCCAACGCGGATAAACAATACTTGATTTGATGGAATATTAGCCAAAATGGTAGATTTTCAGTTTGCTCTACGTTTGATCTCTTTCAAGGCGCCAAAGAAAAGGTGGTATGGGCCACACTGGTTTGGGGACTGCACAACATTCCTACTCATGCCTTTATTTTTGGTTGTGCATCCATCATCGACTTAGTACCTTGGAACGAATTCACTACCTTCCCAATATCTTTGATAAGTGCTCCTTTTGTAACACTAAGGTTGAAAATCATGACCATCACTTTTTCAAATGTGATTTCACAGTCAACATAAGGAGACAGATGTGCCAAAGGGCAGGGAAGCATTGGCCATACGGTGATTGGAGGTCAAACATTCTCTGGGCAGCCAGCAAAAATGGAAAGGCACCAATGCTAAAGCCCTTTCTTTTCGACTTACATTGGTGGCCTCGGTATACTTCATTTGAAAGGAACGCAACCAACGCATTTTCAACAACTCAAGCATTAGAAATGAAGGCCAATTGGTTAAGTAGATCACGTTCGGTGCGTTCTAAGCTGAAAATCTCATAAGCCAGAAGTGATCATAGTTTTAAAGTACGCTGGAACCTCTCCAATTAGCGGGTGGTAGGGTTTAGCAGAGGACGCAGTCGGTTGAGGACGCTGAAGTGGAAGACATGCCATATGTCAGTGTAGTGTAGCCGAGATCGTAGAGGCCGTGAATGTTAAGGCTAGCATATTAGCAAATGGCCAAAGTCTGTAGATGGTCGGTGAAAAAAAAGGCTCGGGGCACTATAAGCAACCGAGATGTTAATGCATTTGGCCGTGGTATCTGCAAAGGGCCAAGGACTTTGAAGGCTGAGGAATGGCTAAAACGACTGAGGCCATATTGAGCTCTCTGATGACCGAGGACAAAGATTATGACCGGAGTAATGGATATGGCCAAGGACAATGTGAGACCGAAGTAGTGAATATGGCTAAGGTTAGTGTTTTAGCAATGTTTGGTCAAGAGAGAAAATTTTGGACGAGATGCATTGTCCGAGATGTTGGAATACATCGAGGTTGCTGACTGAAATAGACCAAGTTGCATTGTCCGAATGTGGCATTCTAAAGGCCAAGTCATTACTTATGGCTGAGCACAAATATAGTGCCTGGGGATATTAATGACCAAGGTTGTTGAAGCTGCGAAATAGGATAGCTAATTTTTTGGTTAGATCTTAAATGTTATTTTTCTTTATTGAAGATTTCCTTTTGGGGCCTTGTCCTTTTTAGGATTTGTTTTCATGGGCTCAGAGATGCCCTATCTACTGTGTTTCTTCCTCCAAGTTGGTATAACACTTAGAGCTAGAATATTGGTTCTTGTAAATTCTATTATTTTAATACATAATTAATTACTTATAAAAAAACAATCGTAGGAAGATGCTCCAGAGTTTGCAAGAACTTGGGCTGGAGTCGGAACTGAATTGGAGCTAGGTTTCACTACCCGATAGCCTTTACAATATCTGACATCCTTCCAAGCAAATTTAAGTACTTTACCTCACGATCCTACAGTTGGCCTCTACCATGTGTAGTTCTTTGTCAATGTGCCATTCGGTCAGCAGCTAATACTCTTTCTTAAATAAAAATAATGCAAGTTAGTTCATAACTCGGATACTAACTAGGACACTATAATCTATATGATCAAATACAACAAATTGATCTTAACTTAATCCTAACCGCTCAACCTACACTTCCGCCTAATTATCAAATCTAACTTATACTAACCTAGGCTTCCACACAAAATCAAGATCAAGTCTAAGGCATCACCTTCTCTGATACCACATGTGACGGACCTGATCAACTGAATATCACCTAAATATAATGTCCGTCAATAACTAAATACAAATTATAATAAAAATCAACCGTACACATCAACCAAACTTACACAGGATCCAAAATTCTTGCTACAATATCCATGGCTCCAACGCCATATTGATCTTGAAATCATGCCACACGTGGGATTAGGGTTTTGATTTAACACCACATTTCACTTAAACTTCAAAATCATAAGGGAAAACGACATATAATCATGTTTTTGACACATATACCTCAAAATCGGAAAGCAAATCAACATCTATACATATTTAACACATGAATATTTCAAGATTTGAACTTACACGGATATTTGAACAAGAATACCTAGAAGATGGTGAAAAATGAGCAACAAGAGAAAGAAAAGCATAGGAATATACTTACATTGATCCGATCTACAAGTTTCTCAACTAGCTCCAGGTCAAAAAAGGATTTGAGAACCTTGATCTCCACTTCTCTTTCCCCTCTCTCTCCTCTCTTCCTTTTCTCCACAAAAATGGCAGGAAAATGGATGCGCAGCCTTAAATAGGCAGACTAGCACTTGAGCACCAGTCGGCTACTCCTCGGGCTCGCCAACACTAGATTCTAGCGCGCCTTGAGCGTGCTTCCGGCACAGAGCCACCGAAATATGCGCCTCAAGCTGCGCTCAGGCAAGCTTTGGGCGCTGCACTACTGGAAATTGTGCCCCGGCACCACTCAAGCGTGCTTCAGGCATTCTTCCTCTCTCTTCTGAATAAGCTTCCAAATTCTAACTTTTGATATACATTAAGCCTAATTTTAATTATATTAACTTAATTACTCATAATTACTATATTTTGAAAGCTGGTACCTTACAGATATGACATAGGCGAGAGCTCTTGATTGGTCCATTTGTTAGTGCCCCCTTGCACTCTAGGGCCAAACCTTGGGACTCACTTTTTATTTTTCTATTTTTTCATTCCGATCCTCAATTTTTTCCATCCAGGACTTCTATTTTTTTCCCCATTGAATTTTTTGTTGTTGCCCTCTAATTTCGGCCCACTTTATTGTGACCTAGCAAAATGAAATGGTTTCATTCCCCAAATTTCACCATCTAGGCCTTGAATTGATATTGGCTAATAATTGTATTCATTCAATAATAAATCATACAGCCAGAGATATTATCCCTACATGCTACCGAAGTTTGAGTAGATAAAACCCATTGTTGGATTACCGGATAATCTAGGAGAAATCTTGGGATTATCCCAAGGTTTGAATAGTGAGATAAAAAATTGATGAGAGAAATGAGATGAGAGTAAATATTCCAGACTGATGCGTATTGTGGATTTGGGTTTCAATCCATATTTAAATTTGGTTTTTTGACTTTTCAATCCAAACTTTACCCATCACAAACTAGAATGAGAGCTTTAGGGGATTTAGGACTTCCATGAGTTATACTCTGATACCTAAATTAGCAAAAGATTTCAAACAAATGAGTTAGGAAACAAAGAAAGACTTAAATGACTAGGCTTCAAGGGCATTTTGTAGGGAAGACAACGTGTTTTGGATGGCAAGTTATAAACCCTTTTATGTAGGCTAAGTGTTGTAAGACTTGTAATATCCCAAATATTTTTAAGAGAATAAAATTATCAAATTAGTTTCAATAATTATTCTTAAATACTTTTGGGTTCAAAATCTTATAGTTGGACTAATCTTTGGGCCTAATAAGTTTGATTGGATTAATGAATCGGGTCTGGATATTTGGATCATTATTCAAAGTTTATATTAAATTAACATAATTTTGAACCGAACTAATTAAATAAACAATTGCTGGGTGGACCTTAGTCTATCAAAATTTATTGGCCAAAAATATAATTAAATTTAAAAGAAGTTAAAATTTTAAAAATTATGATTGAAACTTTAAATATATTGTAAGGCTAAATACATAATTAATTAAGTAATATTTTTATAATAATAATAATAATAATAATAATAATAATAATAATAATAATAATAATAATAATAATAAGGAAAGGATCGGCCAAAGGAAAAAGAAGGAAAGAAAAGAAAAAAATGGAAAGAGAAGAAAAGAAAGAAAAGGAAAAAAGAAAGAAGAAAGGAAAGAAAGAAGAAAGGAAGAAGAGAAGAGGAAGGGAGAAGAGAGAAGAGCGGCGTGGCAAAGGAGGAAGGAGATCAGGCCTCAAATGGAAACTCGGCAAAACCCTAATCGAATCCTTCATTATTTAAAGAGACGTTGGTGTGGGAAGAAGGGGGAGCCGCCGCCATGAAACCCTAGCCATCCAGCACATTTCACTTAAACTTCAAAATCAGAAGGGCTCAAACGACACAGGTAATCACGTTTGTACTTGCCGCTATCATTGCCGAATGAAGAACTCAAAACTGAGGCAAGTAATCTTCCTCACTGTTTCAAGTAAAGTTGCTCCATCACAAAATTAATTTTCCTTTTATTCTTGTTGATGCAAATACTCTGATTTTTATGCCCTGATTTGGTGGGAAACTGTTGAAAGTTGAGGGTTACAATTTTGGAAAAACCGAATCCAGAGCTTCGGCTTGGTGAGGAAATGACTAGTTCTTTTGAATCAAGGATATATTGGGACTTTGTAAATCATCTAATTGAATCATGAAGTACCGATTTTTCATATTATACCCTGATTGTTGGGGGATTTTGGGTGTCGTTGAGGAAACAGAGCAACATGCTCCCGCTTTTTCTAGCCGAAAAGTAATCTAAGAACCTTGGACCCATTAGTTGCAAGTGAATCCCCATCATTTCCTTTCTCCACTCGTTTGCAAGTAAAATCATCTCCCTCTTGCAAGCATTCCTTGGTGCCTTGTTGTGATCCATTCTTTTCTCCCTTTTTATTTTGTGAAAAATTGAATCAGGAAAAATAGGGCTTTGTGCTCTGTTATGGCCGAGAGTTGTGAAGGAAGGATTGGTGAATTTAAGTGATTAAACAGTTCTGTGCGTGTGTATATGTATACACGTATATGGACCGTATTTGCGTTCTATGCGTAGGTGCTGGCTGTGTGTGTTACGGCTTTGTGTGTAACCGTATGTGTACAGTGTGTAATTGTGTGTTGTGGGGGGTGTGAGCAGCAGATTGTTGCGTGCGAGTGTGTTGTGGTGTGTGTGAGTAGCAGATTGCTGCTGTGTGTGTGTGTAGGTGGGGCCATGTGTGTACGTGTATATGGGTAAATATGTATACGGTATAGCTATGTGTGTATATATGTATATAATTGTATGAATAATTATGCATGTATATATTTAGAAAGTATATACATAATTATATATGGGATGGTGCATATTTATATTGATATATAGTAATGGAAGAAAATATTTATATGTTGGCAAGCTTGAAATAATATCAATCGGTTACGTGATTACTTTCATATCTCGTTGACAAAATCTGGTAAAAATATTCTTTACGTTAACTTTGGTGGTGTGAGTACATTTATTGTCACTCTATGGCTAAGTTGAGGATGGCGTAAGAAAACACTAAGGTATCGAGTCAAATGGGAGGTTACGGAACCTTAGTGTGGTCTACACCTTTCTGATACTGATTCCATTATGGATAAGTAAAGGAAAGTGTACGAAAACTCTATGGTAACCAAACCGTAAGACCGTAGAGAGTCTATACTTTTTCAATAGATTTCATTCCGGAGGTTGATGTTTGATATCATTACTTATAAACTAGTGACCATCAATGATGATTCCATATCATTGGTGAGACTATCGGAGATGGTATGAGTATTAAATTTTTTTTTGTTGGGGTAGTGGGGATACCATGGATACTTGATAACCTTGATACCCAACCGTCTAGCAAATACGTGACATTTGGTTCACTATGGTAGAATAAGGTTCAAAGAGATTCTTGTTATCTCGCATGCCTTGGTGACCGAATCGGCTGAAATAATTCTTGTTATCATTTAATAATAAATCACTTATAACCTAGTGACCATCGTATCCGATATCCTGGGATATCATTAGCGATGGGTATTTGAGATGGTATGAGTATATACTCAACCTGTTGGGAGGATTGCATGGGTAATCTAATACTATGGATACTGAAATCTCGTGGGACTTATCCAACCGGCGTGGGGACATAAATACACGGCCTTTAGTTCACTATGGTAGAATAAGGTCCGTAGAGACTGGTGTCATTCATACAATCGTGACAATGTATTGAGCTGATGATCGGATTTGACGGAATCCATATTGCTTCCTTGATACTTAGCCGTTCACGTGGCCTTCGGGTCGTGGACACGACATATTATTGAGTCTCGGACAGTGGTTGATATATTACCTACTATTATTGATATTATTCATTGTGTTATTGTCCGGGATACTTAATTATACTCCCTATTATTGATTATATTTACTTGCTGGGTATTCGACTCACTCTTGTGTTTTATTGACTCCATAGTAGATAGGTTGATTTTGGAGATCTGTAGACTCATAAGTGATCTTGGGGATCGAGGCCTTCAGGATAGAATGTTAAGATTTTTGTTACTTCAGTTATAATTTTACTTTTATTAGATTTTTTATGAGGATTGATATTTTGGACATTAATGTCATTTATTGAAATTATATATTATTACTATTATGGATATTTAATTAATGGTGTATTTATGAGGTTTATTGATGATATTTTTAATGATGTTGAGTTCATTGATGATGTATAATTGATGATTTTGGATGATTTAATATTTTCACCGTGGCTAATCGGATGTTGTAAAGACTAGACTTTAGAAATTATCGTGATCAGCATATAATCGAATAAAGATTTTTTATCTCTCTGATTATAAGACTGCAAGATGTTCATATTGCTCAATCTATAGTTGTCATTCTTGTGATAAGTGATTTGATATTTATAGAGACTCAAAACCAATGCATTGACAGTTTTTTTTTGGAGTGTAGTAATAGGCGACAATCCATACGTGGGGTGGTATTGGCGGTCATGATAAGTTGCCACCATGCATGATCAGAATTATGGGTAACAGGTAGAGGTTCCTCATTTTTAAATTGTAGATTTCAATGTTTTCAACGTGTCATTGGCTAAGGATATCAAATTTTGTCAAGTGTGAAGAGCCAACTACTTAACAATGCATCTTTGTCTCCGTTAACTTACTACTCTAGATCAACCATCTTAAAAATTGTGTTTGCCTTGATAATTTTTATCAATCCATTGACTGGCTTTTTGTCACCTAATCTATGCCTAAAACTTCCCCATGATTCAATTTTAGGCCACATGCTTTTACACCTGGTATCTGACTATCCCATGCTTGACAATTTGGACTCTATATTCCATCCACTGATTGTATTAGTAGGTATTGTTTAGTTTGAATTATTATCAAACCCAACACTAGCCCCCAACCTTAAAGTTTGAATTCAAATTTCGAGGACGTAAACAGATTCTATCACATCTCCTTACTGGTTATAAATAATTAACAAAATTATTCTATCTTAATTAATCAATTTAGTTAAGACCTTTATTTATTACATCTCAAAACTCAAATGAGACTGACAAAATTCTTAAATTTTTAAAACTTTCTGCACATCGAACATGACTCTAAAATCATATGTTGACAATTATATTATAAGACCCAAAATGCCACACCTGAAAATAGTTTTGAATACCAACCATGCCATGACAATAAAACTTGCATAAACAGATACGTCTATATAAAATCAGAGTAAATATGTAATCATATAAAATAGTCAACATCCAACCATATCACTGACCATCGATCTCACAATAACTAAATCAACTACGAAACCATTCGACCGAAAGAAAATAAACCCCCTAATGCTATTATTTGATATATCAATACAATATTAAAATAACTACATCCTAAATGTACTTTCTCAAATTCTCTTTTCGATGATATCTTTTACCTGTAAGTACCCGAACTTGCTAATTTGAAGTTGGTTGATAAAAATAAAAGTGAAAATGAGTTAATTGTTCAATAAAGTATATAATTTATCTCAAAACTATACATGAAAGAACATGATCAAATTTCAAATATAACATCAAAAGATTTCCATAACAATCATGTATGATTTTAAATCGATAACTCAATTTCATGTTTTACCTAATACATTATAAAAACATGCTCAAATCATGCTAATTATTATAGACCAAGAGCCAATATGGCCACCTAACAAATATCAAATAATCAAAATTCGGATTATATTTATTTTCACATAATAAAAAATCTTACACTATTATTTAAAACTCATAGGTAAACCATTATATATATAACCCTATAGACGAGGATTGAACGCCACTTTATTCTATAGATGATATGTTCGAATAATGATTAATACATGTCATAATATATCACTACTAATTCTTTATAATAGTTTGATGTATAACAAAGTAAAAACTATACACAAATACAAATAGCCTTTTATATTTTCTTATTTCAGATAAAATATTATTAGTTCTTTTATAAATTGTAGAGTTTTTTTTTTCAAATTATTTAAAGTACTTGTTATCCAATAACTTAAACTTCTACAAAAATTTGAATATTCTTATTTTAAAATATGAAATACTACATTATGAAATGTTCAAACATATGAAACCGTTTATATTATGAATTATAAAAAAATTAGTAATATTTTGTGATTTTAATATTTTTCCACTATCAAACATGTTAGGATAATTTATAATAATTTCATGACATGCAATGTATAAACTTAAAGATTTTGAATATGCTAGACATTATGTACAAAAATGAAACATGTAAGACTATTAAATCAAAATTTTAGAACATATATAAAGGTTATAATGCAAAAAACCATCTAAATAATACAATATATATAGGTTAATATATGAATTTTATACAATATTATAGAAGAAAAAGAAGAATAGTATAAACATGTGATGAATGAGCATCTTCTGTATGAAAATATAGCAGGTACAAATATTTAAGATAATAAATACTCAAAAAGGGAAAAGAATTAGCAACAAAGGAAAGAGGTTTGGAATAAACTTGTTATAACTTCAAATTTATCAAAATTTTTCTTAAATTCACCTCAAATAACGTTCTCTTGCCTTTACCATCTCTTTCTCTTTCTTCTCTTCTTCTCCTTCTCTCTCTTCTCCGAAATCCAATAGAATATGATCGAAAATCTACTTGACGTGACTTTTATATAAGGTTGGCATACGTGCACTCATCAGGCACGTATTAGGAATTGTGACAAAACACCGTGGCACAAATGTTGCTTCATTGGCACATCTGGCACTAGCAATCTACCAAAAGTGCATTTAAGCATTCCTTATGTCATGAACTCAGGCCTAGCAAGTTAAATAAATAATTAATTAAATTTTAAATATCAATTAAATAAATCTTAAATCGGGTGTCACAAATCAAATATACATGAAATTTAAATACAACTCACACAAGATCTTATCGGATAACCATTTAAAAAATAAAATTTAGAACTGCTCCAAATAATCGTAAGGAAAAATAGCTAAATAATAATGACAACTCATTATAAAAAATAAATCCACCATATGACACAAAAGCCTACATTCAACCAAACCCAAACTCTTAAGACAATCAAACCATTCAAATCTGAATGAACATAATACACACCAGAAATGTGAAGCCACGTTGAAACTCAATTTACTCCTACAATATGGGACAAGCTCGCTAATCTGACGGGATAAAATAGAAAACGTGTGATGAATACTCAACAAATATTATATACAAGCAAATAGGGCCAATAAATCAGAAAGATGATCAAGGATAAATATCAAATCAGAAAACAAATATAAATCCAAGTCGTCAATATAAAAATTTAATCATCAAATCTAACCAAAATCCAATATTCGAATTCAATGATAATCTTGTATTTAAATCAAATATCAAATTCAAACAAATGTCCAAACCAAAAATAACCCCCTCGGAACATGTGTGTGTGTGTGTGTATATATATATATATAAGATAGAAGTGATCCGAACTGATTCTAATAAATAGATATCCAATCTAAAGACCAATTCAAGTTCAAATTCAAGGCCCGATTAGCTCGTGATTTAGAGCAGAATATAATAGTCAGATGATCCAATCGCATACGCAAAAACCTAAGCAGTATCACAACAAATAGTTTAAAGGTTCGAATCAAAACATATATTTAAAATCAATATACAAGACATATCAAAATATATCTATAGAAAAAATTGACGAATCTCAAATTTAAAACCAAAAATCTAAGTCTAAATATCCAAATATATATAAAAATATAACATATGCACCAAATCTGAATTTTGATTATTTAAAAACTAACTTGAAAAAGTGGTTACTTCTAACCCAATAACTTTAGGTGAAATCAAATGTAGGTAAGGCCAATATGTTAGGCTACCTATATACTCTGCCTCCCATAGGTAAGATTACTCACTATATTTTGTCACCCCTAACATTGGGTATACTTTCTCAAATTGTCAGATATATTAATCCGATTCAAATCGTATTTATCTTTTATTCAATAATATCATAAAGGGACGTGAACCTTTTCTGTATTTACTTCAATTCCATTTATACATGTATAATAATCTCGATATACATAGGATCTAAATATTTCGCCACATCATCGGTGGCTCTGACAATTGTCCAATAACAATGTGATGTCAGCTTCATAATAAGGGAAGATGCCAACTAAATCAATTATATACAATTTGCGAAAGCAGTAAATATTTACAATATTTTCGCAACTGATATAAAGTCATCATTGAGTTAAATTACTTCTTATATAGCCATCAAAATTTATCTAGATACTTTACATCATACCCTTTTTAAAATCTACATCTAAAGTCAACTATAAAATAAAACTAATCACAATACATACTATCCCAAGGCTATAAATCAGCAAATAATATCTTCAGAAGTATATACTAAATTCTTCAAACTTCACTTCTACTCATCAAACTTTGGCTCGTGCACATTTTCTGAAGATTAGTAAAATAGTAAGAAAGCAAGCCAAATAGTTAGTAAGTCACAATAAATAGTAAAGATCATGCATTCGTTTTATTTAAAACATAATTGTATGGATAGAGATCATCACGAAACATAATAACTTAAAATATAGTCAAAATGCTTATATAAATTTCTTTCTGATTTCTTGTTTTGATATTTTCTTATTCTTTTTTTCAAACCATACTAAAAATTTTCTTTTCTTATTTTTCTTTTGGGATCAGGGCTAGTAAACCTTACAAGCTAAAGGAGCGGTAGATCAAAACTTAGATTGTATTCAATCTGCATAATCAAAGGCCTAACCTCATCTTACACCCTGAGATGATGGATTATATTTAGTCCACACAATCTAAAACCTTACATCCTTTTTCACCCTGACGTGGGTGGTACTATTTATAATCCCGGTAGACGGGGTCAAAATTGTATGGCAATCAGATAACGATCTTTCACTATATTATATTAAGGCATGTCAAAATATATTATCTGCTGATCAATCATTGATTTAGTTTCTTATTTTCTTTCAAAATTTCTTGTAAAAATTATACACTTGTTCTTGATACTCATTCTGAATTTTCTTTACTTTGGAAGAAAACAAACTTACTTTTTCCGAATTTTCTTCACTCTAGAAGAAAATCATATTTTTTTATCATTGTGTAGAGTTTCCATTTACTTTCCAAAAGGAGGATTAAAACTTATCATTTAAATATTAAAAATATAGTAAAATATCAAAGTCTTGTAATACATTCATACTGAAATTTTAGATGCATTATAGTCTAAAAAGAGCTTATGCACATGCTGAAAATTAAAATTAGTACATAATACATTTGACTGATTTAATTGCCGGTTTGATGGTCGGTTCAGTAGCCGATTTAATCTACTTTCTAAAGACTAAAATTTAGCATCAATACATGATGCTTGGATCGGTTTATACTTGGTTCAAGGCCGGTCTAGGACCGGTTCACTAATTTTCCTAAGTTGAAAACTTCAGCATGCATTACCCGGGTCGATTGCTAATTTAAGACCCAGGTCGATGGCTGATTTAAGTTCAATTTTACAGGTTGACAGCTTAACATTATCACAAGATATTTTGGTTGATTTGGCTTCCGGTTCATTAAATTTAAAGGCCGGTTCTATGGCAACAAATTTAGCATCAACATGGATGCTGTTAGCTAGTTCAAGTGCTGTTGAGGAGCCCGATTCAGCGACCGGTTCAAGGTAATTTTAGCAGCCGGTTCATAGGTTGACAGTTCAACCTTAGTACTTGATGACTTGACTGGGTCGGCTACTAGTTCAACCAATTTAGGGCCAGTTCAGTCCATTTTCTTAGACTGTCAGATTCAATATCAATAAGGATGTTGATGCTGGGTCTGTTGCCGATTTGGGGTTTGGTTTAGTGGTTGATTCGGATCTAATTTTACAGGTTGACAGTTGAACTTCACCACAAGACACTTAGGCTAATATCGCTATCAATTTGGCTAGTTTAAGGCCCGATTTAAGGGCTGCAAATTCAGTATCAGCATGGATGCCGTTAGCCTGTTATGTTGTTGTTTAGGATCCTGTTCAGTGACAAGTTAGGATCCAAATTTACAGGTTGACTTTTCAATATCACCTTAAGACACTTAGGATAATATCGCTACCGGTTCAATTGGTTTGGAGCTCGATTTAGGCCCGTTTCAGTAACTACAAATTTAGCATCAGCATGGATGTTGTTCAGTTGATTTTGTTGTTGTTCAAGAGTCCGATTCAGTGATCGGTTTAAGGTATTTTGGCAGCCGGTTCACCAATTAACTCTTCAATCTTAGCACTTGAGGGATTGGCCAGTTTGGCTGCCGATTCAGCCGTTTTGAGGCCCAGTTCGATTTATTTTTTCCAAATTGGCAGGTTCTATCAACATGAATGCAAGGGCCGGTCCAAGTGCTTATTTGGGGATCCGGTTCAATAGTCAATTCAACCTATTTTTATGGGCCGAATTTTTACAGCATCAATAAGGGACTTAGCTAGTTTGTTACTAAATTGGAGCCAGTTTGGTGGCTGAATGGTTGCCGGCTCAGCTGATTTTCAATAAATGGTCCAACTAGGTGCCGAAAATCAGATTTACATGTGGTGGTTCAGCAGTCTATTTAATCACTTTAAAACCAATTTTTACTTGTTATAAAGTGATGATACAATAGTAATAACATAATAAAATAAGGATTTTAAGTATTGGATCAACAATACTTAGGAAATCAGCAAGAATTTACAACAAAAGAAGGAAAAGAAAAAAGTGCTCTAGCCAAAATTTGCTGAATTCTTACTTTAACGGAGCTGCTGCCAGCATGCTTCCTAATTAGCTTAGTTGTCCCTAAAATTATGCTGATTCATCCCCTATTTTGCTTAATTCTCTTTGTAAATCTTGCTGAATCATTAGGTTATTTGGTGGTCTTAGGAGGCTACCATGTGGCTGCTAAATTTGGTTGAATTTATTCAACTTTTCTTGGACTTTTGGTGAGCTGTGCTGAAATCAGCATTGTTGCTAATTTTTGCTGCTGGTGCCATGCTAAATTTTGCTGCTGAATTCAGCTGAATTTTGCGGTTTTCATGTGTGTGTTGAAGTCTTGTGCCATGTGTGGATTGTGCTCTTACTGAATTATTAAAAATTCAGTTGAATTATGCTAAATTTTGGAGGCTGCCCTGCTGCTGCTGTGTATAGAGCTGCTGCCGAGCTGCTGACGCAATAGTATTCCTACTAAATTTTTGTGAAATTGAGCTGAATTAGGAAGCTGCCATGTGTGTATTAAACTTTGGTGCCATGTGTGGGTTGTATTCCTACTGTATTATTGGAAATTAGGCTGGAGTTTGGAGCTGCCAACCAATGGATGCAGCTGCCCGTGAATATTGCCCACTTTACTAAGTTGTTGAAGTTTGGATGTTGTTCAATTAAATTGTTAAGGCATACTAAGTCATTTATTTTCTCCTAATATATTGATATTTTGGCTGTGGCTGTTGTCCGGGCTGTCCTTTAGCCCATTGAAATTAATTTGATTACTAATTGGTTAAAAATTGAGCAACCGAGCTAGTTTCTTATCACCTAAAATTAATTTGGTTGCTAATCGATTAAAAATTCGACAACCGAGTTGTCCTTTTATCATCCAAAAATTAAATTGGTTATTCATCGGATCCATCAACTAAATTTTTGTGCCACCACTATGTATTGGGGTGAACCTCTAGTTTCCATGTTTTTATCATTCATTAACCTCAATTTTATATGTACTGGCTTGATTATAATTCACATGATTTGTATATTTTTTAGTTCAATTATTTTTTTCTTTGTAATTTATGTATGGAATAGTCCTCAATTATTCCTTCTATAATGAGATACTTTTACAGTAAACCCCAATTTTATATATACTGATTTCATTACCATTCACATGTTTTGTAAAATTTCGGACCTTATACTCACATCCTGGCTTGCTTCATTAATGAAGTCTAAGAGACTTTCTTAATCAAACTTTTCTTTCGAAAATCATCTTTCCAAGTCAAAGATGAAGAAGAGGCTTTCATGTGAGAAGCCCCTTGCAAGGTGTTGGAGATGACGATCATCTTAGTTGCTTTCTTTTGAATTAGAGACCATCTTGATTCCATTCTTTTAGGTGACATCACCTGTTAGACCATTGTCTCTTCCTAAGCTATTGCGGTGGTTGGTGGCCCGATGGCTTATCTTGTTCTTCTGCTTATCCCTTGCGGAAATTGCTAGCAAACTAGTAGATAGCCTCCGGATGCCACACAACTGGGCTCTCAGGTGTTGGACAGGCTGTTAAGATGCCCTGGAGTGGCAACTCACGCCACTGCTGACTTCTTGGGACAGTAATCAGAGTTTCAGCCTATCAGCCAAGTGAGTCCTTACACTTCCTCAAATTGGCTACATGCTCCTTTGATAGTGTTCTTAATTAGAGGGTGTTCAAGTCCCCAGTTCGCCCATGACTTCAGTTAAAGAGTGATGTCGAATGTGGATATTCTGATTTGGTTGGAGATATTGGCTGCAAATTTGTAATGCATGCTGGTTAAATTTCTCTCTTCCTTAGGCCTTGGGTCCAGTTTGATATTTCTATTCGAAGACATTGTAGCTCATAAACATTATTAAATAAAACTAATAAACTGTCAAAGTTTGTTTTGCCTTTATACATAGATTTCACTGTAAACTTATTTTGTTTGAACTTTTGCATACTCATTCAAATGTACGTAATTGTTTAGAATTTAATTAATTGGTCGTCAGGTTGCTAATCCATTATGGCATAGCCATTCGATTGGCGGGCCACTGGATAGGCTTTTATAATCAGACATCTGGCTTCCCAACCCTTCGATAGCTCAGTTCTCTATCAATTTAGGCCGCTTAATTTTAGCTTAATACTTGTGAATCTACACCGATTGAAAATTTTTATTAGGCTTGTAATTGTCACCTAAAACAAGTTCAAGTCTGACATATTATCCTGGTTTAACCCCAGCTATCATAGTTATAATAAGATAACTAGTTAGCCAGAAGAATAATGATGTTAGCATAGTTATTATTTGCCAAGTATGAAGTGACTATCTCACATTGCATTTAATATGGGTACTTCCTTGGTAAGTGCCGACCCCTTATAGACACAACATCATTTTTTAACAATGGAATGACATTTTGTTGCGGTGCATCGTTTTGAGAGAACGCTTGCTACGCTTTTGAAATGGAATGCATAGTGTTGTTGGAGCTTGCATGACTTTCTAGCTTCTCCTATTTTGCACCCGCTTCTAGCCTCATTTAACAAGCAATTTGATACTACGCATCAGATTCTTGAACCATTATTTCAAATATTTGCAAATTTCAATAGTCTAACCCTCGTCTTCTTCGCTCTTCCGTGGTGCATCTTCATCCTGGTGACTGATGACTCACTAGATAAATGCATCCATGATCGCTATGAGCTCCCTTGCGACAGGGAGGTGGAGCCCACTATTTGGATGGGCCACACAAATGACAACAAAACCCTCATATGTGGAAAAAACTCTATCCTTGAGGTCCAGGAACAACGTGCGCCACCAGAAGGAATAGTACACCTATCATAAATGGCTATGGCATCCTATGGTGTTAGGACCAAAGCAATATCAGTGACGTCGAGCGCGGCGGATATCATTGATGGTGATTTTATTAAGAGCCCCATGATGCATACATAGTCACTATGAGCCCTCATGTTTATTGACTAATAGTGCCGGTGAGGAGTAGGACTCATGCAAGGACATATCACTCCGTTGGCCAAAGATCCCCCACCATCCATCTCATTTTTTGGCAATATAGGCTGGTAGCTTCCATCAAAGGAATTCATGGTCCTGGTTCCTTAAGGCAGCAGGGTGCAGGGCTCCTGGAAAATGTTAGAATATCGATTCAACAAGGTCATCATTTGATTCCTTAAATCTTGTCTCAGATTCATAGAAAGTAGTTGCAATAGATAGGCCCCACTAACCTTTCACAAATGCCCCTCCATATCTTGGGAATTGGCCATTTGATTCACGGGTCCCCTCATGACATGGAGTTTCAAGGTTATTCCCTTTCAACCGAATTCATCCATAAATCATTAAATCCCCTCATTAAACCCAGAGTCCTCATTCATTGAGTGCCCAATATGACATCACACTATGGGTCAGACTAAATTCCCATGGAAGTTGAATCCTTAAATTTTGATAGCCGCAGTCTTACAAATCCTTTCACTCACCGTCTTTTCACCATTCACCATTCATACATAAAATCTCCATTTACTGGAGGGGTGGATCTTCAGGATCTCAGCCACCCCATGGATTGAGAAAGTTATAGGTGTAACTGGAATAAAAAATAATGATAATCAAGGATCTCATTACCATGTAATCATATTGTCTCTAGGATAAAATTACCTAAAACGTTGTGGGAGCTAATTTATGGCACTTCCTTGTCAATTTCCTCTCCCTCTACCTCAGTAACCAAATATTCATAATGCTGGAAAATCTCTTAAATAGAAAAGAACTTCCTATAACGAGGCCCTGGAGAAAATTTTTCATCACAATTAAAGCAAAGCCCTTGATCCCTTATTTCCTTCCATCTCGATCGGATTCAATCTCCAAACAATTGGGTTTCTCCCCCTGGACAAGATTTGAGAGGATAGCGATGAGGATTCTACTGCTAGTGTCTTGATGGGTACTCCAGACCCCTTCTACATTGCTCTTGCATGTGACTCATAAAGCCTTGCCAATCAGATAGCTACTGATAAAGTTAAGGGGGTGCCTGTTTGTACGTCCACCCTTAACCTGTCCTTGAGGTAGCTAATGAAACACTCAACTTATTGCTCTTCTAAGGGGTGGCCTGCACGGTAAATCAATTTGTCAATTTTCGAACTTCCTCTATTAGTCATGGATGCTTCCCAACTTTGTTCTTAGGCCAAAACCAAAATAATAACCATGGTTCTTATATATCAATTAGGTCTTGATGACTTAGTTATTACAAACCAACCTTAACAACTTGGTCTCCTTAACCTAGCCTCAACATCTAGGACTCAACTCAATATCTCGACCAATTACACCTCTGTTGTAGCCTCATCCATCCTTGGGCTCAAGCTTCTTACATGTAAATGCGCGGCACCAGACATTCCTACTTAGTCATTGCCTCAAACATCTCTATCTGACCTCAAACTGGAATGCCCTCCTTCGCTGTAGTCTCAAATGGCCTAGGACTCGAAGCATCTCTACTTAGTTTACAAGCTTATTAGTCTACATGATTGACAAAGACAATGTCTTGGAGATGGACGGAAGGTCATAACAATGTCATGCAGACTAGGCATAGACTTCCATCATAAAAGAAGTGACGCCAAACGCCCTTTGCAAAACCTACCCATTTTTCATCTTTTTGGCTCGGTATTGGCAGTGTTATATCCTACAACTGATCATATTAGGTATGCAGGACTGTCACACACAAAACAGTAAAACAACTATGGGCTTTGATGGATACTCCATTTTTAGCTTCTTTTTTCTAGAATATTTTCCTTCTGCTCTGTTTTTCTCCCCACACCTGGTTGGCTAAATATTTCTTGTAAACAACTCTAGCCTCACTCACTTCATAATGAAACTAATAAATACATGAAATATCATAGGTCATTCACTTTTATTATATCGATATGGATTGTCTTGTAAGATTGCAATAGAACTTTTTCAGACACTCATAAAGGTTGTAATGCAAGAGGAATCATTACTGCAAAGCATGGAGGGAAGGTCAACCTCCGATCTGACTTGCACAATAGAAAGAACTACTAATTTGTCTTTCCATCGGTTAAAAGTGTGAACTTATGAGCCCATGCAAAAGTTTTGATCACTTCCTGTCAACATCCACCCCAATAAATTAAGAACATAAATCCAGTAGTCCAAACAAGATGCCTAAATAAGAAAATCCATGCCCGAAACTGATAAATTATTTATATCAAAAGAGTTACATCTGTTGATAAATTATGCAGAAATTATATATAATTATATAGGAAAATTTCCCTTTTGACTGTCTCTTTAGCCTTATGTCTCTTATCCTCAGGTGCTCTTCATCCGTAGGCAGATTTATCAACTTTCTGAAAAAGTGAGACAAACAAACTCCTTTACACACAACAAAAAAGCCTTCATTTTTCTCGGCAATCATTCCTCCTGTTCTTCCTTTGTCCTCCATTTTCCTGCTAGTTCCCTCATGTACCTCATCCCCTTCCTCCAAAAGCTGTTAGAATTCTCTCACTGCACACTCAAATGGGATAATTTTCATCCTAATAATTTAAAGGGATATCATTATGATACGGACCAAATAAACTTCATTGTGTAATCATAATTTTAAAAGCCCAAATTGACATAATTTGAAAACATATCAAAAGGACAAAAAATAAAATACCTAACAGGACATTTCCTCCCTGCAATACTCTCCCCACACATCCGCCACCTTGTGACCTCTATTCTCCCGTCGCCTCCTTTTATTTTCTCCTCCCCGGAGCTTTTGGTTCTGAGTATTCTGAATTCTGGGGTATCAGTCCCGAAGGGCAATGTTCCTCCATTGGCTAGCAGGAGGACTTTTGGTTTTATAGTTCGGCATAGATTCACTCATAGCCAAGAGTGTGAAATATCCAGCGCTACTCGTGAAGCATATCGAACATGCTCAGGGGCAATATTTGTAGGGTACAAGCGACATATCTTAATCTAGCTCTGTAGGGAGGAAAAGCTAATTTCCTCTCCCCCTGGCTTGGCCGAAAGAGGCAACAGGGGTAGGTCGAGCCTTCGCCAACGTTCCCTCTATTAGAAATAAACGGGGTGAACGCCTTTTCTCTTCAAATATCAATGGCATCTTAATTGACTTTCAATATAAGAGAAAAAATTATTAATCTTTTAAAATTTCTTTGCCATCTAAATCATTAAACATTTTATTTGTTCACGATATTATTCATGTTCTTGATATTAAAAAAACTGTGCATAATAATGACAAGTTTTAAAAGATTATATCATATAATATTTTTCTTCTAAATATATATATTTTATTATTTTTATATTATTTTTAAAATTAAATAATATCTCAAAAATATTTTTCTCATCAAAGTACTATGAATCATATTTAAATTTGACATTACAATATCTTTTTATTGATGAATAATTTCTCACCTAGAATATATTTCTTTTTATATATTTTTTATACATTGAGCACATCAATTTAAAACGTGTTTGAAATATTATTATTACTAAGCTAATATTATTGATTATTTATTTTGACTTTTTATATCATATGTTAAATTAAACAAATAACTTTTGAGACAAATGAGCTTAATACTATCCATTATCCAAACTGTTGCGTCTCGGGCCCCGAGGTTGCCGTACGGATTAGGGAAGATTCGGATTCCTAGCGTGCGGGCGCTCTCGGAAGAAGGGTCGGTCTCCGTCTCTATAAACCCTGGACTCAGACAACACAAACAACAAACAAGAGGTGAAGGTCGGCCAGATTTCTCCCATCGAGGCCGCTCCGACGCTTTCGAGTCGTGAATATTCCCGCATAAGCGGAAATGCGCACGCTAAGGTGGGGCGCGGAGAGAATCTTTGTGAGCGTAGAGTGCTTATGCGATGATGTGGAGAAATGTTGTGAGCAGTGTTGGAAGGCACTTCCACTATATGCACCGCGGTAGGTGGCTAACTTTCCGTGATCTCGGAGGATCTTTGGGATTGTGGCCAGTCGGCTAGATGAGGCAAGGCTCAGCTTTGACTCGTCTCTTTTGTGTTTTCGAGAGAAGAGGAGAGAAATGATCGGGGCGCCTGAGACTATGTTTCCTTGGGATCGTTGTTTGATCGAAGAGTTCAAGGTCTCCCGGTTGATCGTTCAGTTGATGAAGATCGAGAGTTCCCGAGTCAGAAAAAGGGTCCCTTTCTGTGGGGTGTGAGGGTTTTTATACACCTCACCCCATTGGACTCTTGAGGCGCCAAGTCGCCCAGCGTAGTGGGCTAATGCGCGTGGTCATTGTCATGGACCCACCCATGGCACTGACCAATGCCGTGATGCTGCAGCCACTATTCTTTGGCGTCGTTGACGCCCTTTCATTCTCTGGCCCAGGGGATTGGTTGGCCGTCTGCGAGGCAGCGATGGGTGGCGTGGTATTTGCGCCCGGCACGCTCTCTATTAGCTAGCCTTTCCGCCCTTTTGTCACATTCGGCGACGCATTTAATGCGCCGCGGTTTACCGCTTATCTCCTTCCGTTGTGGGCTCGCGCCATTCATCCATTGGTGGGCCGACATTTCCTCGTGGGCCTCGATCTTCTCTGGCCGCGTCACCCGCGTGGGTTGGGCATCTTATGGACCGGGACATGGGACCCAACACTAGCCCCTATGCCCTGGGGGCCAATGGTCGGGCGGCATGTCCATTGGGCCCATTTTCCACGGCCTCGTACCCTTGCTCGTGCGCGCCACTTTTGTCGTTTTCCCCGATTCGCGCCTTTCCCGGGGCTGGCGAGGCTTTAGTCTTCTTTGCGACCGTCACCTCGCCGGCGAGATTCGCGCGTCTTGGGTTTCGTCGACTAGTGGTCGCCGTTCTTTGTTTTATCGAAAGACGTTCTTGGATCTTGCCGTGTCGGGGTGAAGGGATGGCTGCGTCTTGCCTATAAATAGGGGCGCTCGGCGGGTGAAGTTCATCCCTTACCAGCGAATCGGAGAGGCGATGAGGAGATTCGCTTTGCCCGCCCACAGTGGGCACTCGAGAAAAGGAGCTGGATGGACCACTTGCACGCACGGGTTTATTGATGGAGACCGTTGTAATCCAAGCCTTGTGGCTTGCTTTCTTTGCTAACGAGAATGGTTCGGCCATTCCGCCGTTATCATGCGCCTCCTTAGGGTTGTGGCTCAGGTGGTGACGGGATTCTTTGACTTCCTCAGGAGTATCTTCTCCGTTTGAAGGCTTTCGGAGGAAGTCTCCGCGTGCCCAGTAGCGTGCGACGACCATAGAAGGGGTGCGAGGTAGGTAGCCCTCAGGAAAAGTTGGGCTTGACATCGGACTTTCCGGAGTGCTCGACTTCATGCTTCTTGTACCTCGGTGGATTGAATTACGGAGACTTCCACCGGGGATGATCCACTTTCCTTGATTAGCTTTGCAATTCCCATTGCTTCGCGCCGTCGTTTCTTTGGGTTCTCTGGGGCATCGCAAGAGGCATCTCCGGGCTTCGCACCTCTGGTTTTCTTTTGTCTTTCTCATGACTTCATGGTTGTGGACCTTGTACTTTATAAAAAGCATTTAATAAAAGAAGTAGCCTCTTTTGTCTTGACTTTTGTCTTTTTCTCCGTAAATGCTTTTCTATTGCCGGGCGTTTTGCCCTGAAGATCCACGCGTCGTTCTTTGGGAGCCCGTGGGGTTCCTGTCAACCGTCATGTCACTTGAGCCGCTGGCGCATTTAATTCCTGCGCGGCCAGGAGGCGTCGCTTCGTTTCGAAAACGCGCGAGTTTTCAGGGGCCTCCACGTGGTGGAACCCCATTGGCCCTTTCTTAAAAGCTTTTCGCCCTTTCGGCTTGCCGTTTTTCCAGAAGATCTGCCTATTTAAACGCGCCGCTTTCGCGAAATCTGCACGTCTTCGTACCTAACCATCCATTGGCGTTTAATCTTCCTCTGCGTATTTTCTTGTTGCGAAGTCGATGGAAGGCTCTTCTAGTGACACCGAGCACTCCTTTCTCGGTCCGAGTCCGGTTCTCACGCTCCCGTGTCTTAGGAGCCCACTCCTCGGGGAGGCTCGCTCACGAAACCACGGTTGCCGGCCCCTCTCGGGGTCGGGAGTTCCTCCCGGGTTTGAGAGGTCCCACCGCGTCGGGGGCTTTAGCGATCGAGCGGAATGGTTGCGAGCACGCGTCGCACACTTGAGGGCGCTGGGTGAGTCGGAGGCCGGGGTTGTCTGGTGACGGGCCTTGATGTGGGCGCAAGGCCGCATGTGGCACTGAGGAAGAAATGGAGCAACTTGGCGCGACACCGAGGCCCAGAGTTCTGCGGCTGCGGATGGAGATGAGGTTGATGCTCGGCCGGAGGACATGAGGCGGACTTGGATCGGAGATACTTTGACGCCATCAGACTTTGCAAGAGGCTTGCTTTACTTTGGAAGATCCAGGCTTACGTGTGGGTGTCATAGATTCTCGTAACTCATCCGCCAGGACCCGTGATCAACTGGTGGATTATCCCGATCAGAGTTCCTCCTCGGAGCCAGGATCGGCCACCACTTTGCTTCCGTTGTATTTTTTATTTATATTTTTTTTTCTTTTCTTGTCGTTGTAATAGAACCGATTAACCGTAATGAGATTTTTTTTTTTTTTACTATCGCTTATTGTGCGCGCCTTTCGAATCTTTGCTATCGTAAACCTTCATTTAATGCGGCGGCGCCGCGCGTGGACCCCTAGCTAGGCGGCTGAAGGAGTCGCCCGTGCTAACACGCCTAGCCATCATTGCGATTGATTGGAGGTTGCGATGCGCTCCGATGCCTCCACGTGTCTCGATCTCCCGGAGCGATGGCGTTTCGGCTTCCCGCCTCTTAACTTGGCGTTGTCTATTTAAACCAAACGGCAATCTCCCTTGCTCTTTCTTCTGATTTCCTCTCCCTCGTTTACACTTGCAACTCTTGAGAGACAAATGGCTCCAATAGCAGAAGCTTCTTCCTCTTCTCGAGTTTCCAGAATGGTGCGCCACAGTGTTCGCAACACCAAGTCGATTTTGACTGAGGCGTATATAGCCTCCCTTAGGGTAGATTATGCAATCCCTAGCGAGCTAATCTCCCGCGTTTATGGTCCTGAGGATAGAGCCAACGCCCCTCCCGCT
This sequence comes from Nepenthes gracilis, assembly GCA_033239525.1. Lineage (NCBI taxonomy): Eukaryota > Viridiplantae > Streptophyta > Magnoliopsida > Caryophyllales > Nepenthaceae > Nepenthes > Nepenthes gracilis. Next base: position 11,874,009 of record BSYO01000010.1, on the reverse strand, counting down.
GGCTTCATTACAGTATATGAGTATCATTTAAAGGGGGGGCTTCGTATTTCAGTGCACTGCTTGTTGCACGCGGTAGTCGAAGCGTTGGGAGTCCCATTGGCAAGGCTTCATCCCAATGCCTTGCGCTACCTGGTGTCTCTGTGCGTCTTCGCTATTGCGCACCAGTGCGACTTTGATGCCAAGGCGGCCAGGGTAATTTTCCGGGCCACTGAGTCTGAGGATTGGATATCCCTCACCCCCAGGACGGGGTTCAGCTTACGCGGCACCAATCCCGACTCTGTGAAGGGCTGGAAGGAGCGCTTCTTCTTTCTGCAGGAACCCTCCGACTGTGAGCTTCCAAAGGCGTGGGGCCCGATCTCGGAGTACTTCCGGGACAAGCCCACCGACGAGGACATTGCAGAATCCTCGAAGCTGATCTCCGCCATTCAATCTGAGGAGGAGAACTTCAAAATCCGGGGCTTCTACCTTTCCTCTATTGCGTTCGAACTCGCGGATGATGACCTCCCCACTGCCGGGCGGCGGCGAGGGGCCGGGCAAGGGGTTTCGGAGATTCGGAGCTCCTCACGCCGCCGGTGGGGCCCGAGGAGGAGAGCTACTCTCTGCTGCGTTCTTCGAGTAGTGGCGAGGACGCAGCTGCCCTTAAAAGATTGAGGGAAGCTGAAGCGACTTCCCGGAGGGGGTCGAGGAGATGAATCGCCGGTCCTTCCGCTGCGGAAGAACCGGCTCCGAAGAGATCTACCAGGGTACGCCGCCAGAGGGAAACTGCCGCACTCTCGTCGACTTCGACCGCGGTTCTATCCGCCTGTGAAGTCTGCGAGGTCGAGTCTCTACCTGCTGGGGATCCTTCCACTGGCGGCGCTGCTGAGGCGCCTGTCGACGTCGTCATGCTGGAGAGCCCAGAGGGGCCAATCGTTCTTGTTTGAGCCGATCACGAGGAGGCCCAGGAAGTGGGGGAGCTGCCGGTGATTTTTGTCGAGCCCATTTCGTCGCGTAGGCCTTCCGGAGACCCAGCTGTATTTTCGGAGGCTGGCGTCACCTCTCTGCTGTACAGGTTGACGAAGGGGAAGCCGGATCGTCCTCGTGGGAAGAGCCCCCGAGCGTTCCTACAACTTCCGCCCTTCCCGGTCAGCCCTCCTCAAGCAGTTGAGGGAGGCCGAGCCTCCGAGAGGTTCCTTTTCTTGAGTTTGCGCGGGCCGTATGTTCGGAGGGCGGCACCGCTCCCTGCTGTTAATGTGGCTCGAGGTGGCGAAGGGGCAGCCGGGGCGTCCCCGCGGCTAGAGCCTGCGAGCGCTCCTTCGGCGGCCAGCCTTCCAGCCAGCCCTCCCCAGGTTGTTGAAGACGTTGAGCCCCATGGGGAGGCTCTTCTGGATGAGCTCGCGCCAGTCGTATGCTCAGAGGTCTGCGCCGCTTCCACTGCTGAAGCCGTTCAGGCTGGCGAAGGGGCAGCCGGGACGTCCTCGCGGCAAGAGCCTACGAGCGCTCCTACGGCTGCCAACCTTCCAGCCAGCCCTCCCCGAGCAGTCCAGGAAGTTGAGCCCCAGAGAGAGGCTCTTCTGGGCAGTTTCGCACGCTTCCTACATGCCGAACATCTTCTGGTACGGTTGTTTCCTTCTGGGCCCCTTCCTTTGTTGTTTATTCTGGTCATGCTTCTAACTTTCCCTTCCGCGCAGGCTCCTAACGATACGGTCCCCCTCGAGGTACACGCTGACTCTTCTCGCGGGGGCCTAGAGCGGGTTATCATCGACGGGCATCATCTCATCCATGGCAGTCTGGCCCGAATCACCTCCCTTTCTGAGGAGAATGGGCAGCTGCGACGGAGAGTTGTGGAGTTGGAGGGCCTTCTTTCTGCTGCGGAGGAAAGGATCACCGGGTTGGTTGGAGATGCGGTTGGTCGGCATTCTCCTTGAGTGGCGATGCGATGGACACTCGTTTTGGGACGGTATCCGCTTGTCCGCGAGGATTGTCTCACTGCGGCTCCTCACGTCCCAGCCCGTCCTCCCATCCAGAAACGCCGGGGTAGGAGAGGCGTCGCGCCTGAAGACTTTTCCGGAGGAAGCGGGCCCGTCCAATCTTGCTGATTAAGTTTTGAGTCCAGTTTCCGTCGTTGTATCACGCCTGTCTATCGTATAAATGAGAAGCTTTCCGTTTACACTTCGCGTCCACGCTTCCTTCATCGTACAGTGTTGTTTGCTTTTTTGCTTTTGTTTTTATTCGTTGAATCACGCTTCGTGTCTGAGAGTTGGGCTCTTTGGAGCCGTTTTGGTTAAGGCCCTATACAGGCGCCTTATTGCGTGGTGCTCGTCCTTCGTAAGAGGATGTCATCACAGCTCACACGTTTGGGGGGCTCGATCCGGTAAAGCAGATGTCGTCGCCAAGCCCCTGGAGCCTCAACGAGGTCGGTGTGCAGTGATCGGGCCGCGGTAACCGGACTCCTGGGTCTAGGACTCGGTCGCGTACAATTGCGGGAGGTGTGTCGCTCTGCTCGAGCGTTATAATCACCAAGTTGAGGTCCTTGCCCACGACCATTGTAGACTGAGGGTGCTCTCTTCTGTTCAAAGATGGTCGCCGCACGCCTGCGATTCTTTGCCCCCTAAGGTTTTATTGGCCGTATTGTGGGGACTCGGGGAGCCCCCAGGCCTAATGTTTCGACCGCACGGGTCGTTGGAGTATAGCCTTTTGGAATGGATCGCCTGGATCCTTTGTCCAAGCCTACGGCTGGACGCCTCCGAGCTGACTAGCACGGGGCTTAGCTTCCGAGTGGCCGCTGGGGCCTTCTGGCGTGGAGCCATGGTGAGTAAGGCCGTCCCCAGGCCATCCGGCGTGAGGGCGGAGTCCTGAGACGGTTCGCTTTGGACCGCCAGGCGTTTGGGCCAAGGACTGGTTTTACGGACGGACGCTTGTCCTCCCGACTTAGGGGCAGTCTAGGTCGTTTGATTTGAAAATGCAATGCGTGACATTAACTCATACAAATGTACATGCAACAAGATATAGCAATTATGATAATCAAGGACAAATTCATGTTCAAGCATTCATTATGATGCATGCGTGTGCGACTTACCCGAGTCCGAGATGCATCATTGGTAGTATTTCCTTAAGTTGGCGGCGTTCAGTCCGTGGGATCGGTTGCCGTTACAGGCGCGTAACTTGTGCGCTCGCTCTCCGAGGATCATGGAGACGAAGAACGGTCCCTCCCAACCGGGAGAGTTTATTCCTATTCGCGGTCTTTCCCGCCGCCTCTACGCTCCGGAGGACCCGGATCTCCACTTCCGGCAGGCGTGTCTTCACTCGCTTGTTGTAGTAGCGCGACTCGGCTGTTGGTAGGCCATAGTCCTGAGTCGTGCCGCGTCTCGAACCTCCGAGAGCAAGTCCAGGCTTTCTCGCAGCCTTTGTTCATTGGCGGCTGGGTCGAAGCATTCGATCCGCAAGCTTGGCATCCCCACTTCCACGGGTACCACAGCCTCAGCCCCAAAGCAAAGGTTGAAGGGCGTCTCCCTTGTTGGTTCTCTCGCAGTTGTTCGGTACGACCACAGCACTGACGGTAGCTCCTCAGTCCAGGAGCCCCCAGCGTCTTCCAACCTGGTTTTCAATCCGTGCAAGATCGTGCGGTTGGTGACTTCGACCTGACCGTTTGCTTGAGGGTGCGCCACGGATGTGTGCACCAGCTTAATGCGAAGGTTGCGGCAGTACTTTGTGAAGCGTTTTCCGGTGAATGGGTTCCGCCGGTTACTACGACCTCGGGGAATCCGAGCGGCAAGCAATACTTTGACGGAGGAACTCCGTCGGCGTTTTGTTCCGTAATCTGGCGAGTGGGACGGCTTCCACCCATTTTGTGAAGTAGTCGATGCCAACGATCGGGAATTTCCTTTGTCACGCCATCGACATAGGTCCGAGTATGTCGATCCCCCATTGTGCGAAACGGCACGGGGTTGGAGATAGTGCAGCTCGGTGTGCGGCCGATGCGTCGTGTTGCCATGGACGACAACTCTCACACTTGCGGACCCGAACTCCATAGCGTCTTGTTTCATGGTGGGCGGTAGAACCCTTGCCGCATGACGTTGAACGCTAGGTTCTTCCCGCCAACGTGAGATCCGCATAGCCCAGGTGTACTTCCGCAACGCGTAGTCGGCTTCCTCGGGGTAAGGCACTTCAGAGAGGGGTGGAGTATCCTCGCTGCACAATCTCCCATTTAGAACCGTGTACCATCTGCTGTTTTTCGATTCGCAGCCGTTGGCATCTTCCGCAAGGCTTCTTGATGAGGAACTTTATGTACGGAGTCATCCGATTTGTCCCTTGCGTCGATATGAAGGACCTCTTTGTCTTGGCATCAATCTTGGGGATGTTCGACTTCCCGGGTTCCCTCGCGTCTTGCTCTGATTACGGCGGCGTCCCCGCCAGGCCCCGGTAGCGTTCGTTATCCGTTCTCGGGATGTCTTGGATCTCGAATCGGCCGAACTCGGGGATCGGGGCCCTTACTTTCGCCAAGTACCTCACGAGTTGTGGGTTCGAGGCTTCGTTCCCCCTTCACCCGATTGACCACGAGTTGAGTCACTACGTGCGACCAACGACCGTCAATGCGGAACACTCCCTCGCCCGGTCGTAGGCCCTTGAGGGCCGTACTCGGGCGTTGTTCGTGGCGGGAAGGCGAAGTAACGGAGTATACGATCTCCACACCCTCGGGCGTCCTTAACACGATTCCAACTCCACTTCCTGCCTGAGTAGACGATCCGTCCACGTTTAGGGTCCACACAGGTGAACTGTCGTGCTCCGCATCTCCTGGATTGTTGCTTTCATCCTGTGCTGGCGTCGCTGCCTCGACGATAAAGTCCGCCAGAGCCTGTCCATTCACGGCTGGCCGCGGTCGGAACTCCAAGTCGAATTCTCCTAGCTCAACGGCCCACTTAACCAGCCGGCCTGACGTCTCTGGTTTTTGCGGATCGGCTTTAGTGGCTGGTGCAGCCGGCCACGACAATCGGTGTAGTTGGAAGTAGGTCGCGATTTCAGCGCCGCGTAGACAAAGCGCGGCGCCATCCTTTCGGTGTGCGGGTAGCGAGCCTCGTCCGTCGATGCGGCTTCGTAGTACACCGGTTGTTGCTTGCCTTTGTGCTCCGCTACTAGCACCTTGGCCGATCTTGCCGCGTAGCGAGGTAGAGATAGAGATCTTCCCACCGGCGCGAGCTCAAAAGCGGTGTGCTGGAGAGATAAGTCTTCAGTTCCTTGAATGCTTCGTCGCATTCGTCATTCCACTTGAACCCGTGCGATTTTGTGCCCCTTAGCGCCTTGAAGAAGGGCAAATACTTGTCGGCTGATTTTGCTAGAAACCGTGAGAGGGCGGCTATCCGCCCTGTCAGCTTCTGGACTTCCTTCACGGTTCGTGGGGGGTTCAAGTCGAGTATTGCTTTGATCTTCTCTGGGTTGGCTTCTATTCCGCGTTGGGACACAATGAAGCCCAAGAACTTTCCGGAGGTCACTCCGAACGCGCATTTGACAGGATTGAGCTTCATCCCATGCTGTCGGAGGATTTGAAAGGTCTCGTCAAGGTCGTTGACGTGGTGGCTCGCGACTCTGCTTTTTACAAGCATGTCGTCGACGTATACCTCCACGTTCCGCCCGAGTTGAGTTTCGAACATCTTGTTGACAAAGGCCCGGTATGTGGCGCCCATTCTTGAGACCAAAGGGTATCATTTTGTAGCAATCGTCCCTTGATCTGTCATGAACGAGGTGTGCTCCTCGTCTTCTGGGTCCATCCGGATCTGGTTGTATCCCGAGTACGCGTCCATGAAGCTCAGCAGTTCGTGTCCGGATGTGGAATCCACGAGCTGGTCGATCCTTGGGAGCGGAAAGCTATCTTTGGGGCAGGCCTTGTTTACGTCCGTGAAGTCGACACACATCCGCCACTTTCCGCTGCTCTTCTTCACCAGCACAACGTTGGATAGCCACTCCGGGTACTGGACTTCTCTGATGAATCCGGCGTCTAGGAGCCTCTTTACTTCTTCCCTGATGGCGACTAACTTCTCGACGGAGTGGTTCCTCCGCTTCTGTCGGACGGGTTTTCGGCTCGTGTCAAGGCCCAGCATGTGGACTATGACTTGGCCGATATCCGGAGCATGTCGGCGGGGACCCGGGCAAACACGTCGGAGTTAGCCGGAGGAAGGTAATTAACTCGTCGCGATCTGCCGGTGGAAGGGATCTCCCCACGTTGGCGCATCGTTCGGATCGGAAGGATTGAGAGGATCGCCTCTGTTTCTTCGCCCGGGCCAGGCTGTTGAAGGCGTCTCGTCGCGGAGGTCAGTCTTCGCTCGGTCCCGCTTGGTGCCACCGGGTTGACTTGGGACAGTGCGAGTTCGCCCCATTTCTTGGTCTCCCAGGACTTCTCCCACGCCCCGGGGTGGGGAATTTCACCTTCAGGTGCGGCGTGGACGTCACGGCCTCGAAGGTCATTTAGGAAGGGCTGCCGAGTTTGGCATTGTAGACGGACGGAAGGTCGGCGACGAAACGCTTTCTCGCGTTATAGAGCGCGGGTGGGTCCCCATCGTGACTTCGGTCGTATAATCCCTTACCGGAACATGCTCGTTGTCCAGCCGTATAATGGTCCGTTTGTTGCCTTCATTTGGTCCGTTTTAGTCCAAGTTTAATGAATGCGGTGAGATCGACAAATTTTGCGAGCTTCCATTATCAATGAAGACCGTTTCAGAGTTGGTAGTCGTACCACCACCAAACAAACAGGACTAACAACAAGGGGTCGGTATGGGAAAGGTTACATGTGCCATATCGTCGCTACTAAAGCTAATGACATCACTCCTAGCCCCGATCTTCGCCGTTTGTTGCGGAAGTCGCCTACGGCTGCCCTACTTCGGCGCTCGCCATGTCGGCGGAAGATATCATGTGAACCACTCCCGGCGGCGTGCAAGGGCCCTTGGGAGGCTCGGCTGGGTTCACCGTCGGAGGAGCGGGCTCTGACCGGGCTCTTCACGAACCGCTTCAAGTGTCCACGCTGGATCAGTTCTTGATCTCTGCTGCGAGTGCGGCGGTTCTCGATCGAGTGCCCCGGCGGTGGTGACCGTGCGCGGTATTTTGTCGATCGATCACCGCGCAGGACCCTTGGCGTTTTTGGCCACTTGAAGAATTTTCATCCTGGATCACATCGGGATGTTCGCTCATTGTCGTTGAGCGGGGTCGAGAGAGGACTGTTGTAGTCCCTTTTGGGCCCAGCCGGGGCTGGCCAGCTGCTGCTTCGGCGCTCCGAGTAGCGGCCCCAGGTCGCTGTCCCTCTTTCTCCCTCCACGAAGCTCGAGGGCTTAGGGGTCGGGTCCACTCGCTCGGGCGCTTCGCCTCATTGGCCTCTTGGCCATGATGTACGCCCGAGCAATGGTCTCAGCCTCCCGGAAGGTCCGAGGGCGTTAGTGCGACAGTGTTTGAAGAAATCCCCGCCGCTAAAGTGGCGGCGAAGGCGTTGAGCTTGATTCGTCGGAGAGGTGTGGGATCCGCCTCGCCTCGATGATAAAACGGTCCGAAACCGCTTGAGCTTTCATCTTGTCTCTCGGAGGCGGACCAGGTGCAGGTTGCCTCTCCTCCCTTCTTTGGGAGGCGAACTGAGCTCGGGAAGTTGTCGGCAAGCTCGTCGAACGGCGTATGGAGTTCGGGGAGGCTGTGGAACCGGAGCGGCGCGTCACCCCTAAGGGTGACGGGAAAGCACTGCACATCGAGGCCTCGCTTGCCCCTTGTAGAGAGAGGTGGGTGCGGAAGCGGTTGAGATGGTCCATTGGATCCTTGCTCCCGTCGTATCCCTCCGGTCACAGGCATTTTGAATTTGCTCGTAACGCAGTTGCCCGTCGCAAGTCCATGGCAAAGGGCGATCTACGGAGGGTCGGCGGAGGAGGCGTGGGCTTTTCCTTGTGCGGGGTGTCCACAACACCTTGACTTTCTCCTCCATCGAAGGGTCCGTAGAGCCTCTTCGCGCATTGAGGACGTCACGGAGCTCCGTGTTCCCTGGAGGTGCGTCCAGGCTCGTCGAGGTGGCGACTCTCCTTTGAGAGGCGCGTTCGCCGTTGGAGCTGCGGCGGTGGCCTCCTGTTGCCACGCGAGTTGCGGGGTTGCGCCCTTGGGGCTATCCTCCCTATCGTCGCCCGGCGGGATGGCTTTCCGCCTCGTTGCAGCCATCCCCACTTGGTGCGGCTTGGGTTGCCGCGCGATCGAGACGGTCTGCTCGCCTCCTGCGCGGCTTCTCGACGCCTTCCTCTCTTGGAGGTGGAGGCTTGGGCGTGGGGAGCGATCCGGGCCGGGCGTCCCTGTGTTCGCGCATACGGCGAGGAGGATTTCCTTCAAGAGATCTATGTCCGCTGCCATGCGGCGGACCTCTGGCTCCGGCTGGTTGTTCGTTTGGTTCCCTGCGGGGGGAACCTCTCCTCGGGCGGTGACTTCCACCGCAGGAGCACTAGTCTGTGCTCGGTGTTCACCATTTTGGTTGTTCGGTTGCTTGGTGGGAAAGAGACACTTGGCTTGTTGTCGATTTCCCACAGCCGGCGCCAATGTTACGTCCGGGCCCGAGGTTGCCGTCACGGATTAGGGAGCCTTGGATTCTAGCGTGCGGGCGCTCGGAGAAGAAGGTCCGGTCTCCGTCTCTATGAACTGGACCTGCACAACACAAACAACAAACAAGAGGTGAAGGGTCCTGCGGGATTTCTCCCACCGAGGCCGCTCAAGGCCTTCAAGTCGGCAATATTCCCGCAATAAACGGAAATGCGCACGCTAAGGTGGGGCGCGGAGAGAATCTTTGTGAAAGCGTAGAGGTGCTTATGCGATGATGTGGAGAAATGTTGTGAGCAGTGTGTTGACAGCTTCCGCTATGCACCGGCGGGGTGGCTAACTTTCCGTGATCTCGGAGGATCTTTGGGATTGTGGCGCAGGCTAGATGAGGCAAGCTCCGCTTTGACTCGTCTCTTTGTGTTTTTCGAGAAGAGGGAGAGAAATGATCCGGGGCGCTTTGAGACTATGTTTCCTTGGGATCGTTGTTTGATCAAGAGTTCAAGTCTCCCGGTTGATCGTTCGATTGATGAAGATCGAGAGTTCCCGAGTCCAAAAAAGGGTCCCTTTCTGTGGGGTGTGAGGTTTTTATACACCTCACCCCATTGGACTCTTGGGCGCCAAGTCGCCATTGCATGGGCTAATGCGCGGCTGGTATTTGTCGTGGACCCTTGGAATCACGCCCGGCAGCACTGTTCTTGCGTGCTCGGCGGCGCTTGGCGTCGTTGACCACGCCGATTCTCCACGAGCGAGATTGGTTGGCCGTCTGCGACGGCAGGTGGGTGGCGTGGTCATTGCGCCGTGCGCCTCTATTGGCTAGCATTTCCGCCCTTTTTGTCTGTTCCGTGACGCGTTTAATGCGCCGCAGTTACCGTTGCCTCCTTCCGTTGTGGGCTCGCGCCATTCATCCATTGGCTGGGCTGACATTTCCTCATGGGCCTCTGATCTTCTCCCTGGGCCGCGTCATCGCCAGTGAGCAGGCCTGTCTTATGGGCCAGGACATGGGACCCAACACAAACCAAACCAACATATGTTTTATTGGTTTATCAATTTGTCTCAACTGATAATTTAATTTGATAAAAATTTAAATCGTAATATATGATTTGGTTGTTGATTAACCAAAAATCCTTACCAACCAAATCCAATTCGCAGCCAATCCACCCAATAATCTATCCTAATGTAAACCTGAAAGGACCGCCACATAAGATATGATGGCCATAACAAATTCCATGCAAATGATAACAGTTTTATTTAAAAAAACAACTCATTTCAAATGTTATAATTGTTTGGAATAAGATCGCTTATTTGAGCTGTAAAAATATAATCGATAATATACAATAAATAACAATCATAAATAATAAAGAACACACAATTTTATATTAAAAACTCTCTTTTTAAATAAAGAAAAAACAATCACGTGACTATATGCCCAAGCAATAATGAGTACAAAATGAAAGAAAATAAATAAGATCAATAAAACGTTTTTCTTAACTTCAAAAACAACATATTTAAAATCAGTGGAGATTAAAACACGATTCAAAATACACTCGAATACTCAAACCTTTTTCTTCTCTATTCTCTTTCTTTCTCTTCTTTTTCTCACAATATTGACGTTCAAAGTCTCAGAAATTACAAATTAATTAACCATAAAGCGTGTCAAATGCATTAATATTACCGATGGGGCTCTAGTGCCTATCCGCGCACGTCACCACGCAAGCTAACTGCAATTGGTGTACGATCGCCCCCTCAACACACATCAAAGCGTTGAACAATTTTGAAATCATGCTCGTGCGACCCTCGAGTGCTCCTCAGGTGGCCCAATTTTGAAATCGACTCACGCATGAGTCAGGCATCTGTCATGCACTACTCTTGCAATTTTCTCCTAATCAATTCGGTGCATGTGCATCCTTATATGTGCCTCCAAACGACACATTAAATAGATATAAAATCTATTCAATGGTGACCCAAAACCTAACTATAATGCTATCCAAAACCGTGCATGGGGACATGCACTGAATGATTATTTTCGTGCTACGGTGATTGACACATTTTTTAAATGCCATATCATCGACCTTACAGTTCCTTGTTAATCAGCTGAATAACAACAAATTTCATGGCCACAACGCCCGCAACAAGGTGGTGATGGACTAATATACAACAGTTTGAGGAAATGACAAATCCTAAAGAAAAATGCAATCATTAAAATAAGACCTCTTCTCTCCTTTCTTAAAGGGGAATACTGCCAATTGAAGGAACAGAGGACCAGAAGCCCAGTACAACAGATACCGAGGCTATTAAAGCATAAGATACACCAAAAAGGTAGCCTAGTGCATCAGAGTTATCAAGTCAGATATTCTAGGAACAATTACATATATAGAATCTTTCCTCTATAACGTAGATACTATCAACAATCGACTTTCATGTCACATTATAACTTTACTGTTGAGGCAAAACTCATGCTCAAAGCACATGCTTAGACACAAAACTTAAAGAGGCTCGGTACCAGAAGCCTAGGAAACTGGCCTACCGCTTCTTCATTTGGCTTTTCTCCAATAAAACAACAAAAATACCTCACCAGAAATGTATTAAAAAACAAATCAACCGAAGGTAATCAACGATGCAACAATAATATTTCTCTAATGTCATTTGAAAATTATGAGTTCAAATCACAGAACGGCATCTCCAAATTTTAAGAGCGGTACTACAGGATAGGTAACTCTCAACAAACTCTACACAGTACAAGACACACATGCACTGATCTTTTTATTTTTATTTATTTATTTGAAGCTACTATGCAAATCTCTGTCTGCCCTGCAAAAGCAAGGATTAGTAGCAATTTATAGATTAGCCACTAAATTCTGATACAAAATGCTCATGGATAATTGTTGCCTCATGGCTCCTGGATTTAAAACACAGGTTTAAGCACACAGTCAACTGTCGATAGATTAAAGATTTCATGTCCCTCTTCATTTACTTTTAAAACTCACTACAAGATTTTACATTGGTAAATGGGATAAGCAATGAAGGATTGCATAATCCCAAAATTTTCTTGATAAACTATACCCAAGAGAGGAGTCAGCATAATCCAGTGGTTGGTCTTTCATACCAATCTTTTGTCTCATGTCGAGAGAAGCATATTGAATACGTGGACAGAAAAATGCTGGACAATTAAGCCTATACCATCTGAAGACAGCCACCCCTCAATGCAAGCACAAGATGGAGGACAGAGCCACCCTCAATGTTGTAGTCCTTGGCTGTTTTGTCATCTGCCAGCTGCTTTCCTGCATAAATAAGCCTGCAAACATACCAAAGGAATGTTTAAATGGCAAAATTAGATAGAGCCTTCAGTTTCTGTTACAGTATATCTTTCATGGAGTCGTTCTATTCAAACTTGGTTTACAAAGGCCACATACAGATCAATCTTGCTGTTAACTGCAATTCATGTAGTAAAACTATTGAGCCAGCAATTACAAGCAAAAAAAAAAAAAATGGCAGGTGGAGTCAATTTTTCACACAGATTCAGCTCTAATACAGGTGATAGTAGTACTGATCTTCAAATTCTCAGTGATAGTTCTTCACGATTCATCTCCCAGAAATAGGAGAAGGCAAGAAATTTATTTACCAAAAAAAGCAAAGTCTTTGATCTTCAAAACTTTCATAGCATAAGTATTGCCGAGAGTATCATACCACATCAAATTTGGAAATGTAAGCCACATGCAATTCCCACAGATATGCTAGATCCTTTCGCTGATGTCAACATTTATTTTTGGGAAGTACGTTGGTTTTACTTCCCCCAAAAGAAAAAAAAACACTGATGATTTTGATATTGATATTGATGTACATAACATGCACAGAATTTCTGTGCCATTTCACATATGCTGTGGATGGTGTTCGAAACCCAAAATACATTGTTTCTTAAGGTGTGCTTGGCACCTCATTCATCCTATGGTGTAATTGTGTCTTTTCTACGTAAGCGTCATTGAGGCACGTTATATCATAATTACTTGAGAAATTATAATATACTTAACACAACTGAATCACAAAACTGGACGCAATTTACTAGCACAAGGGAATGGTGCCATCCATACAAAACATCATACAGTTGAAAATGGTTAATGTTATTAAATTAGATTGTAATTCATTTTATTACAGTTAATTACATTACAAAGGAGATTCAAAATACCCAAGTTAACAACCACCTTTGAAGATGCATTATAACCTACTTCTCCTAACACTGAGCTTAACAAGAGTAAGAGAATTGATGTCAACAACCCAAATGAAATATTATTCATTGGTAGAAAAGCTACAGTAGGAACACCTGTCAGAATCAGAACAAACCAATTTGTTTCCTGCAATAACAAATTTCACCAACCACGTCCAGGGATCATACCAACTCCAACATATCACCAATAGTATAACTAGAAAAAGATCATTAAAAACATGTTTTGTAACTAAACATCATAAGTCAACCACTTCCACCAAAAATTGGATCGCCTGTGCTAATTCCATACAAATAAGTATGAAAAGCAGGTTCCCATCAATCCAGTGGCAATGAAGATGAAAAATAGTCTCCTCTATCCATGGATAGTGAAGAATAGCCCTCGACATGATTTGCATAAATTAAGATTAATTTGGTTTCTTTTCATATCAGAGAGGTTCCCCTTATGTATTAGGGCTTTCTTAAATAAAAAAGAGGGAACAATGAGAAGGAAGATAGGAAAGGGGACTCAATTAGGTCAAAAAAATCCATCAATTGACAGAATTTCTTGAACCACTGTGCTTCTATCGCCTATTCTAGTTCTAGAATGGTTACCACAAGAATCTTACTTGAAAACAATCTCTAGAGCTTTAAGTTGTCAGACAGGTCTAGTGAGGGGGAAAAAAAAAGATTTCACATTGAGCTCCAAATATACATTGACATCCAAACCAATAGAATTTTTTTGTGCAATTTATGCATTTATGTTTCAATGACCAGAAACTGTTTCTTGATTTCCATTTCAAGATTTTCTCTCGAGCTTCACAAATATGAGTTCATGGTAACATAGTACATAAGACTCATATTCAAGCAGTCCAAATATTCCAAGTGTAAGGTGAAAGCCACCCAAAAACCTATTCAAATAATAGGTGACCAAAAGATCCAATCAATATGCATATCTTGTGGCAATTACTTTTGATAGTCTTTCTTTCTGGCCGACTCCTTTACCATTTTGTTGGAAATTACTTTTGATAGTCTTTCTTTTTGGCTGACTCATTTACTATTTTTAAAAATGACTGTAAGACTAGGACAAAAACTAAAATTAAAAAAAAAATTATTGCCAAGGAGTCAAAACATTTCTTTTGTTTCACCCTTGATCATGGTCCTGAATAACATGGAAAGGAAAGCAAAGACATGCTTCGTGTTTACTTAAGGCTTGCACCTGCAGATTGAGGATTCCTCGAAGAAGCATTATGACTATTCTAACATCTTGAAGACCATGCTAAAAGACACAATATGCCTCAACATATAGAACGGTTTTGACCCTTTGATAAGTTTAGCGAAAGCAATACAAAATTAAATATTCAATACCCATAAAAAAATATTTTTATCTAAATGCTAATAGCAATAATGTGCATAAATAATAGTGGACAATGAAGGCAATAATAAAAAGAGATACTTTTTGGTAACGAAGGGAAAACTCGATACCCCACGGTAATCAAGAAAAACCCTCCGGGCTTCAACGGCCAGAGAAGATATCTACTATAAAAATCAACTTACAGATCGAGTGGTACAGACGTACTAACTTAGTCGATTTACTCCCGACTTGTGATCCCTACTAAGGAACTCCTTGGATTTGCCCGCGACAACGGAACCGGACACCTTTCGGTCTTTACATCGATCTTCTCTCACGAGCCGTTGAAGCTCAGTTTCCACGCCTCCCACGTCAGTTACGAGGGATTGTAGGCAAGAACGAAGGTGTATTCGACTAGGATGAGAAGATGAGAGAGCTTTGGCAAACTAACACATGCAAATGGTGAAACTTTCTCCAGTGGGTACAAACTCTTTGCACAAAGTAATGAACTTAGCCTTTTGGCGTCTCAATTTCCCTTTTCAGAAGGCTGCTGAAATGAAGAAGAAATGGTCATATATATAGAGGAGCCCAAATGGTTTTAAAAACAAAAGATCCGTTAGGCACAAAAGGCTCGCGCTGCTCGAGTGCGCAACGAGCAGGATAGGGCTAGGTGATTTTGTGCCCTGGAACTCGAGCGCGGATTGGGTGCACATTGAGCGCCCCGGTTCTGGAAAACGCGCCTGGTTGGCACCTCAGGCACTCATCGACCGCACAGTTCTGGAAAACAGACCTCGTTGGCGCCTTAGGCGCTCCTTGAGCGCACACTTTTTAATCGAGCGCTGTGCACCTTGTTGGCGCCTCGAGCGCAGCTCCCGGGGAAGGACGGAACGGAAGATAGGGAGGCGGGAACACTGAGGATGTGACGCGTACGACCTTCAGGCATGAAACTGATGAAGCTCTATCAAGCAAGAATGATATTGCAGATACCAAACGCTCCCACAAGAGACCAAATAAACTACCCGATACGGTCACGGAATATACTAACACAAAATACGACTAACACATGCAAATGAAACATAACAAATTTAAGGCAAACAAGAGAAGAAAAGGCAAATACTCCTCTGGCTACAAACTTGTTCCAAAACACTAGTAGTGCATTAACACTAGGATATGTTACTTTGACGACAGGGATATTAAATATCCATTTCCAATTTTTCTATCCCAAAACAAAATTTTGTTGCTCCAATGAAAGTAAAATCATCATCAGTAATACATTAAATTCATGTACTCCTCAAAGAGAAAGGGGAACACCCACTCACCCACACCCACACCCACCCACACGCACAAAGAGTAGGGTCATGATCCGGTTTTAACCACAGAATAACAAGTGAAATAGGGGATGCCTAATCTACAGGCTCTAACATTATGATCTTAGGGAAGGTCAGATTTAGATAGCCTTATGAATTGTACAAGATTGTTTTTGTGGTTTGAATCAACTACTTCCAAATCACAATTGAACAAATCCTTCAATTCATCATAGATTAATCCACACAAATTACACAATCACTATCTGCTAACAACAACTCAAATGTGGTGCCTCATCACATGCTACACCAAGCAAATAGCACCAATGAATGTTCAATTGTTATCTGCTCCATTGTGGCTTTTGAAAGTTCTCCAGATAGTCTCAGTTCTATTGTTTCTGATTCTAATCAAGCATAGAAACCAGCCTAGGAAACCAACATGAAACATTAACATGACATAATACCAATGCGCCAACACGTTATATTTCTAAAAATGAGGACGCAACACACAAGGAACTTGTTAACTAAAGTTCCTTGTTTATTCAGCGATACGAGTATACTGAATTACCAATTAAAAATGCATATTTCTTATTTAGTCATCTAAAAAATTTCACTGGAAGCAAAATTTTGGTTATCTGTTAATTTAAGTGTTGGTTCAATAGTGGCATAGTGGAGGGTCATCTAGTTTGTTCAGCTTCAACTCCCGGAAGGGTGCAGTGATCATTTAAAAAAGAAAAATCAAAGGAAGCAAAACCAGGAACAAGAAGACAAAGGAAAAGAAGATGAAATTAAATAATGTTCAGTGATAGAATTTGCGTGTTTTCCATGATGGCAAAGAAGAATAAAAAACCAAAACGCTCACCAGCAACTTCCCCTGAAGATTGAGTTTTTTTATGAACACAAAGGGTGAAAGGAGGAGGTATTAGATGCCCAGGAGTACCAAATCAGTGGCAAATATGAGGTTCTAGTGTGCCTTGCTTCTTTAAAACAACCTGCCGCCACATCAGATCCTTCCCTTGGCTTCACTTCGTCTTCATTGTGTAATCAACTCTTCAATTGGTCGCTTGATGCTTTGCTCTGCTTTGCCACCTCTCTCTTCTCTCTGTTTGAAACTAAAATAGAACATAATGAAAAGATGAAGATGCCAACAACTGCATAAGGTTTTAGTTGTTTCTAAATTATAAAATGACTCAAGTTTTCTTTAGTTTAGATTCACCATGTTTGTTCTAAAAATGACAAAACAGCCGATGTCCAAAATATGTCGGAGCCTGCCGGACTCAAAAGAAAATACAATAAATACTCCAACATGTGTCAGAAACTAATAAATTAGCCGGTAAAAGTGTTGGTGCTTATTATGTTCAAATGATACGATCAAGCCCATGGTTTTACGGATGACCCAGTTCAATGGAGTGTTTAGAATTGCTAAGTCATGGGTGGTCATGTATAACTGTAATGCCATCCTTTCTCTGGGGAAAACAAGTTCAATGATTACCTCCAGATACTAAATCAGGTTTTAATTTATACTGAACTGCATAATGCTAGTCTATCACATCGTATGAACAGGGTTGCACCTACATGTGAACAAATGGCATGGAAATGACTCTAGAACTCGGTCAAAATTTAAATAGTGACTTAGATAGCGGAAATTTCACATGCCAGGCATATACAGCTTTGTTGAGTTTCTTACTGCTGAAGCATGACCATAGCCCTGCAAATCTTCTGATCTACCTCCTGTTGCTGTATGAAGAAAGCCTCTTAAATTGTTGAGATGTGGGTGCAACATGTTGTAGAGCAGGTGTGAATTTAATCCACTAAGGGCAAACTAATGTTTGTGGATGTTTCTAAGCTCACAAATTTCCCAAGTGACAACATTTGGGTATATTAACACCAAAGATGCCCAAGCTAGTGGGGTCTTTCAAAAGCCCAACATTTGAAACAGCCATTTCTTCTTGACCAGTCTCTTGATGATGAATAGAAAAGAAGATTGAAGACTAGAATGACACATTTACAAGAAGAATTAGCTTATTATCAACAAAAAGCTCATACCAAATTGGGTCAAAATTGGAGACTCAAACATCAATCTCTTCCCGGGTATGCTATGAGCAAAAGGGGATTTAACAGCAGTGTGCTGCAAATGGTTGTTAGCCCAAGGTTTCATTAATCATTCCGTTAATAACAAACATATGACATTTCATCATAATAATAATAAACATATATAATGGACTAAACATATTCTAACTGGACATAACAATTGTTTTGATCATCACATAATCTACTTGGACCTAATGTACATGGGCAAACAATGCAAGCTATTGACTTCATTGTTTTAAGTCAAAATTGATCATGTCATCTATAATTTTGACACTTGGTCAGAAATTTGATATATGATAAACAATGCATGGGTCCATAAAAGACAACCAATTGGCCCATGATGTGATTGAATTATATACATAATTTGGAGCTTATTTTAAGATAAATCTTCTAAGTGAAGTGAATTTTAATTAATTTTTAGTGGTCATTGGTTAGGAAAGAAGTAATTGAAAGAAGAAGGGCTAAATGGTTAATATACCTCATGCGAGCTTTTCTAGTGTTGTTGGAAAGTTTATCTTCAGCCCTACAATTTTGTCTCTACAAGCCTTTCAAGACTAATGATTTCCAGAAGAAATGAAGATGCACAATAAGTGAATATTGAAGATCCACGAAAACAGTAAAGTTCAATCTTGATTGATTAGAAAGGTTGTTAATCAATTATGTAGAATTTCTTCCAAAATTTCAGGAAACTTGAGGGGAACTGGGCCAGTGAAAAGCATTTTTTTGATGGGAGACACTGGCTATTTAGCAGCTAAAGAGGAAAGCAGCTAAGAAGGGCAACAGCTAAAGAGGGCAGAACTGAAAATCTGCTACACGGCAGATTTCCAGAAGGGCAGAATTAGAAATTCTGCTACATAGCAGATTTCTTCTTTTAAAAATTCTGCACATAGCAGATTAAAGGGGGGAGCACAGCAGATGGAAAAAAACAGTTTGGACAGCAGAAGGAAAAAAAAAAAAAAAAAGCAGAGAGAAAGAGAAGGACAAGAAACCGGCAACAATAAATCAAAAGCAGGGGGAGCGTTCTTCCCAATTTTCTTCCTCTTTTCTTTAATCCTTCTTTGAAAAGATGAGCGCCACTATCTCCATATTTGTTCATTCAAGCATGAACTAAATTTTCATTACTAGGGTTGTAGATGTAACTTAAGGTTGAACTATATTCTCCTAAAATTTATTCATGACACAATATTTTCTCTTTTGATTGCTTCTCTTTGTATGTAATACTTCCGAATACTTGATCACCAATTAAATAGTTTGACATTGTATGCTGAGACCAAGAAGAAATGCATACATAATTGAACTTGAAAGACATGGCATATATTATATTGTAGATAAGAATATACTATATGGACCTGTACAATTTTTGAAAAGAATCATTTAGTTTCATGCAATGTTTTGCATTTTATTCACATGGATATATAATTAGTGGATATTTGACCACTGTTTTGATGTAATTTGGGAGGAAATATCATTACTATCTTAATTTTTATTATGATTGAATGTTGCACATGAGAAATTAAAAGTGTTACATAAGAATACCTAGATAAATTCAAAAATACCCTAGCATCTCTCTTTATTAAATTTAATCCCATTTAGTGTGATCTCCTTAGTAATTAGTTATTTGTTTAGTTACTTAGGTATTTTTCTCATTTAATTCGGTTGTTCAGTAATATTAAGATAAGATTCATTGGGTACTTAGAAAAAAATTCAATCATTTGATTAGATGATGCTTAATTTATCACCATATTACTTGTAACGATATCGTGCACTTACAATTTAACACAACAAATTTCTGGCACTGTCACCAAGAATTGAATATATTTTGCTAATATCAATATCACTTTATCTTGGTATTAATCTAAATTATTTATTACTTAGTTTAGGTTTATTTTTGTGAATTTCTTTTGCATTGACTGTAGAACAATTTGTTGAGCTTAATTTGTTATTTTTGATCTTCCTACATATAGTGAAACTATAAAGCCATTAAAAACACAAATGATAGCTTGTAGTTTTGGTAATGTCACTTTTGCGGACCTGTTGTGTAGGTTTGAAGTTACAAGAGACTATCTAAAAAATGTGGAATTATGACCTCTAGTTCCCAAAATTGAGAAAACATATCATTGACACACCAAAGCAAAGCAAAATGTGGCTGACATAATTCCAGAAGTGAGAAATCCTAGGACTCATCGAAACTATGCAGTCCCACATGTTCACGGCACTTCTTCAAGAACAAAGAGACCGACCATACAAGCTAACAATTTCAAAATTAAGCCAGCCATCATAAAATGATCCAAACTGCGGTCCAATTCAGTGGGATGCTAAGTGATGATCCAAATGCTTATATTTCCAATTTCTTGGAGATATGTGATACTTTTAAACGTAATGGAGTTTCAGATGAAGTCGTTAAATTGAGACTATTTCCATTTTTTATTTCGAGAAAAGGCAAAGGGATGGCTCACTCCACTACCAGCCTGTCACATCACTACTTGGGAGGAATTGGCCAAGACTATTTCCTTGTCTTGGCCGTCACACCATGTCCAAGACAAGAAGCAACATTCCAACGTTCAATCAATTAGAAATGGAGCCTTTATACGAAGCATGGGAGTGGTGTAAGGATTAGCTAGGAAGGGTACCACACCATGTCTGTCTAAATAGCTACAAGTTCAAATCTTTTACAATGGTCTTTGCAAAAACATGAGAACTATGATTGATGTGGAGGCCAAGGGAGCACCTATAAGTAAGACCTATGAAGAGGCATATGAGCTTTTGGAAGAGATGTCCTCAAACAACTATCAATGGCCCTTGGAAAGAAATCAAGCAAAGAAGACAATCAGAGTGTATGAGCTTCAAACACTCTCAGCTCTTCAAGCCCAAGTTTCGGCACTCTCAAAGCAAATGGAGTCCATGATGGAGAATGCCATTCACACTACCCATATGATTCATGAATGGTGTAGAGGGAACTATGCAGGAATAGATTTGTTCTGTCATTTAAGTTGAATGCTAATTACATGTCCAACTTTCAAAAACCCCAACATAACCCATACTCCAACACATATAATCTAGCATAAAGAAACCATCCAAACTTTCTTATGGAGTAAGCAACAAGCAGGAAAATGATCTCAAGCATCTCCACCACAAGAGAAAATGACAAACTTGGGGGAACTCATGGCACATCTACTCATTCTCTCATGGCTGAGACAAAGAGTTTCATGTAGTCAAAAACAAATTTTCAAAACCCAAATACATTGGAACAAATGCATAGCTATGTGAAATTCACGAAGGAGATATTGTCAAACAAGAGGAAGTTGATGTATTATGAGATAGTTATGTAATCGAGGAGTGTAGTGCAATTTGGCAAAACAAACTACTCCAAAGTTAAACAATCCACAGAGTTTCTCTATATAATGCATGATTGGTGATTAATTCTTTTCAAAGGCTTTATGTGATTTGGGGGCAAGCATTAATTTGATGCCCTTGTCTACTTTTAGGAAATTAGGAGTAGGGGAAGCAAGGCCAACCACCATCTCCCTACAATTGGCGGATCGATCCATCAAGCATCGTTGGGGTATCATTGAAGATGGTTTTGTCAAGATAGACAAGTTTATCTTCCCGGCTGATTTTTGTTGTTCTTGACATGAAAGAATCAAGTCATGCCACTTATTCTTGGCAGACAATTCTTAGCCACCGGACATACTTTAATAGATATTCAGAAGGGAGAACTCACACTATGAGTTAATGATTAGACAATGTCCTTCAATGTATTTGAAGCAATAAAATATCTATCAACTTCAACCAACTATTGTTTTTCCATATATATGGTGGATCATGCCATGACAGAAAATTTCATGATGTAGCACCCAAAGGACCCCCTTGAAGCATGCCTACAACAACCCGAGGTGATCATGTCTAGTGGAAAAGGAGACAAACAAGAGGAAATCAGCGATCTTGATGCTTCACCATCATAACCACACAACCGACCAGCTTGTGAGATTCTTCAAGCCAGCAGTTCGGATCTTCCCACTCCAAAACCAATGAAGCTTGAATTGAAACAAGTACCACCTCACTGTCGAAATGCAAATTTAGGTGAGTCATCTTAACTCCCAATCATTTGAATGAAGTTGAAGAGGAGAAACTCATTCCTGTGTTAAGAAAGTATCAAGATGCTCTTAGATGGACTATTACCAACATCAAGGAATCAAACCCACTATTTCGCATACATAAGATATTGATGGAAGAAGCTTACAAGCCATCCATAGAGCACCAAAGGTTGACACCTAACATGAAGGAAATGGTGAGAAAAGTTCTAAAGCTGTTGGATGCCAAATCATTCATCCCATCTTGGATGGTGCATGGGTAAGCAAGTACAAGTGGTCCCGAAGAAAGGAGGCATGACTATAATTCCTCATGACAACGATGATCTAGTTCCTACAAGAGCAATGAAAACATGGAAAGCATGCAGTGATTACTAGAAATCGAACCAGGGAACACACAAGGATCACTTCCCTATGATGCCAGACATGATCATTATTGTTTTCTTGATGTATATTTGGATTACAATCAAATTGTCATAGCTCCAAAAGGTCAAGAAAAGACCACTTTCACATAAGGTACTTTTGCATTCCGGATATTGCCCTTTGGCCTATATAATGCACTAGTCACTTTCCAAAGGTGTATGATGACAATATTTTCGGATATGGTGATGTCGTTCTTAGAGGTATTCATGGATGATTTTTCTATATTTGTCTCTTCATTTGATGGGTCGTCACTTCATGGTTCAAGAAGGGATTGTGCTTGGGCATAGGATTTCAACTAGAGGAATTGAAGTAGATAAGGCCAAGGTAGAGGTCATTGAAAAATTACCTCCACCAAATTCATTACTGCTAGTTAAAGACACTTCTTTTGATTATACAAGTGAATGTTGGAGGCTTTCAACACTTTGAAGAAGAAGCTAGTCTCTACACCCATCATTGTTGCTCCAGACTGGACCATACCATTTGAATTAAGCTGTGGGGACTGTTTTGAGGCAAAGAAGAGACAAGTTACTCATATGCATGAGGAACTATGCAAGTCAGACACTCAATGATGCACAGTTGAATTATGCCACAACGAAGAAAGAGCTTCTTGCAGTGGTGTTTGCTTTCAATCTAACCTGATTGGACCTAAAGTGATTGTCTACATGAATCATTCAGCCTTGATATATTTGCCTGAGAAGAAAGATGCCAAACTGAGACTCTTCAGATGGGTTCTTCTTCTATAAGAATTTCATTTGGAGATTTGAGATAAGAAGGGAACTGAAAGCGCCATGGTCAACCACCTCGTAAGATTAGAAAACAATGAAATGTTAAATGGAAAGGAGTCCATAATAGAAGTGTTTCCTGATGAGCACCAATTTGCACTTGCTGCAACAAAATAACAATGCTATGCTGATCTCGTGAACTTCTTAGCAAATAACATCATTCATCTTGACTTTTCTCTGCAGCAAAAGAAAAACTTACTATTCAATGTCAAGCTATATTTTTGGGAGGAACCATTCCTATACAAGTAGTGTACAGATCAAATGATAAAAAGATGTGTATCGGAAAAAAGAAATGGAGGATATTTTTTGGCATTGCCTCTCATCCGATTAAGGAGGTCACTTCGGTGCTACAAAAAATGCAGCAAATGTATTCAATCTGGTTTTTTATTGGCCAACCTTATTTAAGAATGCATGTACTTTTGTTTCCACATGTGATCAATATCAAAGAAGTGGCAACATCTCCCAAAGAAATGAAATGTCACTTCAAGCCATATTGAAGGTCGAGTTGTTCAATGTTTGGGGCATTGATTTTATGGGACCATTCCCATCATCTTATGGAAACCAATACGTCTTGATGGCAATAAATTATGTCTCCAAATGGGTGGAATCCATGGCTTTGCCTACTATGCCTGCTAATGATGCCAAAGTTGTGGTAAAGTTCATCAAAAAGCACTTCTTTACAAGGTTTGGCATTCCGCAAGAAATCATAAGTGGAGGTACACACTTTCTCAATCATCATCAAACATGCATGAGTTGCTATGTGTACCATCCTCAGACAAGAAGCTAAGCAAATATTTATAATCGAGAATTGAAGCGGATTTTAGAGAAGAGGGTGAGTGTTTCTAGAAAAGATTGTTCCTTGAAATTGGATGTGCACCGTGGGCCTACCGCACTGCATTCAAAACTCAACTTCATATGTCCCCTTATCGATTTATATTTGGCATGGCATGTCACTTATTAATGGAAATGGAGCATAAAATTTATTGGGTGATAAAGTAGTTTAACTTCAATATGACTACCGTGTGCAAGAAGAGGTTGATCAAACTAAATGAATTGCAGGAATTAAGGAGCCAAGCAAACGAGAATGCATGAATCTACAAGTAGAAGACAAAGAAATGGCATAACAAACACGACCTCCACCAAGAATTCAAGCCAAGAAATCATATCCTTATCTATAACTCAAGACTTAAGACTATTCCCTGGAAAGTTAAGATCAAGATCGTCGGCTCCTTTTGTGGTGATTCACGTCTTTCCTCATGGTGCAACGGAAACCAGTAATGGTGATCCCAAAAGCTGTAAGGTCAATGGACAACAACTCAAACATTACATATACATTGACCTCAACCGTCAAGAGGTGTCCATACAATTAGAAGATAGCGCACTTGATTGAGTCTAGCTACAGACTATAAATAAAGAGTTTCAGGCAGGCAACCCAATTTTCTCAGTTTTAGTTGTTCTATTTTTCATTTTACTTTGTTATTAGCTTCCAGTTTCTACAAATAGTGTTTTTTTTTTCTTTCTGCTTTACCTAGGACTAGAATCAAGTTTGGGGGTGGAAGAATGCATAAGGAATATGATGCCGCAGCATTTTCAATTTGCACACATTCAGAAGAGTCTTCTATACCTATATACTTTTATATATTTCCACATTAAGGACAATGTTGCACTCCAATTTGGAGGTATAAAATTTAAATTTGTTTTGCATCATCTCAAAAAAAATTCACAAAAAAAAATCCAAAAATAAAATAAAATAAAATAAAGTTTTTCATTTAGCTAGGATTTTCGCATCTAGTTTTTATTTGTGTGGTTGATTGGTTTTGATGATCAAATATTAATAATGAGAGTTTGGGTGAAATTGAATGTGGCTCACTAGAACATAAAGAATATTGTTTGTGACCTAATTTGATTCTTGTGCTTGTTAAATTGATCATTGATCATATGATTCTTCCTATACCTTGAGCACATAGCCATGATCAACTAATTGCTCTAATTACTCAGAAAAAAATTTATATGACCTATTCCTTTTATAAAATCTCACCATCAACTCTAGAACCTGCCTGATTATCTCTCGAGTTGAAATCCTACACAATGCAATGCTAGAGAAATGAATTAAACCATCTTTGGAATGGTTGAGCCTTCCTAGCCCACCTTATACAAAATTACATTAGTTTACCCCTTTGAGCCAAATACACACATGCATGCATTAGCCTTCTCTTCTTTGTTAAACATCAACATCCTATCAATTTTAAGCCTAAAACACTTGTATTACTCTTTAAGAGAATTTTAATGATCGTGATATTGAACTCTATGGCTTTGGAAAGACCATTGAAGTGTAAGAAGTGGTGAATCAAACAAGTATGATACGTGGAGTATCTATTGTTTCTCAAAAAATGAAAAAAAAAATGAAAAATGAAAAAAAAAAAAAAAGAAAATATAAGTTTGGCATGCTAGGACAATCCCAACTAGAGACATTTGTACTTTTGTGTCCAATTAAACAGGGTGCAAAGATATTTTCAAGTACATTGGTTAAATTAGTGCATGGAGCCGCTTTTCTTCTCTTGCAGATGATGAAAGGAAATTTTTCATGGCATTAGAACTCTTTCCTTGATCATATAAATCTTAAACTTCTCTTACTTTTGTGATTCCTATCCTTGCTTTGATTAACCGATTCCCTAAGCCTAATGTTACAAGTTCAAAAAGACATTTTGATCTCTAACACCGCATTGGTATACATTGGTGGAGAGCTGTTATGAAACGCAAGCATGTGGAGTTCACATTTCAAAATTCACTTCAATCCTAGTTTGTATAAATTGATCCGAGGATCAATAATCGAAGCTATCAATGGCTATTCACATACACAGGATGAATCTAATGTAAAATGAAGCAACCTATAGAGTTAAGCGTACACTACAATAACTAAATTTTCTTTTGAGATATATACTGTATACAATCTATGAAAGGAAATTTGAAGAATCTAATCTAAATTTCCACGTGCAATTATGTATTATGTTTTTAATTCTATGTCTTTTTTTCTTATCTTGCTCGGGACTAGAAAAACTAAAGTTCGGGAATTATATACACAATTCAGAGCTTATTTCAAGATAACTATTCATATTTAAGTGAATTTTCATTAATTTTTGGTAGTTAATTAGGAAAGCAATAGTAGGAAAAGAAGGGCAAAATGGTCATTTCACGTCATCCGAGCTTTATTGGTGTTGTTCAAAAGTTTATCTTGAGCCCTACAATTTTGTCTTTACAAGCCTCTCGAGATTCTAATGATTTCCAATAGAAACAAAGATGCATGATAAGTGAATATTAGAGATCCACAAAAATAGGAAAGTTTCGATCTGAACTACATGAATTTCATGACCCTAACAAGTATTTCCATATTTGGTTGTTAATTGTTTGGTTTTGAAGGATTTGCAAAAATTGTCCTTGAAGGATTTCCATATTAGAGATCCTACAAACAAGGTTGGTAGGATCAGCATATGTACAAGAATTCTAAATGCTACTAACCTTTTTGCAATTGTAAATAGCCCCAGAGCTTTTTATTAATATGTATTTAAGGATAGGCAATTAACATTTACAGGCTAAAAGAGTTTTTTAAGAAAAAAATACATATACTGCTATGAACTTGAAATTTGGACAGGCCATACATCTTTAATTCAATATAATTTCACAATACATAAAAAAATCTGAAAAATATTTTTATGATAACTAGACAATACAAGGTTTTCGTGCATAAATTATATGTCTAATTTCAAATTTAGAATGTATAAGCAAAAATTCTTCAGATTTGGATATCTGCAGAGATACGTAACAAAAAGTCAAACTGGCCATGCTGTGATGTTTTGCACATCACTCAAGGTAGAAATTAATTTGGACATGATTCCACCAAGATATATAGGAAGATGCAATAAGCTTGTCAGAAAGATCTGACTCATTGATTTCAGACTTTGAAAATAGTCATGATTTTCAGAAATCGACAAACAGATCCTGTGTGAAGGGGAGTTAAAGACTAATACACATCTTGTAGTAGGTTTTTATTTCTCTGACAGTAACTTATTTGAGCCAAATTTTTAGGAAGTAAAACTAGACTTGATAATAAAGCTTCCAGAATTTACCCATGTTTGAAGCTCTACAACCACTACATTCATATTTTTCAAAGTTGTAAGAGGCTAAGGAGGCTCCTTGTGTCCAAAAGCTACCTTGCTCTCTACCTTTATGTAACCTCCCTTTTCTCACTTGAAGATTGACTTTGCTAAAACAAGAGCAAGTGTTGAGCATATGGACACAAATATCTACCAATATGATATGCATCGACCAGTTTGTATCATTATCAAGGCCCTGGATACCAATATTTTATGATACTATAACAATATTGTGATACATTTCTACAACAACCAATATATGGTATTGGCTAGTATGTATCACTATCAAGGCATCCGATACTAATGTTTTTTAATACCGCAATAACATCACAATATGTTTCTATATTAGCCAATATATATTAGCTGATATGATCTTATTAGCTTACAATTTTTCAAAAAAATTATGGCTGATATATTCAATACCAATAAATATTATCTGATACATTTAATACCGATATGACCATAACTGATACCAATGTTTTCATCCATTTGAACCCATTTTAGTCCTCTCCCCTTGAGTACAAAAGTTTCATGTCTGTTGTGAGATAATTGTTTAAGTAGTAGCACTTCACTAATATTTTCTTTGAAATAAAAACTATTGCATTCACATTTCTTTGGGGTATTAAGTTATAATCAAGAAGGTATGATCTTCACCCATCGTAGAAGTCTGGGTATAATGGTTTCGAATTCTCAAGTACTACCTGTGGACAAGAAAGTCTGGGGATAGGATATAAGAATTCCCAGACCTGTACAAATACAGTGTCAATTTCTCGTTTCCTGCTCACTTTATTGTGCCTTTGCATACTCAGTTATTCTTGATCTAGTTGTTTAAATATTGATATAGATGAAAACTTGTTAACTCTAGATTATTGCTTAAAAGCAATTAAGACAACTTTTAGCAACAAGCCCTTCTAGCATAATTAAGCCAACCTATAAGGCAATTAATTAAACCATGGATGCAGGAATTAGGAGAAAATTTTGGAGAAATTTCATGGTAAAATGGATGAAGGTTTCATGGGTTATTCACTAAATAATAAGGCTTGCCATGTGTAAGAACGACAATAATTGTAAAAGTCAACTCCTCAGGTTCTTCTTCGATTGATGCTTTTCAAAGAATGTGTGGACTGGTGTTTCTTCGTGGCTTGATGAACAAAGACTTAAAGGATTGGTCAGCACAATGTGCAGTTTTTTCAATGCAGAAATCTACCACCTCTGGATGGAAAGGAATAGTAGAACTCTATAAAGCGCGAGTCAATAAAAGATAATCATAGTGAAAGCTGCTGATACTGATCCACTATTCATGACTTATTGTTCATGTACAACCAGCTGATAACCAATGGCTTGATATTCTTCACTAGGGTGTCATCACATATTCATTGCCTTTTTTTCTGTTCGCTATAAGATGGGGACTTTGTCTCCTAGTAAGGCCTATGGTTGGGTGTAATATATATGTTGTGTACAGACTTGGTACATCAATAATAAAGCTCTTATTCACTTGCCAAAAGAGGTCCAACGGAGAAAACAGACCATGGAAGACAAAAGCATAAAAGTAATGAAAAACTAAATCTCCAGCTCGTTAAACTTCTGGGATTTATCAGATTCCGGATTTGTCACATTCCAGTCAGTGTAGACAAATCAGACACCGAGAAACATAGCAACTACAACCATTCAAGTTCAGAACCATCAAAACGACAGAAAAAGGTAGAACATCCTACAGAAACAGTGAAAAACACATTGTTACCTTTGCTGCACGGGAGGAATTCCTTCCTTCTCCTCAACCCTTTCCTTGATCCGATCAATGGTATCAATAGGTTCAATGTCAATTTCAATCTCTTTACCAGTGAGAGTTTTCACCTTGATCATTGTCCCTCCCCTCAACCTCAAAACAAGGTGAAGTGTAGATTCTTTCTGGATGTTATAATCGGCAAGAGTACGACCATCTTCCAACTGTTTTCCAGCAAAGATTAATCTCTGCTGATCAGGTGGAATGCCTTCCTTGTCCTGTCATACACTAAAAAAGTTGCATTAGTAATCACTTCACTTAGAATTCAATAATTGCATGGTAATAACTTATCAAACAACAAACTATACATCATGATTAGCTGAAGAGGAAGAAAATTATGAGGAAAACAGGAGCTAAATAAAATATGATTTAATATTTGCATCTATCTGGCACTCATCAACCACCTCTAAACACTAAAATCATGTCCAGAAACAAACCCAGCATAATGGAACATGATGACGATGAGTCATGCCCATGGAACAAAAATTTGGCCGACATGCAAAACATTTGCAGATATTATCGGTATCAGGCCCTTGATATCTTAAAAGATCACAATATATTGTCATACCGGTGTATATTTTCATATAAATAAGTGTAACTAACAGAAAACAGACAATATATTCTAAAAACAGAGGAAAAGAGGGATAAAAACAACCCATAACATCTATACAAACAACAACAATGCCCTAAACCATACTAAGTGGGTTAGCTATATAAATTCACTTCTGATATCTACTCGGCTTGATTTAATATAATATCCACAAGATCAGAAGTAATTTCATATAATTTTCAACAATTCACTCCAAATTTTCTAAATCTGCCCATTTATTTATTAAAGCATTCCCAACTCACCCTTACTCAATGATACGGTTCATTTGGCCAATGTTTTAGTGAAAGAATCACCTTAATCATCCTCTTCCATCTTTTCTTCCATGAGTGCAACATTCAAATGGCTACGGACAAAGTCATCCCTTATCTGAGTTTTAGAATGAATCTACTCATCCATCTTAATGCCTTGTCTTCATAATACCTACCTTTTGTACATGTTTAAGTGCCTAACATCATGATCCATCAAACACAGCAAATCAACCACATAAAATATTCCTTTCAATTTTTACGGTATCTTCTGATCACAAAACTAATCCTAAAGCACTTCTCATTTAACCAATTTGCATAAATCATCTATGCAACATCATCGTCGATCTCTCCATTTTCTTGACTATAAAATCAAAATAATGAAACCTATTGTCCTTCAGAATATCATAGTCATCAATCTTGACTTGTTCACTATTTTAACTAGAATTATGTGATGTAAGATTGATGTTCTTACAATCAGTAGAATGATGGAACTCAGAGACATGTTCAAGGAAAAGAGGGCAAATAAGAGAATATGGAGAGAGTGGAAACGCAGAGAAGTAGGAAGATGAAATGGTCCAGAGTAAATCAATTCAATATACATCTTATTACAATTATTGCTACCTTTATAGGTTTATTAATCAGTTACAGATTCTAGCAGCTTGTATACAACAAATCGTTCAGTCCCACAAACGCAGAAGAGTTTACAATAGCCTAACTACTTGCTTTAACAGTTTAACAATCAACAACAGAGTCCCTTGGATCTGTTGCACTGCTATATTGCTAACTGGGCTGTAGATTCTGCTTTCCCGGCTTCCTCATTGTCATGACAGTGAACCATCCGGCGTTTTTTATTTGAATTATATGAGAAATTACTAAAAATGAACTTAATGTACTGTGGTTTGCTTCTACATAATGTAAAGTCCTTCGGATTCTAATGCCCTGTCAACAACACTAAAGTAGTAGGAAAACTATCAAAAATATTCACAACTTTTTTCCCAATTGTATTCTAAATTTTTTATTTTTCTCAATTCAATTATCAACATTTTTTTAGATTCCAATATAATAACACATTCCCAGTCATATTTTAAAACACATCTGATGCCCAAAAAAATTAATAGTGTAAGAGGTTTAAAATGAATGTCAAATTTGGAGATTTTAACATAACAATTTGGACAAAATACGAAAAAATTGGTACTAATACAAATGTTGAGAATAAAATGGAAAAAATAATAGTTGAGAATAGAATTGGGGAAAAAGCAGATAATAAAAGTTAAAAAGGTGAACAGTTAAGAAAGTATGCCGCTTTCCCTATCTTGGCTTCCATCATGCTCTAGTTTCGTCCATCAAAATAACATCACTACAACCAACATACACCAAAGAAACTCATTTTGAATTTTTCATTAAGAGTATCCATAACTAAGGCAAATAGGTTAGGACTCAAAGTGACTCTGCTAAAAGAGAAAACAGGATTTTGTAAGGATAACTCAAAAGTTATCTAATCACCTAAAAAATAATGATGCAGGAAAAGGAAATCAATAGCTTATAGGATGAAGAGGCTATTTACCATGGACAAACAACAAATTCAACCTCACCAAAAACAATTTTTAAATATCTACATCTCCATCAATAACTTCACCCAAGATACAGCATTCCGCTACTTCATTTTAAAGTAATAAAGAAGGGTTGGAAATTCAGGACTCAAATAGAACCTAGGTATACTTCTGCTGCCAACACTAGAATCATCAGCTGATCACAAATCTACATCAACAACTACTGAACGACTTTACTTATTGCAAGCAGAGCAAAAGACCTAGTAGGCAGATCCCATATAAAAATTGCTTTTTGTTTGGATTCTTCAATTAAAAAAAAAAAAAAAAAAAGCATATGTTAAAATATAAAATAGGATGTGTATGACAAACCACATTGCAAAACAATGCCAACCATCAAATTGATGGGGGCATAACAAATCCTAAAGGAAGCCTACACACATTATGGCCTCTGATGAGATACAAAGCACTATTTGGCCCAAATGAGGTCCCGGCTCAAAAGATAAACTTCACTTAAATTGGCTCATCAAGAATCAAGATGTCGATCAATATCCTACAGATAAGGGATATCTTTTATCTCCAGAAATGTAGGAGAGAATATGACATAACCGACCGAATAATTATCAAAATCCTATCATAAAATATATGATTTTAAAATTGGTCTTTCTTTCTACGCACACCATTCCAGGTATGCTCTTCTATTTGCTGAAAGATGTACACAAGACGCCTCATGCACAACATATGGCAACATCATTCATGGCTAACCATCGTCTCAGGCCTCTCAAACTCTCCGGGTGGGATCTTACACATCACCACATGCGGCTCCACACTTGAACTATAAAAACAAGACAGAAATCATTCGGTCTAATACACTGTCTATTATCAGCAAAATACTATGCCGACGGAGGAATCAGAGTCAATGCCGGAAAAATCCCTGGGCTTCCCTCAACCTATCACCTAGCTGTTTTGTTTACAAGGTCTACTGCAGTAGAATTGTCAACGGCAGATTCAAACCTCAGAAACACAAAAGGATAGACAGAAATAAAATAAAGCGAACATTATTTGTCTTTATAGTTTGCTTCAATGATGAGAAATAAGAAACAAAACAGAAGGCCGACGAAAACATGCGACAAGATGCAGCACAGTCCAAGAAAATCCACGGCACAGAGAGAGAGGGGGGGCGGGGGGACCTGAATTTTAGCCTTGACATTGTCGATGGTGTCGTCGCTCTCCACTTCGAGAGTGATTGTTTTCCCGGTGAGAGTTTTGACGAAGACTTGCATCTTAGCACCAAGGAGACGGACGGAGGGCAGGAGATCGCGTTGACAGTACGAATCAGAGCCATCCGCCTTCTGACCCAACAGACCTATAAGGGTGATGAAAAGGGTGATTTACAAATTCAAACCCAGAAAAAAAAGTAAAAAAAGTAAATTATGAATTAAACAAAAAAAGAAAAAAAATCGCTTAGATCGTGAATATTATAATATTTTTTTAACTATATTAAATTGAAAGTGGCAGGAATTGGGAGAAATTTTTAAGCCATTTTTATTTAAAAAATATATTACAAGGCTTTATTCTTATTATTATTATAACTACGTAGCATCATGCATTATTAGAGGTATGCTAGGCTGGCTGCAAATTTACCACTAAAATAATTTACGTAATTTTATTTGAACAAACTGATATTGACTCAGAGTGAAAATAAATTTAATTAAGGTTTTGTTTATTTATTAAAAAATAACTCATTAAAAAATATTTTTATCTTTTTTTTGATATTTGGCATATAAAAAAATATTTTTTTATATATTTTAATATTTGGATTATATAAATAAATAATTGAATGGAAAATACTTTCCATTCAATAGAGAGAAGGCTTATACTTTAAAAAATGACTTCTTTTTAATAAATGGAAAGCTATTTTTTTAAAATTTATTTACTAGTAAATAATAACTGATAAACTCTATTAATAAAAATTTTATTCGGAGATGATATTATTATGACTGGGCCATTATGCCCAACAAAACGCCTCAGGTTGCCACCATCAATCGCAAAATTACAATTGCAACCACCGTAATTATTGACTAGTATGTGTTGTATCGAAATTAGAAGAATTCACCCATTTTTTTAAAAAATGAACATCATCATCATTTGAACCGTCCAATGGAGAATTTGACCATCAATTATCGCTTATCCACAAACACAACCTTATCTCCAATCTTTAGGCGATGATGACTCTTAGTGTTACTACTATTTGTTGACCGTCACAACTTGACATATACCTGTTGACGCTGATCACCAATCATTGATATTTATATCCCCGTTGTTAATCAATTATTGAAAAATATTTTGATAATAATTTATATATATGTATATAACTTTGTAAAAAATGTGAAAAATGTTATACGGGAAAATCAATAAATATTTATTGGCAAATAGACGGATGCTAAGATTGAAAAGAATGAAAATCTCCAAATAACGTAACCCGAAGCGGTGGAAAAGTGTGATTTCCAAATGATTTGTCTTATCCATTCGTCTGTTGATCGGCCAGTTGGCACGGTTCACAGTTTACGAGCTGGGCTAAAAGTTGGATTTTGTCCCTATTGGGTCCCATGTCAGCCTATTCACACAATTTTGTTCAAAAGCCCACGCAAAACGTGATTTCATTTTGGAAGGAGCGAACCAACGGCGCGGAAGGCAACGGAAACTCATATTAAATGCGTCGCTCGGAAGAGGAACAATATTAATATCTCGCTTAGGAAAATCGGGCGTAAATATGCGGCCTACGATAACGGGGCAACCGGCGTGATACATTGACCCGGCGGCGCAATTACAGTTTTGGCGCCCAAAAAGTAACGGGGAGAGGTATTAGAGCCCTCACACCCCACGAGAGATGGACCCTTTTTTCTTCAAATCTACATTATGCTTCCTTTGAATCTAGAAATAGTAACTCTTCTACTCCCCTCTTCTCTAATCGATCACCGCGAAAATGGGCCTAAAATCACCCCACTTCCATCGGAAATCTTCCGAGATTACGTTAGCCACCCCGTTGCGGTGCAAAACTTCCACTGTCTTCTCCACATCACCGCACAAGCATCTCTTAATTCCTCTGCGCACCCCCTTTATTTAGTATAAATTTTCGGAGGCTCGGTGGGAGAAATCCCTCCAAACCTTGACCTCTTGTTTGTTATTTGTCTCCGGGTTCATAGGAAACCCTTCTTCCCAGCCGCGCCGAGGAATTTCTCTAATCCAGTATAACAACCGTACACAAATTAAAGCCAAGTGTCTCCTTCCCACCTTGTTCTCAATCCTAGGCGATAACACCGAGCACGGGCTAGCTCGCCCCAAATAAGTTCCCCCTGCGGGGAACCCGAGGCAAATCAACCGAACACGGCTGCGGACATGAACGATATGAAGGTGTTCTCATCTCCATATGCGAGAACACGAGGCCCAGCATCCTCCGGCATCCCAGGCCTCCACTTCCCGATAGAGGTCAAGCCAACTCGACCGCAGCTGCGGCCAAAGTGAAAGCCGCGAATGAAGCGGAGAGCCATCCCGCCGATGATAGCCGGCGACCCCGTAACTCGTTGCAATGGGAGGCCCCGTTGCGAGCTCCAATCATTGGAGAGTCGCCACCCCGGAGCTCGGACACACCTCCAATCCATGCGTCATCATAGAGGGCTCTTCGATGAAGGAGAAAGTCAATGTGTTGTGGGGACACCTTTGCATAAGAAGAAACCCCGCGCCCTTCTTCATCCGTAGATTTTGGACTTACTGGATGCAACCGTTGCCGAGCAAGTTCAAAATGCCGGTCACGGAGGGATACAACGGAAGCAATGACCCAATGGATCACCTTAAATTTCACCTCTACAAGGGGGCAAGCGAGGCCTTGATGTGTTAGTGCTTCCCGTCACCCTTAGGGGTGACGCGTTGCTGGTTCCCACGGCCTCCCGAACTCCTTACGCTCATTTGAGCTTTTATCTTCTTAAGCTTCGCCTCCAATTATAGGCCGGATTAAAGTTTGAAGCGGTTTATTTGAGGCGCGAGGATCCTCAAAATAAACTCTTTTGTGGCGGGGACTTCTTCAAACACATGAAAACCTGGAGTTGCTCGGGTTCACGGCGAGGCCAACGAGGCGCGCCCGAGCGAGTGGACCGGCCCCGGAAGCCCCTAGAGTGTTCTAGCGGGAGAAAGAGGGATAGGGACAGCGACATTTTCTTCGTATTTTTCACGTCTTTGAACGATAGCGCGCGAACATCCTAATGCATCCAGGATGAGAAGTTCTTGAATGGCCGAAGACGCCAAGGGTCAGCCAAGTGACACGAGTATTGCAGTACCAACCGCTTTCTAGGGCACTCGGCGAAGCTATAGGACCTGCGGCAGGAAATCGAAGATCCGATCCATGGACACTTGATTAAAGAGTTCGGGCGGGAACCTTAGACGAGCCAAGAAACCTCAGGAGCATTGAACCCTTGAGACTCATCAACGTGGGGAGATCCTAGTTTTGATTACCTTCCTCGAACTCAACGTGTTCGCTCCCCGAAATGCCCGGAGTCATAATAAAGATGGGCCTTGATTTATCCGTGACGGAGGAACCACTTTGTCGAAAGTAGGTCGCCATCGGGAAGAAGTGAAGAGGCTCTGGATGCTTTGGATTCATCGATCCATTTTGTCCAATGTCGTCTTTGGTGAAAAGAGCAAAAGTGGCGGATATGTGTCGACTTCACGGACGTGAACAAGGCTCCCCAAAGATAAATTTCGCTTCCCAAGATTGACCATTTCGTGGATTCTACATCCGGGCACAAACTCCTAAGCTTCATGGACGCATACTCTGGGGTACAACCAGATCCTATGGACCCGAAAAGGAAGAGCACACCTCATTCATGACATATCAATGGACGTATTGCTATAAAATGATGCCTTTTGGTCTTAAGAATGTTGGCGCGGCGATAACAAAATGTTCTCGATTGGACGTGGAGGTAACATGCTTGTGGAATAATCGCGAGCCACCATGTCAACGACTTAGATGAGACTTTTCGAGATCCTCCGATGGCACAGAATGACGCTCAATCTTATATGCGCGTTCGAGTGACCTCAAGTTCCTAGGCTTCATTGTGTCTCAACGCGGCATAGAAGTCAATATTATCAATGCCATACTCGACTTGAACCCTCCATGAAATAAAAGAAGTCCAATATATTCTTTCGCGGTTCCTAGCCAAGTCGGTAGAAATATTGCCCTTCTTCAAGGCGCTAAAGGGCACCAAATCGCTTTTCAAGTGGAATGAAGAATGTGACCAAGCCTTCAGGCCCGAAGACTTACCTCTCAGCAGCGCCGCTCTTCTCTTCGATCTCTACCTCTACGACCTCATCGGCAGCCCCTCGGCTCCATACTAGTTGCGGAGCACGAGGGTAGACAACAGCCGGTGTATTACGTGAGTCTTTCTAGAGGCCCGCTATCCGCACGCTTTCGCTCGCGCTTCTTGCGGCGCGAAAGTCCATTTTTCGGCCTCACTCTTTCTCGATCTTGCAAAAGCCGTTCGTGGCGGTTTAAATGGGCTGTCGAGCTAGGGAGTTCGACACGAGTTTCGGCCATGGAAATCTGCACCTTATCTCAACACTTGGAGGGCGGCGATTCACTGCGTGGACCAAGCGTGAGACGGATCATCTACCCGAGCAGCGAGAGCTGGTGTCATGCTCTGAACGCCCGAGGGCATGGAGATCGTGTACTCGGACTGGGGCTTTCCCGCCACCAACGTTGTGGAGTATGAGGCCCTTCTTGCGGGCCTTTGTTCTGCTCGTTGGTCTTGCGTAGTGATTTCTCGTGGTCAATCGTGAAGGGGAACTTTGAAACCTCGAACCCACAACTTCTGGTACTTGGCAAAAGTAAGGGCCCCGATCCAAGTTCGGTCGGTTTGAGATCGAGCATATCCCGAGATCGGATAACAAACACGGTCGACCGCTCTCTGTTAATGAAGTCGTGGACGCACCCGAGATAGAAGACAAAGAAGTTCTACCGAACACAGGGGACAATTGACACGTGCATAAGGTTCCTAATGGGGAACCCTACAGGCGCATCAACGATTTCAAGAAGATGGCGAGGATGGTACACGATCTGAATGAGAGGTTATACAAGCGAGGGTACTCCACTCCTCTCCCGAAATGCCTCACCCTTTCACGCGTTGGCGAAGTGCACTGGGTGTTCGGCGGAAAGAACCTAGCGTTCAACGTCATGCGGCAAGAGTTCTACTGACCATGAGACAAGACGCTATGGAATTCAAGTGTGAAAGTTGCAGTCTATGGTAACATGACGCACTAGTCGCACACTAAGGCACTATCTCGAATCCCTATGGCTGTCAAGCACAATGGGGCTCGACATACTTGGACCCCTACCCATGGCCTCCGGACAAAGGAAATTCTTGATTGTTGGCATTGAAATTTACGAAGTGGGTGGAAGCCGTCCCTCTCACCAAGATCACAAAGCAAAATGCGATAATCCTCCGTCAAAGTATCGCTTGCCGCTTTAGAATCCTTGAGGTCGTAGTGACCTATAACGGAACCCACTCACAGGCAAACGCTTCACGGTTCGCATCAAGCTGGTACACACGTCCGTGGCGCATCCTCGTAAACGGAAAAATCACCAACCGCACACGGAAAAACCGACAAGAAGGCTCTGGACTCAGGAGCTACTGATTGCTATGGTCGTACGAACAACCGCTGAGAGCCGACAAGGGAGACGCCCTTGAACCTTTGCTTTGGGCCGAGGCATGGTGCCCGTGGAAATGGGGATGCCAAGCTTGCTCGAATGCTTCGACCGAAACAAATGAGCAAAGGCTTCGGAAAGTCTCGGACCTCCTCTCAGAAGTTCGAGACGCCGCATGAAGGCGAACCGCGACCTACCAGCAGCGGGTCGCACGGTACTACAACAAACGAGTAAAGGCGCGCCAACTAGAAGTTGGAGATCTGGTCCTCCGGAGCGTAGAGGCGGCGGGAAAGATCGCGAACATGAACAAACTCTCCGCCGGGTGGGAGGGGCCGTTCCTCGTCTCCGCAATCCTCCGGAGCGGAGCGTACAAGCTGTGCGCCCAGAATGGCAAACTGGTCCCGCGGACTTGGAACGCCGCCACCTTAAAAAAAATACTATTAGTAATGCAACGCCGACTCAGGTAAGTCGCACACGCATGCATCATAATGAGTGCTTGGACATGAGCTTTATCTTTAATTAACATAATCATTCTTTCTATCATCCTGCATATTCATTTGTGTGAGCTGATGACATGCATTGTATTCTTAAATCAAACGACCTAGACTGCCTCTAAGTCGGGAGGACAAGCGTTCGTCCGTAAAACTAGCCCTTGGCTCAGCGCCAGGCGGTCCGAAGTCGACCGTCCCAGGACCCCGTCCTCATGCCAGGTGGCTTGGGGACGGCCTTACGCACTATGGCTCCGCGCCAAAAGGCCCAAGCGGCCACCTAGAGACCAAGCCCCGTGCTAGATAGCCTGGAAGCTGCCAGCCGTAGGCTAGAACAAAGGACCCAGGAGGTCCATCCAAAAGGCTTCGCGCCAACGACCCATGCGGTCAAAGTATCGGGCCTGGGGGCTCCCCGAGTCCCCACTCTATGGCCAACAAAACCTTAGGGGGCAAGAATCGCAGGCGTGCGGCGACCTTCTCCAATAGAAGAGAGCACCCTCAGTCTACAATGGTCGTAGGCTAGGACCTCAACTTGGTGATCATAACGCTTTGAGCAGGGGCGACACACCTTCCGCAATCATACGCGACCGAGTCCTAGACCCAGGAGTCCGGTTACCGTGGCCTGACCGCTGCGCTGACCCTCGTTGCGACTCCAGGGGCTTGGCGATGACATCCGCTTCACCGGATCGAGCCCCCTAAACGTGTGAGTTATGATGACATCCTCTTACGAAGGACGAGCAACTCGCAAGAAGGCGCCTGTATAGGGCCTTAGCAACAGTGGCTCCGAAGAGCCCAACGTTCTAGCACGAAGCATGATTCAATGGACGAAAGCAAAAGGAGATAGCAAGCCACACTCTACGACAGGAAGAGCACAGATGCGAAGTATAAAAAGACGCTTCTCATTCATATGGGAAGAACAAACATGATACAAAGACAAAAGACAATCTCCAAAAATCAACACCAGCGGAAACTAATCAGGAAGACTCGATGGACCCGCTTCCTCAGGGAAAGTCTTTAGGCGGGACGCTTCTTCTATCCCGGTGTTCCCTGGATGAAGGACGCCCACAGGGATGTGAGGAGCCGCCAGGGAGACGATCCTGCGACACAAGCGGATGCCATCCCAATATCGAGCCACCATCACCTGCCGCGCTTCTGACGGAGAGTACCGGTCAACCATATCTCCGATCAGCCTAGTGACGCGGGCCTCCGAGGCGACAAGTAGAGCCTCCAGTTGCGCCACTCTCTGCTGCAGGCACCCATTCTCCTCTTTTAGAGATGGGAACTGGGCCCTTCCATTGATGAGGGCCGGCTGAAGGAGGACGGACAGCGCGTCAAAAGGGTTGACCTCATCTGGAACCTACATAAGAAGCAATGTCAAAAGCACTTCCAAAGCACGTAACCAAAGAGAAAGGCCAAATGAAAACAGCCGTACCTGAGCAGGAGCCGCGCTCGGAGAACGTGCGAGATCGCCCAAAAGAGCCCCTCCCAGGGGCTCAGCTCCTCCGCCT
Organism: Nepenthes gracilis; assembly: GCA_033239525.1. Taxonomy (NCBI): domain Eukaryota; kingdom Viridiplantae; phylum Streptophyta; class Magnoliopsida; order Caryophyllales; family Nepenthaceae; genus Nepenthes; species Nepenthes gracilis. The sequence goes on along the minus strand of BSYO01000010.1, from coordinate 11,834,220 downwards.
CTTTGGGAGGAGGGGCGATTTCGCCGAGGAACGCTCGGGGCTCTTGCCACGAATCCCCCGGCTTCCCTTCGTCAGCTTTTTCAGCAGGAGTGACGTCATCCTCCGTAGGTGTGGCTAGATCTTCGGGAGGCCTGTACTCCGAAATGGGCTGCACAAGGATCGCTGGCGGCTCCGCAGGTCCTCTGGCCTCCGATGCTAGCTCAGGCACAGTAGCAAACGGCCCCTCTGGGCCCTCGAGTACGACGACATCATCCGTCGCCCCGTAGCAGAGCAAGTGGGCGGGTTACCAGCGGGTAGAGACTCCACCACGCAGACCTCGTGAGCGGCTAGCCCCTTGGCAAATCGAGTCGATGACTGCTCCCCCACCTCGGTGACCAGCGCGACAGAGATATCTTCAAGGCCGGACCTCCCACCATAGCTGAAGGGCCGGCGATTCGTCTCCTGGACCTTCTCGAAGAGGTCCCCTTGGCTTCCCTTAGCCTCTTAAGGGCAGCCTCGTCCTCGCATCCGCTCGCGGCGACGACCCCAAAGAACGAGCGCCTCCCTCCTTCTCCCCCGGGTAGCGGAGGGGCTACCGTGTCTCGTGGCCTCCCTTACTGTCCACCATCGCCTGTGCCGCGGGAGATCCCCACCTAATGATAATGTAACGGAGGTGAGGTAGTAGCCCCAATCGGTAGTTCTCCTCCTCGAATAGCAGCCGGCTTCTCGACTGCGACGTCCTTGGGAGTTGGCTTCTCCCGAAGTACTCTCGGGCCCCACGCCCTCGGGAGCTCGAGTCGTGGGGCTCCCGCAAGAAGAAGAAGCGCTCCTTCCATTCACTAAGTCGGGGATTAGTGCCACGAAACGAAACCCCGCACGACATCGACACCCAATCCTCCGACTTGAACCAAACATTATCCGTTGCCACGGCATCGAAGTCTTGAAGGAAAGCAAAAATACACAAGGACACCGAGATAGCGCAAGGCGTTGGGATGCCCTTGCTATCGGACTTTCTTGGCCAACCACCGCGCATGTAGTGCGGCTCGATGGATAACGAAGTCCCCTCAGATGGTGCTCATACACCGTGATGAAGCCCGCTGGGGGGGCGTTGGCTCTATCCAAAGAACGCCTTTCAAATGGCGAAACCGTCGACACAACCCAAGGCGCGCGAATCTCGCCTGATGAAGTGACGGGTCATGGCAGTACCTGAAAAGCCTGCCTTGGCTCCTGGGGAAGGCGCGAGCTCAGAAGACGACAAAAGATGGCACGGCATGAGGAGGGATGTGAGGCTGCGGAAATGGGCCCCGAGGACATGCTAGGCCCGACCACCGCCGGCCTGCATGGGGGCTAGTGTTGGTCCCATGTCCCGCCCATGAAGCATGTCCAAGTCCACGAAATAAGTCGCGCCCGCCGAAGGAATCCAAAGCCCACGCAAGGGGCAAATGTTGACAATGATCGGAAGGTGCGAACCCACGCCGCGCAGAGACAACGGGAACTCTCGCATTAAATGCGTCGCAACAAAGCGGAAAGGCTAGCCAGCAGAGGAGCGGCTGGTGTGTACACAACGGCACCTGGCCGCCGTCTCAGTGGGCCAATCAATCCCCGCTCGAGAAAATCGCGTGGTCAATAACTCTCGGCGTAGCGTGCCGGCCCAGGCAACTAGCGTGATCGGCATGGTCCACAACGATGACCAGCGGCGCAATTTTTGGCACCCAAGAGTCCAACGGGAGAGGTGCATAAGAGCCCTCACACCCCACGAGAGAGGGACCTTTTTTTCTTCAAGATCTACATCTCGTGCTAATCTAGAATTGGGGCAATGAGAGAACTTCTACTCCCCTCTTCTCTAATCGCTCACACGAGAGCAACGGGCCGGCATCACCCCACTTCCATCGGCCACGAAGCTCTCCTTCCTTCATCTTCTCGAGATTACGGAAAAGTTAGCCACCCGCTCTCAAGGAAGCCGTGCCTTCCACTACTTCATTCTCCACATCACCGCACAAGTATCTCTTATGCTTTCACAATTCCTCCGCGCACCCCCTTAACGTGCGCCATTTCCGTTATTGCGGGGAATTTGACTTGAGAAATGGTTCATGGGGAGAATCCCTCCGGACCATTGACCTCTTGTTTGTTGTTTGTGTTGTGCGTGCAGGTTCATATAGAGGAGACCGGACCCTTCTTCCAAAGCCGCGCCTTTTTCTAATCTGCATTGACAATGATGGCAGGGACGCAATCCCCCATTTATTCCACAATTTTGTTCAATTTTCATTTAAAATTAAACTCATGTATGGAGCTCAGAACAATATTAATATAAAAAGCAAATATATATACATTTTTACATCTGTACGATACATATTTGAAAGTTTATGTTAAATAAAATTTTTTTTAAAAAATTAAAATAAGAAATATCTTTTTTTAAAACTTTGTCTTCATTAATTTTATTTAATATAAATTTTCCTAAATAATATAGTCTTGGAAAATTATGTATACTACACAAATTATGTATAGTCTTGCATACAATAACTAATTATTAATAAATTTCCAATTCTTAATACAGTATTCATCTAAGATATCAAAACTATAATTGAGGAACATGCCCTATACGGTGACCGTATGATGCTGTGTTGCATTCATTGGATGGGAATCCAATGCTTATATTTATGTCATTAAAAAAACGAAAAAAATATTTTTTTAAAAATAAAAAAGATTAAATGATGGATGTTAGATTTTTATTCAATACTTTTGATCTCGTGTCATTTAGGTTTATCTTAGCTAATTATAAATTAGGCTATTTGAAGTTCAAAATACTCTTTTGTCTTACATGAATGAAGTTTGGGTTAACTCGAAAGGGGTCACTATTATTTTCGTATATTTTCACGTTTTGAAAAGTTGGGATGATGGAATTCAAGTTGGTAATTTGCGTAAGTTAGAATCGTTACCACTATTAATTGATTAGGACTAGCAGGAGCATTGATTGAGACTCATTTTAGTTTATTAGATTCCTGAAATAGTCATAATAAAATTAATTTATACATTATTAATTATAAGTAAATTTAAGATATTTTTATATTAAAGTCAAACGTGTCGAATTTACGAGAATATCAAATAAATATTTTAATAATTTTTTATTATTAGCCAAAAATTATTTTTAGTTTTATATAGTAATAATTATAATCTATTACGATAATAATATATGCTTATATATTTATATTATATTTATATGGGATGATCAATAATATTAAGGTTAATTAATATTATTTCTATAATAATAATAATAATTCGTTGAAAGGCATTTATTATGCAGCCAAACGTCTCATCTGTTGTCTCTTCTTCTTCTTCCCGATTGTTCTTATCTTCCTCCCTATTTCTTTCTTATGTTCCTCTTCTTGTCCATTCGTCACTCTTTCTCTTCCGTTTCTTCTTCCTCCCATAAATCTGCACCTTTCTCATTCTTATTATTGGGATCAAGTCGCAGAGAGCGACAGTGAGAGAGAGAGAAGTAGAACACTTAATTTCTTCTCTTTGCTGCTAATTTCTTTCCTGTGGGAAATCTTCTGTATTTGGGTGAAATGGAGGAATTCGGAAAAACTGGGTCTCCTTTCTGTTAATGAAAGTAGAGAAATTTTTTGAGGGGTTTCACGTTGAATGGAGGGGCAGAGTTTAGTGTGTTGATGATATAAAATCCTTTTTTTTTCACGTGGGAAGTGATGAGTGTTGACAAAATGCTGTCAGACCGGCAAACAGGAACAAACAGCATAGAAGAAGAAATAAGGGAGTGAAGGAGAATATCCATATTTTACATAAAAAATTTTTATAAAATAAAAAAAAAAATTATAAGACACATAGTCATCTAACAAGTCCACTATGCAAGTTTTACGGTTGCATAAACCCTCGGTTGCACAAACCACGAGAAAAGAGAATAGAGAGTAATAGTACAAAACGCTCACATTGTTTTCTCTTCACACTCTCATACTTAGAAACTTACATGCACAAAATTCTTCTCTCTGTTCATATCACAGAACTCAACACATATATACAGGCTGTTTGAATAACTGCCCAGACAACATGGAGGTTGCACATACAGGCAGCTACCTGGCACACGTACAGCTTTGCACGGCTCTGCAAAATATCATACTCTGCAGAAACAACGCCCAATTTGTACAGATGCGCATGTTCTCTAGAAATCTTGCATACCCAGTCAATTTTTTGAACTGGCATCCATGGGCCATACTGCTTCTCTTGTCGATGGTCAAGTATCCATTGACTGACTTCTTCTCACAGCCAGTCAACGTCCCATTGACCAATTTTTTTATCTCAACTGGTTAGCTTTTTGTTGACCGACTAGCCGTCCACCTGAAACCATTCCTGTGTAAGTGCCAAATCTGCACCATACCTACATCAAAGTCATCGGGCCTTCATTGAAGTCCTCGGACTCAATTGCTACTCACAAGTCCTCGAAACGATACCGCACAAGTCCACGGATTGTCCTTAATTACTTTGCACAACCTTAGTCAGTCAATAGTATGTTGATTGGATTCTTTTTCCAACCGGTTAATATAATGTTGACCAGTTATACAGTTTATTTTCTGTCCGAAATTTCATTCCAACATTTTTCACATGGGAGTGATCCCAACAAACTTCCTCTCACGACCGTATGAAAATTGAATCAGTCAGTTTAGTAATGTCACAGTAAGTTTCAAGTTTTTCCTTAGGCAATACTTTGGTCAACATGTCTGACCCATTTTCATCCGTCTGGATCTTCTCTATTGACAACCGTCTTTCATCAATAACATCTCTCACCTAATGATATCGAATATCAATATATTTTAATATTAAATGGAATAAGTTATTACACAGATGTATGGCGTTTTGGCTATTATAGAGCACCATATACTTCTCCTGCCTCAAGCCCAACTCTTGAATGAACTTTTTCATTCATAACATCTCCTTACCAGTTTCAGTGACAGAAATGAACTCCACCTCCATAGTGGAAAGAGCAATGTACTTCTGTAGCTTAGATTGTTAGGAGTCTGCCCATCTAGCAAACTTGACCAAATACCCCAAAGTGGATTTTCGGGAGTCAATTTCTCCAACCATATCCGCATCTGTGTAACCAACCAATTTGAGCTTCTCTTCTCCAAAACACAGACACATCCTTGAGGCTTTCCGGAGATATCTCAAAATTTACTTCACAGCAGACTAGTGCTCCTTCCAAGGGATTGAGAGAAATCTATTGATAGTGCCAACCAAGTGTAACTAACCAATTAGAGCTTCTCTTCTCCAAAATACAAATACATCTTTGAGGTTTTTTAGAGATATCTCAAAATCTCTTCCATAGCATACCAATACTCCTTTCGAGGGTTTGAGAGAAATCAACTGACAGTGCCAACTGAGTGCAGAATATCTGACCTCGTGCACACCATGGCATCATGAGATTCCCTACTGCTAATGAGTAGGCCACGCTTCTCATTGTAGCCTTTTCAATGTTCGAGGACGGACATTGCCCGCTGCTTAGTCTGAAATGATTGGCCAGTAAGGTGTTCATTGGCTTGGACTTTTCCATCTTGAATCATTGGAATACTTTCTCAATATAATTTTCTTGAAACAGCCAGAGCTTTTTGTTCTTCTGGTCATGAAATATTTTAATCCCCAGAATTTATTTCGCTGGCCCCAAATCTTTCATGGCAAATGACTGTCCCAAATATTTTTTCAACTCTTTAATCCGAGCACTGTTTTATTCGACGATCAGCATATCATCCACATAGACAAGAAGGACAATAAATTTATCTTCTGAGAACCTTTAAATAAATACACAATAGTCGAAAATAGTTTTCCAGTAGCCTTGATCTACCACGATAGACTTGAATTTCCTATACCATTGTCGTGGAGTCTGTTTCAGTCCGTACATGCTTTTCTTCAAATGACATATCAATCCTTCTTTTTCCTTGACCTCAAATCCCTCCAGGTTGCTCCATGTAAATTTCCTCTTCAAGGTCACCATGGAGGAATGCTATCCAGGCATCCAGTTGCTCCACCTCCAAATACAGAATAGCTGCCAAGCCAAGTACAACCCGAATTGATGACATTTTCATAATTGGCGTAAAGATTTTATCAAAGTCCACCCATTTGCACTGATTAAAAATCTTTTACCACCAGCCGCACCTTATACCTTGGTTGTATGGTATTCTCGTCTATCTTCAACTGGAAGACCCATTTATTTCTTAGGGCTCTCTTCCCCTTAGACAGTTTAGCCAAATCGAAAGTATGATTTTCATGTAATAAAGCCATCTCATTCTTCGTTACTTCAAACCATTTTTCTTTATACTCTTCCTTTACAGCCTCATCAAAATATTCAGACTCACTGGTATCAGTGAGCAAGATGTACTCACTAGATAACAGGTGGACGGACGGTCTCCTGTCCCTTGTAGACCGGTGGACAACAACATCCTTGACTAGTTAAGGGATAACATCATCCTCATCTTCATCAGGTGCCGCCCCTACTTCATTATTCTCCTCGGCCACTCTTGGAGTGTTGTCCTCATAGTATGTCAGTCGGATAATATCAGTACTACTGTCTATTCGACCGGCTCCAGATAATACCTTCTTCTCTTTTCTCATGTCCTCAATGGTCTCTTTTTCGACAAAGACCACGTCTCTTGACCGAATAAACTTTTTCTCAACTGAGTTATAAAGTCTATATCCAAGTTCATATTTCCCGTAGTTTAGAAAGACGCATTACTTCGTCTTTGGCTCAAGTTTGGTCATCTCATCTTTTGGGATATGAACAAAAGCCTTACAACCAAATATCCTAAGATGGTTATAGGAGAGCTCCTTTTCGGTCTACATCTTTTCCAAAATTTTATCATTTAGTGGCTTATTGGGCGACCTATTGATAACATAGGTCGCCGTTTTTGGAGCTTCAGCCCAAAAAGGTCCTAGGAGTTTTGTTTCAGACAGGAGGTACCGACCCTCTCCATCAATGTACGATTCATCCGCTCGACCACATTATTTAATTGTGGCATCTTTAGTGGCGTCTTTTGATGTCGTATACCATGTGACCTACAATAGATATCAAATGTCTCAATGTATTCTCCAACATTGTCGCTTCGGACAGTCTTCAGCTTCTTTCCAGTCTCACGTTCAACAAGAGTATGAAATTGCTCAAATACTCCACAAACATGATCCTTGAATTTAAGTGGGAATACCCACAACTTCCTTGAGTAGTCATCGATATACAAAATAAAGTATTGAGCTTCTCCAAATGACTTCTCCTTAAATAGTCCGTAGATATCGGTGTAAACAAGTTCAAGCAACTGAGAACTTTTGAAGAATGAGTCTCCTCGGAAGGAGACTCTCCTTTGATTCCCCGCCATACAGTGAGAGTAGGCCTTCAGTCCATTCTCCTTCACTCCTCGGATGAGGCCCTTTATAGCCAGATGACTCATTCTTCTATCATTCATGTGGCCCAACCTCCGGTGCCATAAGTCCAATGACTCCATGTTGCTGGCAGCGTTGACCTCTCCTATCTCAGTAGAGGCCTACAACACATAAAGACCAGACGTCTTTCTTCCTCGAGCAACTATTAGAGACCATTTGGTTAGTTTATATGCCCATTATAGAAAACATCGCAAAAACTAGCATCATTAAATCTTTTTGCTAAGATAATGTTCATCCAAATATCAAGAACATGTCATACGTCCCATAAAAGCAGTTGAGTTTCATTGTTGGTGACGAGAGACACATCACCGTAGCCAACAACTCTAGATATCTCCATATTTTCTATCTTTAACACTCCAAAGTCATATGGAGTGTAAGATGTAAAAAACCTTCTCTGAGATGTGACGTGGATGGATGCACCATAATCCACCATTCAATCGGTCTCTTGCTCAACCAAATTTACAATGTCACCCACTTTACAGGTCAAAAGGAGATCACCTCCTATAACAATAAAGACTGATATCTTTTCCTCACCTCGTCCCTTTTCACTTTTCTCCTTTTTTGCTTTCTCACACTTTCACTTATAACAATATTTTTAATGTGGCCTTTTTTCCCACAATAATGGCACTTTAAGTTTTGAGACATTAATTGAGACTTATTCCAATCCGTTTTTCTAGACTTTAGACTGCGGCCTTTGCTTCTTCCCTGTGACTCAGTCACGAATACCTTGGAATACTGAGAGGTGGATGTCCCTTGTGACCACTGTCTCGTTTCATCGTTCAGCGTAGCTCCTTTGGCCATCTCTAACGTCACGATACCATTTGGAGTTGTGTTGGCAATGGTCATTCGCATCACCTCCCATGAATTAAACAGGGTTGCTAGGAGTTACAGACCTAACACTTCATTCTCAAATTTAATACCCATGCCACACAACCGGTCTACACATCCTTAAAATTCGTTCAAGTGATCTGTAATGGTTGAATTGTCCTTTTATTGATCCTGCATCAGCTTCATCAGGTGATAAATCTTGATATTGCCAGTTTTGGAGACATAGAAGGTCTCCAACTTCTCCCACAACGCCTTGGCATTTGTTTCACTCCTAATGTGGTTATATACATTATCATCTACAAATTATTGTATATAGTCGTATATCTGCATGTTCTCTAGTGTCCATTCCTCTTCCAATTTCGCCTCAAGTTTTTAAGTGGCGAACACCGGAAGGTGTATAGACTTGACAAGCAATAAGTTTGTCATCTTGCTATACCAAGTGTCATAATTGATACCGTTTAAGCAAATTATCTTGCTTCTCACCTCCATTAGCAGCGTTCAACAAAGTTTAATATAGGCAAAAGAATTATGTCTCTGATATCACTTGTTAGAAAAAACGATGTCCGACCGACAAACAGGAACAAACAGTAGAGTAGAAGAAATAAGAGAGAGAAGGAGAACATCGATATTTTACGTAAAAAATTCTTCTGAAATAAGAAAAAAATTACGGGATACACAATGCACTAACAAACTTACTACGCAAGTTTCACAGTTACATAAACTCTCGGTTGCACAAACCATAGGAGAAGAGAACAGAGAGCATGAGTACAAAACGCTCATAGTGTTCTCTCTTCACACTCTCACACTTAAAAGCATACACGCACAAAAATCTTCTCTCTGTTCATATCACAGAACTTAACACATATATACAGGCTATTTGAACAATCGTCTAACCAGCATGAAGGTTGTGCATACAGACAGCCACTTGGTGTATGTACATCTCTGCAATGGATCTGTAAAATATCATACTTTGCATAAACAATGCCCACTCTATAGAGATTGCACATATTCTCTAAAAATCTCGCATGCCCGGTCAATCTTCTGAGTTGACACCCATGGGCCTTACTGCTTCTCTTGTAGATGGTTAAGTATCCATTGAGTGACTTCTTCTCACAGGCGATCAACATCCCATTGATCATTTTCTTATCTCAGCCGATTAGCTTTCTGTTGACCAGCTGGCTGTCCACCTGAAGCCATTCTCGTGCAAGTGCCAAATTTGTACCATGCCTACATCAAAGTCCTCAGACCTTCATTGAAGTCCTCGGATTCAAGTGCTGCTCACAAGTCCTCGAAACTATGCTGTACAAGTCCGCAGACCATATCCACGCAAAGTCCTCATCCTTAATTACTTTGCAACCTTAACTAGTCAATAGCATGTTGATTAGATTTATTTTTCAGCCGATCAACATAACGTTGACCAGTCAGATAGTTTATTTTCTCTTTGAAATTTCACTCCTGTATTTTTTCACATGGGAGTGACCCCAACAATAAGTTGGGATTTTCTTCTTTATCGGTGGGAATTTGAAGATAGTGAGAGAACAGAGAACCTTGCTCTGTTGTGCTATCATTCATTTTTTGTAATGGAAATGGTGCAGAGTCGATTTGGAACTTGGGTTAATGGGTAATATAGAAAACTTTGGGTGTGAGTGTTTACATACATAAATACAGTTGTGTCTAAGTGTGATATGTGCTCCATGGCCACACCCTGTAAATTGAAAGCGAGACATTGCGATTATAAAGGAGAGGGGAGTTCTAGCAGAGGAAACAATAAGGAAGAGGGAAAGAGAGAGAGAGAGAGAGAGCAAGAGAGAGAGGGACTAGGGGAGAGTGACAGAGAGGGAACTGAAAGCAGGGAAAGGCTCGTGTATCTTCCTTACTCTAGAAGAATGAACAATAGTGATATATACACCTAAGGTCCAGCATAGTAATCAACAAACTGAGTGCCATGTGTGCAAGCTAACAGAAGCATAAGATTGTCCATGTGAAGTAACAAAAGGAAAATAACAAAAATTAACATGTGTGTAGGGGTAGGGGCCTAACAAAAATAATTAAATGTAATATCTAATTTTAGAAGGTGGTTGGATGGTCTGAGAGGTTCTGCATCCCACGGTGTGGGGAGAGAAGGTACCACAGTTGTCAAGGGTGAATTAATGAGTCCTATACATTCGGTGAGTAAGCTTCCGATGATGTATCGATAAGTTCATAACATTACTGTCTCCATCAAAAGAACTTGATGCTAAAGGTTGAAGGAGAAAAAAATTTGATGAATTGCTACCACTGTGAAACCGTCGAGCCCCATCACACATGTGCTAACATGTGTATTGACATCCAACGCAAGCTTTGCAAGCCCAAAATCTAAAACCCAAGCTTCAAAGTTGTTATCCAGAAAAATATTCGATGGCTTTATATCCTTGTGAATAATTTGTGGATGGCAATCTTTATGAAGATATGTTATACCACGAGCTACCCCAACAGCAACCTTAATACGTGATTCATAGTCCATCACAGGCCCATCTTTCCCATGAAGATGATGATGAAGTGTATCGTTAGGAACATATTCATAAACAAGCAGTCTATGGCTTTCAAAAATGTAGTACCCAACCAGTGAAACAAGGTGGAGGTGGTGTATTCAACTAATAATCTCGACTTCAGCCTTAAATTCTCGTTCTCCTTGTCCTCCGCCAATTTGAAGTTGTTTTATAGTAACTTCTCTCCCATTAGCTAGATATCCTTTATACACACAGCCAAACCGTCTTCACCCAAAAGATTCTTGGCAGAAAATCTACTCGTGGCATCGAATAATTCTTGGTATGTGAACCAAGGCCACGAATGACCTAGTCCACCATGATCTGATAGTGTCAAGATATCACTACCAGAGAAATTTCCAGCTAATGGAGCTGCGGACGTTGTCTTTGCTATCAAATTTTAATATGTGTCACAGTAATTCACCCTCATCGGCACACCATTGACAAGAACGTCTTTGGTGTGGGAAACTTGCAGGCTTGGCATTGGCCTGCCACTAGCTTCCATAGACATAGAGGACTCGTAGTATAGTTCTTCCTCTAGTAGAGATAAATTCCTAGGAATGATCTTCAGATCCTGAGTTGAAGTACATATAAGAAGCAACAATACATAAACAGTGGGGACAATTGTTACCACCAGAATTGCATAACCTGCATTATAGGGTGGAAACTCATGGGGAAGCTTCTGTAATGTACCGATTTTTCAAATATCATAAATTTGGATAATTAAGGTAATATAATTAAAATTAGGCTTAATTCATGTGAAAAAATTAAGTTTTAGGACTGTAGGATGGTTTGATGGAGTGGGCCTACCAGGAGCCCAAGCTAGTGGGCCAGCGCCTGGCGGGCGCTGGATCTAGGCGCACGGCTGAGATTTCTAAACCCGCGAGGGTTTGTTCGGGCCATTTTCATGGCCTTCGTGGGAAAGAAGAAAGAGAGTGTGTGATGAAGAAGAGAGAGAAGGAAGAATCGAAAGTTCCCGAGTCCAATTCCGAGCTCGAGCTAATTAGGGAAGTTATAAATTGGGTCGAGGCAAATATACTGTGAGATCCAAAAATTTAATATGTTAACCGGCCTCCTCCATAGAATCCAAAATCGGCCTATTTAATGAAAAACACAAAGGCCCAAAAAGGCTGACCGACAAAGAATGGGCGGCATCTCCTTAATGGTAACTAAAGACAAAAGTAAACTTTATGGCCGAGTTAGAATCCAACTAGGCGGTGACCAAATGAAGTAAATAAACCAACCTGGTTACTCCACTTACCCCGTGAAAAAGAAGTACGGAGTTGACTTACCCCCACTACTCCACCAAACTCCTCCTCTATATAAACCGCTGAGATATCTTTGAAGGAGAAAAAGCTTCAAGACTATAAAATTTAGGCGATCAACTCTTAGGTAAGTGTACACGCTACTCTTTTAAGTTCTGTTTTTTTTAATATTGCTAAGCATACCCCATTTTAAAAGTTCATGATTCAAAGACCTCTCATTTCTGAGTCCAGTTTTAAAGAAAAATTGCTAAGTGTTCCTCCTTCCGATTTAGAATGCTTACCATTTTAAAGTTACTGCTTAAGTTGTAATTACGGCATGAAAGATTTCATGGTTAGTCCACGTGCTCTATTTTCTACCTTATGTTTCTTGCTTAAACCAAAATTGCATGAAATCCGGGCTAAAAATAAAATCGTCATGGTAAGCATCAAAATCGACCCCTTTGCATGATGAAATCAAATCGGCGCCCCTTAATGATAAAACAAGTTCGGTTTTCTTAAAGGAAGAATCAAGTTTGGCCTTTGAAGAATCAAGTCCGGTTTCATAATAAGGAAATCAAGTTCAGCTTCCTTAAGGCAAAATCAAGTCCCGTTGCCTTAAATGCAAATCCAGTTTAGTCACCTTATAACAAATCAAGTTCGGCTTCCTTAAGGCAAAATCAAGTTCGGTTGTCTTAAATGCAAATCCAGTTCGGTCTCCTTATAACAAATCAAGTTCGGCCTCCTTAATGCAAAATCAAATTCGGTTGCCTTAAAGCAAATCAAGTTCATTTAGTGTCAAAATGAGGTCCGCTTTTTTAGTGAAGAAATCGGTCTTTCTGTGGAAATCGGTCTTCTTGAGGAAGAAATTAGGTCCTGGCTTAAGTGAAGAAATCAGGGCCTTCTTAAGTGAAGAAAATCAGGTCCGGTTTCTTAAGTAAAGAAATCACCGGTTCTCTTATGTGAAGAAAATCTCCGGTTTCTCAAGTAAAGAAATCAGATCCGTTCTTAAAGAAAATCCCTAGTGAAGAAATCAAGATGATAAATCAACTTAGGAATGCAAATCAAGTTCCGTTTTTCCCTCGTGTCAAAATAACGTCCGGCCTTGTGTAAAAAGAAGTTCATCCTCCCTTATGTCAAAACGAGGTCCAGCCATGTCAAAACGAGGTCCAGCCTTGTGTGAAAAGAAGTTCAACCTCCGCTTGTGTCAAAATGGGGTCCGGCCTGTGTAAGAAGAAAATGAGCTCCGACCTTGTGAAAAGTGAAAAGAAGTTCAACCTCCTCTTGTGTCAAAATGAGGTCCGACCTTGTATGAAAAGAAGTTCAACCTCCCATTGTGTCAAAATGAGGTCCGGCTTGTGTAAGAAGAAAATCAGGTCCGTCCCTTAAAGCATGAAAACACAACAACTCCGGCCTTCCCTTGAGGCACAAAAACTCTGGCTTTTTGAGAAAAAAGAACTCCGGCATTTGAGCTCCGGCTTTTGTGTGAAGAAAATGAAGTCCGGCCTCCCTTCTCATGAGATCCAAACAAAGATAAACTTGATAAGGTAAGTTAAGGTAAGATAAGGTTTTCCGGCATGCCTTAGAACTTTATGGTAATAATCGAGGATAACTCTGTCCATAGAGTTAATTATGGTCCGCCTTAGGGCGCGTTGTAGGAAAGTGAACTGATGGAGTTATTGTGGTCCGCCTGTCCTCGGGCGCCCAAGCTAGTTCTCGCCTATCTTCGGGTGGCACACCGATCCCACGCGCCTTATTGGCCTTGGATTGTGTGGATTGAACACAATCTATCCTCGATTAATGGCTCCTCCGAAGAATAAGAGAAGACTTCTATGACGAAATCAACTCTATTTTATGCTCTCACTTTCCATTTGACCTTCATCCGGCTAAGTATTGATTATAGCATGACACATGATTTTGTTCGATCTTTACGAACCATTTCAACTATGCATCCACCTGACAATACAAATATTTTACGATAATCGGGAAAGCTCTAGCTCACTGATTTTTTTCCCCTAATGATACTTTAGAGCTTGTGATGAAGTGATTAGAGCTTGTCTCAAGGAGTATTAAAGACTCGGAAGCTTATTTTGGAGGATATCATTGTAATGATTTGACTTTGATTCATGAACTTCATAGTTAGACATCTTCGATTATGTACTCGGAAATGAACATTTTGGAATGAATACGAATGTTTCCGCAAGTGTTAGAATAACTTCCGCTATATTTCTTATGGTTAAAAATACATGGGTCCTAGATGGCATACATATCCTGTGTTGCAAAAAAAAAAAAAAAATCCCGTTCCGTCACATATACTCATATTATTTTCTTTCTCTCTTTGTACTGATCATCCGGTCCCCTTGAGTACTTTTGTCCCGATACCTATCTATGCTTTTATTTTCATATTATCCATGACTTGAGTATGCACATATATAAATTTCATGTTCGATTTCTTAGTTTTGATCGGTTTTTCACACATGAAACCCTAACACACACCCGGATGCTTTTACCCACTTATTTTTAAAACTTTTGTATAAATTGGCTCTAGAATATGATTATCCATGCCTCAAACTTGCTAATTTAACAATTGTGTATCCAATTTGGTAGTTTTATGTGGGTTTATACATTAGGAAACCCTAACCCGCGCCTCGACATCTTTACCCACAAAAATTAGGGTTTGTGCATGATTTGATTTTAGAACTTGGAAATTCTAACTTCATAGATGTGGGTATTCCGATTATTTGGCATTTATGTATATTTATTTTGTATATGTTATTTTTACGTATTTTAAAAATATTGTCGGACGTGAATTAAGATAATTATCCATATATATGTTTCATATGTTATTTTATATATGTCCAATGCTTTGTGGTAAGAATTCCTTACATGTTCAAAGTTTTATATTAATTTATGCATATAATTGAAAGTATGTGAAGACATGAATGCATAAGAAATGATTATCTATATTTATATCAAAGAATTATGAAAGACTTTCAAAGTATACGAAGGGAATGTCACGACTTGATATGTTATGATTCGTTTTTCCGAAGTGAGAACTTTATGAAAGAAATTTGGAGGATTTTCTCTTAAAGAATAAGAAATTGTGAAACCTAGACCATAAATTTATATTTCAAAGGGTAGTATTCCACGACATGCCTTAAGATATTATTGTGGTAGATCGAAAAATGCTCCTAGACCACGGGAGATGTTCTGATAATATATCTGTTATTTGGCCATCAGTATCAAGCACCATTCATTACAGGATGTTAAAGTTACGTGGGTAGTATATCCGTTATTTGGCCCTCGGTATCCGGTACCTTCCACCATGGGACACTAAAATTGTGTGGGTAGCATATATGTTATTTGGCTCTCGGTATCGTGCACCGTTCGCCACGAGACACTAAAGTTACGTGGGTAGCATATCTATTATTTAGCCCACGGTTTCGGGCACCGCCCGCTACGTGAAGTTAAAGTTGTGTGGATAGCACTTTAGAATGTATAGGTATAAACATATTTCATTCCTCGATCGGCTACTCCGTTAGCTGGTAAGTCCTACTGACCCTAGTCTGTAAAGTAAAGAAGTTACGCATGTTTTGAAACCTAAAGAAAGATCAGTAAATTAGGACAGATAAATGTATTTTAAAAAGTGTATTTAATCACGATTTGTGTTTATGCATCCTCATTATGCTCACATATCCTTTCTCTACTTTATTTTGCATATATTATTTATTATTTATTATAATATTATACTTGGTAAATATTTGGTTCACCCTTACTATTTTTCCTTACCTCCAAATGAGTACGAGCTTATACTCGATAGGGTATGGTAGAGGATTAGAAGTTGGCTAGGCTAAAGACTTTGAAGATAATCTTGAGGACTTAGTTTTTATAGAATTGTACTCCTTTTTATGGAATATTCTTTATATTTGAGAGAGTTTTATATATTGATGAATGTGTATGATTGTGATATTCATATAGCTTAGTTTTCGTTATATTTGATTGATGTATATACTTTTGTAGGTCTGTATGATTTGTTTGAAAAACTAGTAGCATCTTGTCTGAGCCAACGTCATACCCAAAATTATGACGTTAGTGCCACATGTTTGTTGTGGCTATTTTTGAATCTTGTGATGTAAAATGTGGTTATATATTGTTTACTGTATAGAATTTTGTACAAGTTGTATCAGTTTGACGGCCGTTTTACAGTCAAAATTCTACCAGATTTCGGTTAGGAAATACAGTACATCACAGCTTTCTTGCTACAAATGTACAGAAATAGTAGTAGGAACCAATATAAGCAATATGGTCACAAGTAGTGACCTAGCATCTGGTCCAAATACCAACCTCCCTTGGAATAAGAATATCTGTTGTGCCGATGGATACTTCCTCCAGTAACATGCCTTGACTAGAGCAGCTACCGTCATATGGGGTCAAATTAAAGCGGAGCCCATAAGCCAGGTTTGAAAGATCTCAAGGTGACCCTCAAACTCACAACGAGCCTATGTTAAGCAGTGGTCACTGCTAGATAGGAATGAGTGAACAGTACACATGGGGGCTTGTTTCTCAGGTAGACTGTATGCTGCACTAAAATCCTTTGTCGAATGAGGGAGGACCATTTGTGTGTTGCAATGGGCACCAAAATGTCTTGATTCCAGAAGAGGCTTTTGGAGGTACAAACATCTATGATCAATATAAAGCCTGACATTAATATTATCCAGAACCTTGGCCAAAACAATGAGATTTTTCTAAGAAGTGTCAACAAATATTTTCGTTGTCTCCGGGCTTGCACCATTTGGAAGAGCTTCATTACGAAACCAAGGGTTGATAGACAAGGCAGCCACAAGAGCGATTATTGTTTTAATTGTCTAATATTCCAGTCCCAAAAGTGAAATTGTTGGCCAAGATGACTTTACCCGATCACTCTTGCATTCTCAATTTGTTCCGGCTGCTTGGATCCAAAACAGAAGGCTAGGTATAATAACAACTTGAGTTCAAGTCTCTGACTCCAGCATCCACAATGAAATTAAGAGCAGGATTGTCAGTTCCAACGGATGCAAAAATGCAGGTGTGTGGTGCCTCACCTCGAGGTCAATAACTGTAAGGTCAAGGTCACATTCATTGAAGACATTTGCAAATTTTGGAAAGCCTAACAGGGAAGGATGACTACAGCAGTATTTATTGAATTCAATTGATTGATCACGACTAGTATTTAAAATACCACAACCTGAAAATCTGGAAGTCTAGCCTAGGTCATATCGGTGGTTAAGAGAGAAATACTCATAGAGTTATCTAGTTCTTGAATGGGTTGGACAGGAGCAAGAGCACGAGTTCTTTCCAAGTTGCCTTCTAAAATTACAAAAGCATTGAACAAGTACCACAAATCCACAAATCTATCCCGCATGCTGTCACTTTGGCTCCATTCCAATGAGTTTAAGAATTATGGCAGAGAATAATAGAATGTTAGGCTTGTCCAACTGAAGATGGGAAGTGATTTGAGCATCAGTGGATGCATGAAGCAAGGCTGGTGAGGGTTGAGCAGTTTGGGCGAAACTATCAATGATATAAGTCATGATCGGTGATGGAGTTGGAAGAACTGGAAAATTTGTGGACGGTCCAGGGTTGTCCTTCGATTCGGTTTAGTGAGAGTAGGGTTTTCATTTAGGGATTGTGAAATTTGTGCCTTAGTGGAAGTTTTGGTGGCAATTTGAGTGTTTGGAATAGTTGGAGAGTGGAAAGTAAGGATGGAAGAAGCCATGAGTGGTGTGGTAAGCTAGGGTTTCACTCGATTTTGCTTAGCGATGGAAGAATGTTACCAATGGATTGTTGAAGATGCTTGGTTGTGGAAGTAAGGACAATGATTCTTGCTGCATGATGCCGGACGGTCGCTACGATGTCCGTCATCTTTTTCAATAGCCTTGCAATGGAGGTTTCAAGGGCTTCGAGCACTTGTCTGCAGTCGTCACCACCTCTACTTTTGTCTCAATTGGAAATTGAAAGCGAGACATTGTGATTGCAGAAGAGAGGAGAGTTTTGGCAAAGGAAACAGTGGGAAAGAGGGAAAGAGAGAGAGAGAGAGAGAGAGAGGTCGAGAACGAGAGAGATAGGGACTAGAGGAGAGTGATGGAGAGGGAACTGAAAACAGGGAAAGACTCGTGTATCTTCCTTACTCTGGAAGGATGAATAGTGGTAATATATACACCCAATGCCCAGCATAGTAATCAACAAACTGAGTGCCATGTGTGTGAGCTAACAGAAGTATAAGACCGTCAATGTGTAGTAACAAAAGGAAAATAACAAAAAATAACATGTGTAGGGGTAGGGGGCCTAATAAAAATAATTGAATATAATTTCTAAATTTAGGAAGCGGTTGGATGGTCCAAGAGCTTCTATGTCCCACAGTGGTAGGGAGAGGAGGTACCATAGTTGCCAAGCATGAATTAATGAGCCCAGTACATTCAGATGAGTGAGCTTCCGAGGGTGTATCGATGAGTTCGTAATAATGTATGCTTGCGCACGCATACTATGTGTATGCATATATTACGTGTATATACATACATATACAGATGTGTGTATATGTAAATATGTAAGTATAGGTTGACGATATGTTCGTGTATATATATATATATATATATATATATATATATATATTGGATGGCATTGTGCCCATATAAATATGCATGGAATTGTGCTTGTATATAAGCATATTACAATGTCTATGTATATATGCATATAAATAGATATATATAAATAACAGGGTTATATACGTATATAAATATGAACAACATGTGAGCTATGTGTGCTTATAGATTTCTAATTATACGGATGTAAATGATCATGTCGTAGTATAGTAGTATACTATATGTATATAAAAATATATATGCTTATACCAAAAATATATATATAAATATATATGCAAGTGTATGTTTATTTTATATTACAATTTGATGTAAGGTGATAATTAAGGGTATTAAATTATTTGAATTGAACTTTGTGTGTGTTGCATCCTCGGATCCTGGTTTCTTATACGGATGAGGACACGAATGCAGAGTAACACAAATATAGCTTTTAAGTAGAAGGAAGAGAGAGATAGTGACATTTAGTATTTTTACGTGAAAAATTCTTTTCTAAATGAGAGAAAAAAATCACATAACTCTAGGTTTGTGAATAATTTTACTATTCAGATACGTGAGTACAAAGAGTGGAGAACCGAGTGTACGATGACTCTCAAGATTACTCTTACAATCACATGTATTCTCTCAGCTATTGAAGCATGAGTATCTTTCTTTCTCTCTTTGATCATAAATGCAAGTATAGAAAATATTTCTCTCTTTTTATTAGGTACACAGGGAAGACTTATATAGTGGTTTGAATCATCCTACATGGTTTACCTACGTGGAGCTGGTGTCCATCTTGTCATGTCAGACACGTTGCGTGCATGGGGCCTACTCTGTGAGACGTCACTTCTACAGTGATCATGCCTACTCTACAAACCATCATTCCTTGTGAAGATTACGTGTTGTAGAGATTGCTCATGCCTTTGTGATAATTAACACTCTAAGCTGGCGTCCTCGGTGATCCTGACCTTCCTTTCCTGCACTCATGTTGTCAGAGATTTCTTAGAATCTTCCCTTGATAAAGTGATAAAGGCTTTTGGCCTTTATCAAGTACGTGGGCGTTTGGTGCCAAATGTCTTTGGGTTTTAACTGTGGGCTTGGTCAGCAATAAGTCTTTGAGGTTTTCAGAGCCATATCCTCAATGCTATCCCCTCGGGGTTTTATTGGAGACTTTGGTCTCTTACAAAGTCCTTGTGCTTCCCAAGTCAAATTAGTCTCTCAAACCAATTCAACATCGTGGGCCTCTTGGGACGTGGGATTCATTTTCAAACCTTTTTTCTAGGACCTAGGTTTGGAAGACGAGGTAAGCTAAACTGCAGGTTCATTGGACCATTCGAGATATTGGAGCGAGTTGGTGAGGTAGCCTACCGAACCCTACCACTATCCTTGATAGGAGTGCACGATGTATTTCACGTATCCATGTTAAGGAAATATATACGTGATGAGTCACACATAATTACGCATGACCAATTACAAATCCAGGACGATTGGTCTTATACTGAGGAACCGGTGCGGATCACAGACCGACAAGACAAGATCCTATGCCCCAAGATAATACTCCTTGTAAAAGTCGTTTGGAATCATCAAGATGAAGGAGATGCAACATGGGAGACTGAAGCAGATATGCGCACGAAATATCCACAACAATTTGAGAAATGAGGTACGTTTTTGAGGATGAAAAATCTTTTGAGTGGGGGAAGGTTGTAACGCTAAGAATATTTTATATAGTTAATTCTAATGATTGATCTTTATCACCCTTGGGTTTAAAATTTGGATTGTTAAACTGTTATGTGGGTCCAATAAATTAGAATATTTTGATCAAAGGGTTTAGAAATAAACATGGGTCCACTTAATTAAATTTAGGGTAATTAGTAGAATTAAATTATTTAGATATAATAATAATAATAATAATAATAATAATAATAATAATAATAATAATAATAATAAAAATAAATAATAAAATAAATAAATAAATAAATAAGAAGAGAAGGAAAGAATCAGCTGAAAGAAAAGAGAAAAAGAAAGAAAAAGAAAGGATGAAAGAAGAGAAGAAAGGAAGGAGAAGGAAGAAGAGGAAAAGAGGGAAGAAGGAAGGCGCGGTGGGGGAGGAAAGAGATCAAGGCCCATATAGAAACTTTGGGCAAACCTTAACCGGCTTCTCCTCCTTATTTAAGGCGGCATTAGGGATAGGAAAGGAGGAGGAACAGGGAGAAGGAGAAACTGCAGAGGACGAACCGGAGAGGGTGGAACACAAAGCCAAAGCTGTTGCCGCCAATCACCAAATCAAGGCAAGTAAAACTTTAAGTTTGCAAAATAAACACTTCCTTTCGTATTGTTAATGTTGAATCTCTAATTTCATGCGTGGATTGGTGGAAAAATGGCATAACTGAGGGTAACCAATTCGAGAACCCGGGTACAGAGCCACGACTCATTGAGGGCACGATCGGTACCTTGGGCTTAATGGGAAATTGGGGTTCTCGTAAATTATCCAATGAAGATATAAAATGTCGATTGTACATTTCATAGTCTCATATTTAATGGATTTGGTGCAGTTGTAGGAAAATAGAGCATGGTGCTCTGTTTTTTATTTTCCAGCTAGGCTTAGTGACCAGCAGTGGCAAGGATAATTGGACCCATTATTTTCGCAAATAAATCCCTCAGTTTTTATTCTTAGATGTTGATTGTACGCCTTCAAGTGTTGAGTTGTGCTAATCATTCCAATTCTATGGTGAATCGGGAATTGGGGGAAAAACAAAGCATCGGCTCTGGACAATGGAGGCGGAGTTGTTTCAGGGGCTTAGGCTGAACTGGAATGCAATAGTTGATAAATTTATGATAGAAAACCTGTTGATTTACTTGTTGAATTAAGAAAGTTTGGACTTTACTTTTCATATGTGAGAATCACAATACGCTTGAAGGGAACAGAGCCTCGTGCTCTGTGTATATGTTCGGCGATGGAGATGGTGAGAAGTGGAAGGGCGACACAGGTGTGTGTTGGGTGCAATGTGGGTGCTGCTGTACAATGTGGGTGTGCCGACTAAATGTGCGCTGAGTGTGTGTGTGAGGGAAGGAGCGTGTGCTGCTGTGTGTGTGTCCAGAAGCGTATGTGTTGGTGTGTGTGCTGTGTGCATGCGTGAAGGAAGCAATGGGCGTGGTGCTGTGTGTGTGTTTTGGCAGCATTGGTGCCATGTGCGTGTATGTGGGGGCACGGGTGTACTTGTATTTGAATACATATGTATACGGTTATAGCTAGGTGTATATATATGTATGTATATATATATGTATATATGTATGTATACATATATATATATTTATAATTGTATGAATAATTATACTTGTATATATTTAGGAGTTATATATATAAATCTATATGGGATGAGTACATTGATTTATATTGGTGGTAGAATATGTTATATGGAATTATACATGAGTGTGGTATGCCTAAAATATTGATAATTGATTACGTGATTATTCCTATATCTCATTGATAAAATCTGGTAAAAATATTTTTCGTGTTAACCTTAGCGGTGTGCGTATGTCTTATTAGCACTCTATGGATAAGTAAAAGAGAGTGTATAAAAACTCTATGTATCCGGATGAATGAGAGCCCGTGGGACCGTAGAGTAATCTATACTTTTTCAATATCAATTCCATTCTGGATGTTGAGATGATTGATATTGAGGAAGGATACTTATAACCATGTGACCATTGTAGAGAGATGATATCTGAAATATTATTTGGTGAGGATATCGCGGATGGTATGGCATGCTACGGGTACAACCTTTGGGAGGATTGTAGTGGTAGTTGATACCATGGATAACCTCGTTACACTTACCCAACCGTCGGAAGCGTAAATACGCGGCCTTTGGTTCACTATCATATAACAAAGTCCAAGGAGATTCTTGTTATCTCGTACAGTCATGACCTCAAATTGAGCGAATAATCGAACTCTTGTTATATTGTATAATTGGTCGAGGTCATTGATATTGATGATAGATACTTATAACCATGTAACTATTATAGGAGATGATATCTGGTGATATCATTTGGCGGAGGGTATTGTGAATGGTATGGTATATTACGGGTACAGCCTTTGGAAGGACTGTAGTGGCAGTTGATATCATGGATAACCTCGTTGCACTTATCCAACTGTTGAGTGCGTAAATACGTAGCCTTTGGTTCACTATGGTAAAATAAGATCCATGGGGATTCTTGATCATTTATATAGTTATGACCTCGTATTGAGATGATGATCGGATTCAATAAAATTCATGTTGTTTCTCGGTATCCAGTTGTTCACATGGCTTTTGAATCGTGGATACGACATATTATTGAATCTCGAATAGTGATTGATACATCATTTGTTATTATTAATTTTATTCATTATTTTATCGTTTGATATGTTTTATTGTACTCCTCTATTGTTGTTTATTTTTACATATTGGGTATTCAACTCACTCTTATATTTTATTGGCTCCGAAGTGAACAGGTTAACATCAGGATAAAAGAAATCAAGTGTTATTGGGTAGACTTTGGGTAGAGATGATATTAAAGATTGAGGCTTCCAAGATAGAGACTTAAGATTTTTGATTTAGTTAGTGCTTGACTTTTATTAGATTTTCTTTATGAGAATTGATATTTAGGGACATTTACGTTATTTATTGAAGTTATCTATTATTGTTTTGGATATTTATTTAATGATACACTTATGATGATTATTGATGGTGTCTTAAATAATAGTATTGAGTTCATTTAAGTTTCTTGATGATGTGTAATTGATGATTTCGGATAATTTGAGATTTTTACCGTGATGGTCCAGGTCGAGTTCGGGGATCCAAGTTTGGGTTGTTACAACTAAATGGTATCAGAGAATTAAGGTTCTGTATGAACACTTGAAAATTTTTGGAGTTAATAATAATTGAGGATATTAAACGATTGAATGATATTTCAACATTTTGATTAATCCAATTGGGTGAAATAGTGTATATTTTGGAGGAGTTTCAAGGCTTGATATTTTAAAGTTTGGATTCGCTAAGTAGTCCGAGAACTTAATATATCAGTAATTGTTCTAGGCTGAGAAAAAATTTTATAGTGCTTCCTTGAGGACTTAGAAGATCATTGGTGATTCTGAGTTATGAAATGTATCATATATTTTGGATTAAGGGTCTGGGATATTTTGGGATTAGGAGAAAATTAGTAGGCTAGAATATTAGAATAGGTTACGTTATGAACCTTCTTTTGCATACTATTGAAGCGATGAAATATGATAATAGACTATTCTTTTTGTGGAACTCAGGAAGGCATGCAGATGAAAATTCTCGAAGTTCTAAGGGCAATACAACTAGTGGCTCTCAATCCATAGCACAAGTTGTTAGTAGTTGACTCGCGGATCTCAACAGTGAACTTGTGAATTTCTACTATTCAAATGCTCAAGAGAAGAGGACAATCGGAGCCTATCTCTAAAGATTTTAGTATCAGATCATCACTTTTTTTTTCTTCACTGTATAAGCGACCAAGGGTCTAGCACTACTGGTCATATGCCATACGTTGTCATACATTAAAGAGAGTGATTTCTCAAAGACAGCCTTTCGCTCTAGGTATGGGCACAATGAGTTCTTAATGATGTCGTTTGGTTTGACGAATGCACCGGTTATATTCATAGACATGATTAACAGGGTATTTAAATCCTTTCTCGATAGATTCGTCGTGGTCTTCGTAGACGACATTCTAATCTACTCAAAAGACATAGCGGAGCATGAGGAGCATTTAAGAATCGTGTTGCAAAGATTACGAGATGAATGTCTTTACACCAAGTTTAAGTGTGAGTTTTGGCTCAAAGAAGTCACCTTCTTGGGTCACGTTATTTTTGAAAATGGAGCATCAGTAGACTTTTCCAAAATAAATGCTGTAATTGAATGGACACGACCAAAATGTATCGCGACTTGGAGAAACATTTTTGGTGGAATGGAATGAAGAAAGACGTTGGAGAGTTTGAATCTAGATGTTTAATTTTCCAACAAGTCAAAGCAGAGCTCCAAAGACTGGCAGGGAAGCTTTAGCCAATACAAATTCCAAGTTGGAAGTGGGAGCACTTCTCTACTGACTTCATTTTTTTTTTTTTTTTGGGTAAGTAAGTGTGTATTTTGGATTAAATGGAGAAAAAATTTACAAAACCGATGTTATAACTCCAAGTTTTTGACTTGGAGTTATAACATAAAATGTTAGGGCATACCCCGAAAGTACATCGGAGAATTTCTCAAGAGGAAAAATCTAATAGACCGAAAATAAACGAGTCATTATACATAAGCAAAACTAAATGCACCCCAAGTATTCTAGCTTGACAACACATTGTGGAACTATTGACTTCATTGTGGGACTTCTAAGGACCAGCAAAGGCAATGATGCTATCTAGGTTATTGTGGACCGATTAACAAGTTGGCACACTTCATAGCCATGAAATTGGCGTACTCACTCGATAAGTTAGCTCGACTATATATCAACGAGATCGTAAGATTACATGGTGTACCAGCTAGTATCATTCAAGATCGAGACCGAGATTTGTCTTGCATTTCTGAAAGGGCTTGCATCAAGAATTGGGGAAGAGATTGAAGTTTAGTACAACATTCCATCTTTGAACGGATGACTAATTAGAGAGGACCATTCAGACGAACGGATGACTAATTAGAGAGGACCATTCAGACGTTAGAGGACATGCTCAGGAGCTCGATCCTAGAAATAGGAGGTAGTTGGGATATGTATCTCTCATTGATAGAGTTTGCATACAACTATAGCTTCCATGCTAATATCGAGATGGCACCCTTTGAAGCACTTTATGGAGGAAGTGTCATTCGCTAGTAAATTGGGAGGAAGTAGGAGATCGCCAGATTTTAGGACCCAACCTCGTACAAGAAACTATTGAGAAAGTCTGCTTGATCAGAGAACGGATGCGAGCAACTCATAATCAGCAGAAGAGCTACACTGATAATAGACGCAGAGACTTAAGCTTTGACTTTGGAGATGCGGTATTTCTCAAGGTATAGCCCGCTAAGGGCATTGTAAGGTTTAGAAGACAAGGTAAGCTGAACCCCAGGTTCATTTGACCATTCGAGATATTGGAGCGGGTTGGTGAGGTAGCCTACACACTGGCCCTACCACCATCCTTGGTAGGAGTGCAGGACGTATTTCACGTATCCATGTTAAGGAAATATATACGTGATGAGTTGCACATGACCAATTACAAATCCAGGACGATCTGTCTTATACTGAGGAACCGGTGCGGATCACAGACCATCCGAGATAAGATCCTACGCTCCAAGATAATACCCCGTGTAAAAGTCATCTAGAATCATCAAGATCAGGGAGATGCAACTGAAACAGATATGTGCGCCAAATATCCACAACTCTTTAAGGATTGTGGTACATTTTCAAGGACGAAAAACCTTTTGAGTCGGGGAAGGTTGAAACGCCAGGAATATTTTATATAGTTAATTCTGATAATTAATCTTTATCACCCTTGGGCTTGAAATTTGAATAGTTTGACTGTTACGTGGGCCCAATAAATTAGAATATTTAGATCAAGGGGTTTAAGAATAAATGTAGGGCCACTTAATTAAATTTAGGGTAATTTGTGGAATTAAATTACTTAGATATAATAATAATAATAATAATAATAATAATAATAATAATGAAATAAATAAATAAATATAAGAAGAGAAGGCAAGAATTGGCCGAAGGAAAAGAAAAACAGAAAGAAAGAAAAAAAAAAAAAGGAGGAAAGAAGAGAAGAACGGAATGAGAAGGAAGAAGAGGGAAAGGGGGAAGAGGGAAGGTGCGGTGGGGGAGGAAGGAGATTGAGGCTCATATGGAATCTTTGGAAAAACCTTAACTGGATTCTCCTCCTTATTTAAAGCGACATTAGGGTTAGGGAAAGAGGAGGAACGGGGAGAAGGAGAAACTGCAGAGGACGAACCGGAGAGGGTGGAACACGAAGCCGAAGTCGTCGCCGATCACCAAATCAAAGCAAGTAAAACTTTCACTTTACAAAATAAACACTTCCTTTAGTATTGTTAATGTTGAATCTCTAATTGCATGCGTGGATTGGTGGGAAAATGGCAAAACTGAGAGTCACCAATTCGAGAAACCGGGTACACAGCCGCAACTCGTTGAGGGCACGATCAGTACCTTGGGCTTAATGGGAAATGGGGGTTCTCATAAATTATCCAATGAAGATATAAAATGTCAGTTTTACATTTCATAGTCTCAGATTTAATGGATTTGGCACAGTTGTGGGAAAACAGAGCATGGTGCTCTATTTACTATTTTTCAGCCGGGCTTAGTGACCGGCAGTGGAAAGGATAATTGGACCCATTATTTTTGCAAATAAATCCCTCACTTTTTATTCTTAGATGTTGATTGTATTTCTTCATGTGGTGAGTTGTTCTAATCGTTCCAATTCTATGGTGAATCGAGAATTGGGGGAAAAATAGAGCATCAGCTCTAGACGATGGAGGCGGAGTTGTTTATGGGGCTTAGGCTGAACTGGAATGCAATAGTTGATGGATTTATGCCAGAAACCTTGTTGATTTACTTGTTGAATTAAGAAAGCTTGGACTTTACCTTCATATGTGAGAATCAGGATAGCTCGAAGGGAACAGAGCATCATGCTTTGTGTGCAGGTTCAGCGATGGAGATGGTGAGAAGTGGAAGGGCGACGCAGGTGTGTGCTGGGTGCAATGTGGGTGCTGCTGAACATTGTTTGTGTGCCGGCTGAGTGTGTGCCGAGTGCATACGTGAGGGAAGCAGGGTGTGGTGTGTATGCTGTGTGCGTGTGTGAAGGTAGAAAACCATTTCAGTGAAAGAAAAATCACGACAAATGATTTCTAGGATTGCACCAAAATTTTTGAGGGTGAAAATCTTTTAAGAAGGATAGATTATAACATCTCGAATATATTTTTTAGTAAATTATCTAATTAATTTTAATAATTATTTTAGATTTAGAATCCTGTAATTAGGCTTAAAATACGAGTATAAAGTATTTTAATAATTGAATTAGGTTTAGATACTTAAACCGTTAATTTGAACTAATTGTTTGAGCTTGAGTATTTCAATTATTAAATTTAGAGTAATTAATATGTTTGATTGAGCTAGTTTAATTATAACTCCAATTAATCAAGTGAACTATTATATATTTTCGTAGACGACATTCTAATCTACTCAAAAGACATAGCGAGCATGAGGAGCATTTAAGAATCGTGCTGCAAAGATTACGAGATGAATGTCTTTACACCAAGTTTAAGTGTGAGTTTTAATAAAGAAGTCACCTTCTTTGGGTCACGTTATTTTTGAAAATGGAGCATCAAGAGACTTTTTCAAAATAAATGCTGTAATTGAATGGACACGACCAAAATGTATCGCGACTTGAGAAACATTTTGGTGGAATGGAATGAAGAAAGACGTTGAGAGTTTGAATCTAGATGTTTAATTTGCCAACAAGTCAAAGCAGAGCTCCAGAGACCCGGGCAGGAAGCTTTAGCCAATACAAATTCCAAGTTGGAAGTGGGAGCACTTCTCTATTGACTTCATTTTGGGACTTCCAAGGACCAAGAAAGGCAATGATGCTATCTAGGAAATATTATACATAAGTGGACCGATTAACAAGTTGGCACAC
The DNA here is from genome assembly GCA_033239525.1 of Nepenthes gracilis. Lineage (NCBI taxonomy): Eukaryota > Viridiplantae > Streptophyta > Magnoliopsida > Caryophyllales > Nepenthaceae > Nepenthes > Nepenthes gracilis. Next base: position 11,805,932 of record BSYO01000010.1, on the reverse strand, counting down.
TTCATAGCCATGTTGGCGTAGTCACAGCGATAAGTTAGCTGGACCGATATATCAACGAGATCGTAAGATTACAAAAAAGATTTCATTTCGTATTGAGACCCAAGATTTGTCTCGCATTTCTGGAAGGGCTTGCATCAAGAATTGGGGAAGAGATTGAAGTTTAGTACAACATTCCATCTTCAGACGGATGACTAATTAGAGAGGACCATTTAGACGTTAGAGGACATGCTCAGGAGCTCGATCCTAGAAATGGGAGGTAGCTGGGATATGTTTCTCTCATTGGTGGAGTTTGCATACAACTATAGCTTCCATGCTAGTATCGAGATGGCACCCTTCGAAGCACTTTATGGAGGAAGTGTCATTCGCTAGTAAATTGGGAGGAAGTAGGAGATCGCTGTGATTTTAGAACCCAACCTCGTAAATGAAACTATTGAGAGTCCGCTTGATCCGAGAAACGGATGTGAGCAACTCATAATCACTTCTAAGAGCTACAATAATAGACGCAGACTTAAGCTTTGACGTTGGAGATGCGGTATTTCTCAGGTATCGCCCACTAAGAGCATTGTAAGGTTTAGAAGACAAGGTAAGCTAAACCCCAGGTTCATTTGACCATTCGAGATATTGGAGTGGGTTGGTGAGGTAGCCTACACACTAGCCCTACCACCATCCTTGGTACGAGTGCACGACGTGTTTCACGTATCCATGTTAAGGAAATATATACGTGATGAGTCGCACATAATTGCACATGACCAATTACAAATCCAGGACAATCTATCTTATACTGAGGAACCGGTGCGGATCACAGACCAGCGAGACAAGATCCTACGCTCCAAGATAATACCCTGTGTAAAAGTCATCTAGAATAATCAAGATTAGGGAGATGCAACTGAAGCAGATATGTGCGCCAAATATCCACAACTCTTTGAGGATTGTGGTACATTTTCAAGGATGAAAAACCTTTTGAGTCGGGGGAAGGTTAAACGAGAATATTTTATATAGTTAATTTTGATAATTAATATTTATCACCATTGGGCTTGAAATTTGAACAGTTGGAACTATTACGGGGCCCAATAAATTAGAATATTTAGATCAAGGGGTTTAAGAATAAGCGAAGGGCCACTTAATTAAATTTAGGGTAATTTGTGGAATTAAATTACTTAGATATAATAATAATAATAATAATAACAACAATAATAATAATAATAATAATAATTGATAATGAAATAAATAAATAAAAATAAGAAGAAAAGGAAAGAATCGGCTGAAGGAAAAGAAAAAAAGAAAGAAAGAAAAAAAAAAGGAGGAAAGAAGAGAAGAAAGGAATAAGAAGGAAGAAGAGGGAAAGGGGGAAGAGGGAAGGCGTGGTGGGGAAGGAAGAAGAGGGAAAGGGGGAAGAGGGAAGGCGCGGTGGGGGAGGAAGGAGATTGAGGCCCATATAGAAACTTTGGAAAAACCTTAACTAGCTTCTCCTCCTTATTTAAAGTGACATTAGGGTTAGGGAAGGGGGAGGAACGGGGAGAAGGAGAAACTGCAGAGGATGAATTAGAGAGGGTGGAACACGAAGCCGAAGCCATCGCCAATCACCAAATCAAGGTAAGTAAAACTTCCACTTTACAAAATAAACACTTCCTTTAGTATTGTTAATGTTGAATCTCTAATTGCATGCGTGGATTGGTGGGAAAATAGCAAAACTGAGAGTCACCAATTCGAGAACCCGGGTACAGAGCCGCGACTCGTTGAGGGCACGATCAGTACCTTGGGCTTAATGGGAAATTGGGGTCCTCCTAAATTGTCCAATGAAGATATAAAATGTCAATTTTACATTTCATAGTCTCGGATTTAACGGATTTGGCACAGTTGTAGGAAAACAGAGCATGGTGCTCTATTTACTATTTTTCAGCCGGGCTTAGTGACCGGCAGTGGCAAGGATAATTGGACCCATTATTTTTGCAAATAAATCCCTCCTTTTTTATTCTTAGATGTTGATTATATTTCTTCATGTGGTGAGTTGTTCTAATCGCTCCAATTCTATGGTGAATCGAGAATTGGGGGAAAATAGAGCATCGGCTCTGGACGATGGAGGCGGAGTTGTTTCTGGGGCTTAGGCTGAACTGGAATGCAATAGTTGATGGAATTATGCTAGAAACCCTGTTGATTTACTTGTTGAAATAAAAAAGCTTGGACTTTACCTTTCATATGTGAGAATTGGGATGCGCTCGAAGGGAATAGAGCATCATGCTTTGTTTGCAGGTTCGGCGATGGAGATGGTGAGAAGTGGAAGGACGACGCAGGTGTGTGCTGGGTGCAACGTGGGTGCTGCTGAACATTGTGTGTGTGCCGGCTGAGTGTGTGCCGAGTGTATATGTGAGGGAAGCAGCGTGTGGTGTGGTGTGTGCGTCCAGAAGCATACGTGCTGGTGTGTATGCTGTGTGCGTGTGTGAAGGTAGAAAACCATTTCAATGAAAGCAAAATCACGACAAATGATTTCTAGGATCGTACCAAAATTTTTGAGGTCGAAAATCTTTTAAGGAGGGTAGATTGTAACATCTCGAATATATTTTTTAATAAATTCTAATTAATTTTAATAATTATTTTAGATTTAGAATCCTGTAATTGGGCTTAAAATACGAGTCTAAAGTATTTCAATAATTGAATTAGATTTAGATACTTAAACCATTAATTGGAACTAATTGTTTGAGCTTGAGTATTTCAATTATTAAATTTAGAATAATTAATATGTTTGATTGAGCTAGTTTAACTATAACTCTAATTAATCAAGTGAACTATTATATATTTAATTTTAGTATATTAGAATTTATTAATTTAAAATATAATTATGAAATTAAATTTAAAGATGAGTCAAAATATTAGAAAATAATATGAAAATTTTAAGTGTTTTTAAATGGATAATTAGATGAATAATTAACTAATATTCTAAATAGAGATAAATAAGTATATAAATATAATATAAATTGTAATTAGTAATAAATAATCATGAATAATGATATTAAATGATATAATAATAATAATAATAATAATAATAATAATAATAATAATAATAATAATAATAATAATAATAATAATAATAATAATAAGGTAAGTATCTGGCGGAAGAAAGGAATGAAAAAAAGAAAAAGAAAAAAAGAAAAGAAAAAGGAAAAGAAAAAGAAAGAAAGAGAAGAAAAAGAAAGAAAGAAAAAGAAGAAAGAAAAGAAGGACGAGAATAAGGAAAGGGGGAGGGGCGGCGCGATCCGTGGTACTGAAGAGAGGGAAGGAAATCAATACCCAAATGAAAATTTCAGCAAGAACCCTAACCGGCCACTTCATTATTTAGGAAGGACGCAGGGTTAGGGAAGTGGGGGACTAACCGGAGAAGGAGTGTGCCCAGCTGAAGGAGCCGCCGCCGTCAATTACAAATCAAGGCAAGTAAAATCCCTACCTTGCAAAATAAACTCTTCCTTCATTTTTGTTAATGTTGAATATCTGATTTCACGCTTGAATTGGTGGGAAAGCGGCAAAACTGAGGGTTTCAAATTCGGGAACCTAGGTGTAGAGCCACGACTCGTTGAAAGCACAATCGATAACTTGAGGATTAATGATAAATTGGGGCTTCGTAAATTATCTATTGGAGCCACGAAGCATTGTTTTTGCCTGTTGTACCCCTGATTTTAGGGATTTTTGGGCAGTCATGGAAACAGACCATCGTGCTCTATTTCTTGTTTTTCCAATTGGGTCCAATGACCCGGAGGTAGTGAGGGTGCTCCAACCCTTTATTTCGTAAGTAAATCCTCCCCTTTTCACCTTAGATGTTGATTATTTCTTCGTGTGGAGAGTTTGTGCCTATCGTTCCAAACTTTTGGTAGAATGAGAAATTAGAAGAAAAATGGGGACCTCGAGAGTGCACCACCGGGCATTTTGAACTATTGCTGGGTGATTGTGGCGTACGTGTGTAGCCGTGTGTGCATCGCCGTGTAAGTGTGTGGCCAGCGTGGGCAGCTGGCTAAGTGTGTGCGTTGTGTGTGTGGGTGAGGATAAGTAGCGTGTGCTCTCGTGTGTGCATCCATGAGTGTGTATTAGTGTGTCTAGGGGCAATGAAGGGTGTATAAAATGTCAAGGAGCGGGTGTGTAGAGGAAACCGTATACAGTTGATGTTGTGTGTGTGAGTATATATATATGGGATGGTATATTATAAGTATATTGATTTATATTGGTGGTAAAATATGTTATATGAAACTATACGTGAGTGTTGGTATGCCTGAAATGCTAATAATTGGTTACGTGATTATTTATGCACCTCATTGATGAAATACAAAAAAAATACTCTTCGCGTTAACCTTAGTGGTGTGCGTATGTCTTATTGGCACTCCATAGATAAGTAAAAGAGAGTGTACAAATACTCTACGATATTTGGACGAATAGGAGTTTGTGAGACCTTAGAGTAGTCTATACTTTTTCAATACTAACTCCATTCTGGAGGTTGAGGCCGTTGATGTTGAGGAGGGACGCTTATAACCTAATGACTATCGTAAAAGATGATATCAAGGATATCATTGGTGAGGAGTATTGGAGATAGTATGAGTATGCCACGGGTACAGTCTCTAGGAGAACTGTAGGGGTAGTGGGGATACTATGGATACCGCATAACCTCGTAAAATTTACCCAACCGTCGAATATATAAATACGTGGCCTTTGGTTCACTATGGTAGAATAAGGTCCATAGAGACCCTTGATCATTCGTACAGTGATAACCTCGCATCAAGCTGATGATTGGATTCAATGAAATCCTTGTTACTTTCTTGATATTCAGTTGTCCGTATGATTTTTGGGTCGTGAACACAACATGTTATTAAGTCTCAGACATTAATTGGTACATCATCTGTTGTTATAAATTTTATTCATTATTTTATTATTCGAAATACTTAATTGTACTCCTTTATTATTGTTTATTTTTACTTGTTGGGCATTCGGCCTATTCTTGTCATTTATTTGCTCCAAAGTAGATAGGTTGATATTAGGATAAAAGAGATCGCGTGTGTAGACTCCGGGCAGAAATGATTTCAGAGATTGAGGCTTCCAGGATAGAGATTTAAGATTTTTTTGTTGGTTCAGTTACTACTTGACTTTTATTAGATTTTTCTTATGATGATTGATATTTTGGATATCGATGTTATTTATTGAAATTATTTATTACTATTATGTATATTTATTTAATGATGCATTTATGATGACTATTGATTGTGTTTTAGATGATAGTGATGCGATTGTATTGGGTTCATTTAAATTGTTTGATGACGTGTAATTGATGATTCGGATGATTTAATACCTTCACTTGGACGGTCCGGGTTGGGTTCGGGGACTTGATCTCGGATTGTTACAACTCAACATTATTAAAAATATCATCAATAAGCCTTATAAATGCATCATTAATTAAATATCCATAATAGTAATAATAAATAACTTTAATAAATGATATCTGTGAGGCCCCGAAACCGAAAAAAACGTAAAAATTGGAAGTAATTAGAATGATGAGTATCATTAAGAAGCCAAATATGTAGTGAAAAATGATGGTTAAAAGTAAAAAATTAGAAAAATATTCGAGTTCAGCATGCAGTCCTGTGGCGCCTGCTGTGCGCCCGAGGCACTGCAGCGAGCGCAAAATCCAGTAGCTACCCCGCTCGCCGCACGCCCGTTGGGCGTTCGAGCGCCTTTAGTAGAATGTAGCCCGCTCGCCGTGCACTCAAGACGCACTTGAACGCGGCCCCGACTTTTGTCCGCTCGCTGACTTCATTTTTGTTATAAAATGAAGGGGAAAAAGGAAAAGGGAGAGAGAGAGAGAGAGAGCAGACCACGCACAAAGGAGAGGAAGAAGAGAAGAGGAGAACGTGAAATCATTTGTTCCAATTCGCACCCGGTAAAAACAACGGTAGATCGGGCCAAGGCAAGTGTACTTTAGACGTTGTTTTTCGTTTTTACCGTTTCCTCTTACTTTAAAGTTAATAAAAATGCTCTAAAATGATGTTCATGCATGTTTAAAGTAAATGAAGCATGTTTCCTTCGATTGTTCAGTTAGATTTTGTGTTTACCCATGTTTATTGCAAGTTTTAGCTTCGATTTCATGTACAAGCATGCAAATAGTGTTCGATTTGGTTCCGAAAGTATGTGTGAAACCCTAGCTCGAAAATATTAGAAATTTTGGTAAATTGCATGTTTTAATGTATGTGTATGGATTTATGGCATTAGTTTCATGAATAAGCACATGTTTAGAGATCGATTTGAGTCCGAAAGTTTTGGCGAAACCCTAGGTACGAAAATGAAGGGGTTTTGATGATTTTTAACCATAGCTCCTATTATATAAGGTTAATTGACATTGAAATGAAACTCCCGGTATAATTTGTTTTTGAAAATTTGTACGGACTTATACCGATGAAAATTCCATGCAATTGAAGTAAAACCGAGGAGTTTTTAGACCGAGTCAAAATTCTGAGGTTAATAAAGTAAATTGTGAAACCATGATTATGAAAGAAGGTTTTCAATAAATAGGTTATTTTCGTCTTCGTTATTTAAGACCCGAGACTGTCTGATTGGATAGGTTCCCAGGCATGCCTTAGGACTTTACTTGGTAATCGAATAATACTAATGGAGTTATTTGTGATCCGCCCTTCCTGGCGTTAAAGTCGGGAGGAATCACGGTTAAGGCCTACCTTCGGTGGCATAAAGAAAAAATGGGATATACATGTTACAGTGATAGGCCTTGGATTGTGTGGAATAAATACAATCTATCCTCGATTATTTACGCCCTCAACTAGTAGGGTATACTGGCAGTGTCTGTTACCGTTATGATATGTTACCATTTACAAGTTTACAGATTACAGTTTACAATTTACAATTTATAGTGTACCGATTATAATTCTGATTTCTGATTTTGCGATGTACCAATTACGATTTACGATTATAGTTTACAAATTTCATTTTATAGCTTCTGATGTACCTGATTGCGATTGATTACAGTTTATAGTTTACCGTTTACAGTTTACCGATTACTGATTTTTGATTTCTGAAGTTTAATATCGTCAAAGTATGTTTTCTCTATTTTTACATAGTTATATGTCCATTCTGTATCATTGTTTTACCGTTCATATGCATGTATCTTGTTGGGTCCCGACTCACTGTTTTACTATTTTTTTCCCTCCAGATAAGACAGTAGAGTTAGTGCCCGACGAGAAAGAGTGATCAAAAGAAATTTCTGAAGGCATTTTGAGGACCTGAAGCACTTGGAGCTATTTTGGGAGAGCAGTTGACGTAAAGACGTGTCTGATCATGTGATTTTATATACTGATCTTGTATTTCTGGATGTTCATGCACATGTGGGTTTTGTATGGCATGCACATGAGGGCTTTGTATAGAATGCATATGATGTATAAGATGGTAAAAAGGAAAACTATGTTTCTACAGGTTAATAGTTTAGCTTCTGCTCTAAACTTTTAGATATACTGTACAGGTTCTAGATGACATCTCGTTATTGAACTGTTAGTGTAGCTAATATTTTTATAGATTTTGCCATAGATGGCATATGTGATCCTGTGTATGTATGTTGTAGGAAAAATTATGGATAATTGATAGTTGTGTGTTTGTGATGGATGATCTTACAGGTTGTATTTTTAGATTTTTATCCAATTACAAAGGAGACTCTACTGAAATTTCTACAGAAGTCTTGCCCTATAATTTAGTCTGTTAATCATGTTCCTATTTTGACGAAAGATTTTGAAAAAAAAAGTCTGTTCCGTTACATTTGGTATCAAAGAATTGAGATACCTTAAGAATTGATCAACTGAAAAGCGGAAGCATAGGATTGAATCTTTGAATAGAATTCCTGTAGGAATAAGTAGAGGAAGTTAACACAATTAGGACCCTTAAGAGATTGGTTCTTAGGCTAGGTTAGAAATTCCTTAAAGCTGTTGAATATTTCTTTCTCATTCCATTGAATTATTATCCTTATAATCTTGTATTTACCTTGATTATAGGATGGCAAGTAGAAGAGGTAGAAGGAATGATCGCGGTGGCACTAGCACGCCCTATGATAGAGAAGCCGCTTATATTGATCTATTGGAGAGGATGACCAATGTGGTAGAATTTATCGAGCAAAAACATATGGCTCCGATTACTGCACCCGATCCAGCTTCGACACTTCTTGGTCCTCCGACATATGATAGATTCACAGTTGAGCGAGCACTGGGCTACCTAGGAAAGCCTGATCCGACTGAAGCAGACGTATGGTTGAAAAGGATGAAGAAGATATTCACTGTGATTGGCTGTACCGATCGGGAAAAAAGTTACCTTCGCGGTGTACAAACTGGAAGGTGAAGCTGATAGTTTGTGGGATATGCAAAATAGGGCGATGGGAGTGCTTGATGATGTCATTACCTGGGAGATATTTGAGGATGCCTTCTTGGAGAAGTACTACCCATCCAGTTTCCGAGATCAGAAGGAGTAGGAATTTATAAGACTGAGGCAAGGGAATATGACGGTCAAAGAGTATGATGCCAAGTTTACTGAGCTGTCTCGTTTTACACCATTCTATGTAGAGGATAAGCAGAGGAAAGCGAAGAAGTTCCAGTAAGGGCTACGAGATGACATTAGAAAGTTATTGCCTGTTTTAAAACTCCAAACTTATGCTGAGATCCTGGATAGAGTAGTGATTTATGAGAAGGAAGCGAAAACGGAGAGATTCTATACAAAGAGGACCGCTAGCCAAGAGGGGGTGAGTACCGGATTTGCTGCGGGGTCTTCTGAGCCATCCAAGAAGACTAGGACGGCTGACAAGGGAAAGAGTATTGTACCGGCTCAGTCAGTAACTGGTACTAGAGTATTGGTTGAAGATTATACCTTCTGTGGGAGAAAACATCTAGGACAAGCATGCCGTAAGTTGTCGGGAGCGTGTTTCAGATGTGGGTAGCATGGCCACCTGTACAGGGACTGTCCATTGCTTCCGAGGCTAGAAGGAAAGAAGCCTACTGTCTCGACAAAGGCTTTCGTGGTGGCTGTTCAGGATCCGGAGGCATCTACTAATTTCGTGGAAGGTACCCTTTTTATTTGTGGAGTTTCTGCATCCATATTATTTAACTCGGGGTCTACCCATTTCTTGTTTCCCTGCGATTTGCATGCTATATTGTATCTGTCCTGTGTGTTCTCGATTGTGAATTGTTTGTGTGTACTCCCACTGGATCCTCTGTGATTACGGATGTTATGTATCCAGAATGTATAGTTAAGGTGAATGGGAACATTTGGTTGTGGACTTAATGTTGTTGAACATAGGTGATTTTGACGTGATTCTTGGGATGGACTGGCTAGCTAAATACCATGTCAGTATTGACTATTTTCTAAAGCGGATTTGTTTTAATATTCTCAGAATGGAGCCTTTTTTCTTTCCGGGCATTAAGAAAAAGGGAGTGCCTGTATTGATCTCTGCTTTACATGCTAAGCATTTGATGAGAAGTGGATGTAGAGCTTACTTGGAATATGCCTACACTACTGGGAGTCATAGTGTGTCGGCTAAGGACATCTTGGTTGTTTGTAACTTTGATGATGCATTTTCAGAGGAGTTACCTAAATTGCCTCCACACCGAAAAATTAAGTTTGAGATTGTTATTATTCCTAGTGTTGGTCCAGTTTCTAAATTCCCCTATCGTATGGCTCCAACTGAATTGATGGAGTTGAAGTTGCAATTGCAAGAGCTGCTGGATAAGGGCTTTATCAGACCGAGTGTATCTCCTTGGAGTGCACAGGTATTATTTGTGAGGAAGAAAGATGAGTCTTTGCGGTTGTGTGTTGACTATCGTGAGTTGAATAAGATCACGATTAAAAATAAATACCCTCTACCGCGCATTGATGATTTATTTGATTAGTTGCAAGGATCTTGAGTGTTTTTAAAGATTGATTTGAGGTCCAGTTATTACCAATTAAGGATTAAGCCGGAAGATGTGGCTAAAACTGATTTTCAGACACGTTATGACCATTATGAGTTTCTTGTTATACCTTTTGGCCTTACGAATGCTTCATCTGCTTTTATGGATTTAATGAATAGGGTATTTAAGCCGTACTTGGATAAATTTGTGGTGGTGTTCATTGATGATATCTTTATTTATTCAAAGGATCATGTGGAACACAAAATTTATTTGAGGAAGGTACTTCAAGTGCTCCGCGAGGAAAAACTGTATACCAAGCTGAGTAAATGTGAGTTCTGACTCAAGAAGGTGATGTTTTTGGGGCATGTGATTTCTGGTGGTGGCATTTCTGTGGATCCCAGGAAAGTAGAGCTTGTTATAAATTGGAGCAGACCGGCTTCTGTGACTGAGGTTAGGAGCTTTCTAGGCATGGTTGGATATTACATGCATTTTGTAGAGAATTTCTCGCAGATTGCTATGCCTTTGACTCAGCTACTGAAGAAGGAGGCTAAGTTTGTGTGGACAGAGGAGTGTGATCTGAGCTTCCAGGAGTTAAAGGATCGTTTGACAACCGCTCTAGTGCTGATCATCCCGGAGGGTTCAGGAGGCTTTGAGGTGTACTGCAACGCCTCTAAGGCGGGTCTAGGATGTGTAATGATACAGTATGGTAAAGTGGTGGCTTTTAGATTTAGGCAACTGAAAGAGCATGAGAAGAATTATCGTACTCATGACCTCAAGCTTGCTGCTGTTGTCTTTGCATTGAAAATTTGGAGACACTATTTGTATGGTGAGAGGTTCCTTCTGTATTCAGATCACAAAAGTTTGAAGTACTTGTTTTCGTAAAAGGAACTTAGTATGAGGCAAAGGAGATGGCTTGATTTCTTGAAAGACTATGACTGCGAGATACAGTATAAGCCAGGGAAGGCCAACGTAGTTGCGGACGCATTGAGTCGTCGTGGGTTATGTGGCACACTTGCAGGTCAAGCAAATGGAGATGTTGGATTATCTGAAGCAGTATGATATCCAACGTTACGCTAAAGGTGATAGAATGCTCCTGTCGTACCTTCAGATTCAACCGGAAGTAGTTAGCGAAGTTAAAGAGAAGCAGGTGAATGATCTGTTCCTCATGGATATTGTTAGTGATTTGATTAAAGAGTCCCGAGCTAATTTGAACGTCCAGGTTGATGGTGTGTTAAGGTTTAGAGACCGATTATGTATACCGGATGATAAAGGGTTGAACGAGAAGATTTTGAAGGAGGCTCACCGGTCTCGGTATACTATCCACCCGGGAACAAATAAAATGTATCAGGATTTGAAGAAAACCTTCTGGTGGAGAAATATGAAGAGAGATATCATGGCTTACGTGGAGAGATGCCTGCTATGCCAGCAACTAAAGGCTGAAAGGATGAAGCCATCTGGATTGGTTCAGCCAATATCAATCCCGAGTTGAAAATGGGAGGACATTGCCATGGACTTTGTATCGGGTTTACCAAGGACTCCTAGGAATAATAACGTCGTATGGGTTATAGTTGATCGGCTGACGAAATCAGCCCACTTCTTGGCGATCAAGACGACCTATTCGCGTGATAGGTTGGCTCAATTGTATGTAAATGAGATCGTGAGGTTTCATGGAGTTCCTGCCTCCATTATGTCTGATAGAGATCCACGTTTTGTCTTGAGGTTTTGGGAGAGCTTGCATAAGGAGTTGGAGACGGAGTTGAAGTTCAGTACTGCATGTCACCCCCAGATCAATGGCCAATCTGAGTGTACCATTCAGATTCTTGAGGATATGTTGAGGGCCTCTATTTTGGAGATGAAAGGAACTTGGGATACTTAGCCGGCACTAGCTGAATTTGCTTATAATAACAACTATCAAGCTAGTATCGGCATGGCACCTTTTGAGGCGTTATATGGAAGAAAGTGTAGGTCGCCGATTCACTGGAAAGAGACCGGAGACAAAAGGATTTCGGGCCCAGAGATTGTGAAAAAAACAGCAGAGAAGATTAAAGTGATTCACAATAATTTGAAGGTTGCTCAGAGTCGATAGAAAAGCTATGCGGATAGGCGAAGGATAGAATTGCGTTTTGAGGTAGAAGATCTTGTATTTTTGAAGGTCTCACCATCCAAGGGCACGTTCCGGTTTGGAATGAAGGAAAAACTGAAGCCACGGTTCATTGGCCCTTTTGAGATTTTGGAAAGGATCGGGGAGGTAGCCTATAGGTTGGCGTTACCGCCTAATCTGGGGGGCGTACATGATGTGTTTTATGTATTGATGCTTTGGAAGTACGTCAATGATCCTGCGCACGTGATTGACTATGGATCTTTGGCTATTGACAATGATTTGTCCTACATTGAGGAACCACTGTAAATTATAGACCGAAAGGATCAGAAGTTGTGTACAAAGACCATCCCCTGGTGAAAGTGCTTTGGAGAAATCATTCATCGGAGGAGGCCACTTGAGAACGTGAAGAAGAGATCCGAAGCAAGTATCCCCATTTGTTCTCTTGAGATATGTAGTTTACTTAATTTCGAGAACAATATTTCTTTAAGTGGGGGAGAGTGTGAGGCCCCGGAACCCCAAAAAATGTAAAAATTAGAAGTAATTAGAATGATGAGTATCAATAAGAGGCCAAATATATAGTGAAAAATGATAGTTGAAAGTAAAAAGTTGAAAAAAATACCTGAGTTCATCAGTCGATCGCCGGTCCACGCCCTGAGGCGTTATCTGCAAAATCCAGTAGCTACCCCACTCGCCGCGCGCCCACTCGGCATTCGAGCTCGTTTAGCAGAATGTAGCCCGCTCGCCACGCGGTCGAGAAGCTCTCGAGCGGGGCCCCGACTTTTGCCCACGCGCTAACTTCGTTTTTGTTATAAAATGAAGGGAAAAGGGAAAAGGGAGGGAGAGAAAGAGAGAGCAGACCACGCACGAAGGAGAGGAAGAAGAGAAGAGGAGAAAGGGAAATCATTTGTTCCAATCCACACTCGGTAAAAATAGCGGTAGATCGGGCCAAGGTAAGTATACTTCGGACGTTATTTTTCGTTTTTTCCGTTTCCTCTTACTTTAAAGTTGATAAAAATGCTCTAAAATGATGTTCATGCATATTTAAAGTAAATGAAGCATGTTTCCTTCGATTGTTCAACTAGATTTTGTGTTTACCCATATTTATTGCAAGTTTTGGCTTCGATTTCATGTACAAACATGCAAATAGTGTTCGATTTGGTTCTGAAAGTATGTGTGAAACCCTAGCTCGAAAATATTGGGAATTTTGGTTAAATTGCATGTTTTAATGTATGAGTGTGGATTTATGACATTAGTTTCATGAATAAGCACATGTTTAGATATCGATTTGAGTCCGAAAGTTTTGGTGAAACCCTAGGTACGAAAATGAAGGAGTTTTGATGATTTTTAACCGTAACTCATATTATATAAAAGTTAATTGACATTGAAATGAAACTCCCGGTATAATTTGTTTTTGAAAATTTACACAGACTTATACCGATGAAAATTCCATGCACCGTTGAAGTAAAACTGAGGAGTTTTTAGACAGTTATTGTATGTTCTGGAGTTAATTGAAAATAAATTGTCAGAAGGGAGAACAAGATAACAAGATAACAAGAATTCGATTATTCATCCAATTGGAGGTCATAGCTGTACAATATAATAAGAATCTTTCTAGACCTTATTCTACCTTAGTAAACCAAAGGACATATATTTACGCCTCCAATGGCTGAGTGAGTACCACGAGGTTCCCGGTATCCATAGTATCGCCACTACCCCGACAATCCTCACAAAGGCTGTACCCGTAGCATACTCATACCATCTTCGATACCATTCACCAATGATATCCCAAATATCATCATCTACAATGGTCATTATATTATAAGCATCCCTCATCAATATCAACGACCTCAATCTCTAGAATGGAATCAGTATTTGAGAAGTATAAACTACTCTACGGTCCCACAGACTCTCATACGCCCGGATATCTTAGAGTCTTCACACACTCTCGTTTACTTATCCATAGAGTGCCAATAAAATATATACATACCAACAAAGTTAATGTGAAAAATAATTTACCGGTTTTCATTGATAAGATACAGGAATAATCACTTAATCGATTATTATTATTTCAAGCATACCAAACTCATATGCTTAGATATATAGAAACATATTCCGCCATAAATATATAGATATATATACATCTAATTATACCAACCCATATATATATATATATATTTATACCCACCCATATATATGTATATATATATATACTCGTATTGTTACTTATACTCGTATTTATACACGGTAGAAGCATCCCTTGCTTCATTGCTAGCTTCCAACTCAGCAATGGCAGCAGCCCGCTGCACGCCTCCGGCTCACAACGTAGTTCTGTCTCTCACTACCACTGCACAACACCTACACGGCGCTACACACCCAAGCTTCGCACTACATCCAGCGGTACACGCACATCGCCACATGCTCATGTGCCGATCCACACATGGTTACACATACACACATCACACTGCCCATCACAGCTACAAACATACACCCACACACCGAGCAGCAATAGCCCCAACTGAGACCCTGTTTTTTCCCAAATTTTGATTTACCAGAGCAAGCTACACTTCCCACACAATCAAAACATGGAACGATTTTCTCGCAGCAAAATGGAGATTTACTTACCAAGTAACGAGGTCTACTTCTTCCGGCCACTATTGGGTCACGGAACCTGGATGGGAACCGGAAATAGAGCAGGGTGCTCTGTTTCCATGGCCAAGATAAATCCCGAAAATTAGGGAGTACAAGATGTAAAATTCATACTCGAAATCTCTATTAGGAAAATTTCTAACTTTCCCATTCATCATTAAGCCCAAGAGGTTGGCCAATTTCTCACAGAGTCGTGGCTCTGCGTTCGGTTGTGCACGTTTCCAACCCTTAGTTTTCATCGATTTATCCCCAAATCCGAACATGAAATCAGAGATTCAATATTAATAAGCATGAAGGAAGAATTTATTTTGCAAAGTGAAAATTTTACTTGCCTTAATTTTCTCTTTAATCTTCGATGTCAGTGACAGCAATCGGTAGAGTAGCTTTTGGTTTGATCCCCTCTTCCCTAACCCTACTTCCACCTTAAACAAGAAGGGAGCCGGTTAGGGTTTTCCAAATTCTCATTTGGGGCGCTCGTCTCCATCCTTCTCCCCATTGCTGAAATTGCGCCGTTCTTCCCTTCTCTCTTCTCCTTTCCTACTTTTTCTCTTTCCCTTCTCCCTTCCTTCCATTTCCTTTTCTTTTACTTTCTTCTCTTTTCTTTTCTTTCCTTTATTATTAGTTATTATTATTATTATTATTATTATTATTATTATTATTATTATTATTATTATTATTATTATTATATCTAAATAATTTAATTTCACTAATTACCCTAAATTTAATTAAATGGCCCTAAGTTTATTCCTAAACCCCTTGATATAAATATTCTAATTTATTGGGCCCACTAACAGTCCAACTATCCAAATTTCAAACCCAAGGGTGATAAAGATGAATTATCGGAATTAACTATATAAAATATTCTTGACATTACATGAGGAGCATAATAAGTGTCTGAAGCTTGAACTTGCTGAGGCTAAGGGCAAAATCGCCTCTCTAAAGGATTTACTGAAGGTCCAGTAGCAGCGGTACATTTTCCTTCGTAGCAAAAATGTTTGTCTGGAGGTCAAGCTCAGGACTTCAATGAAGGCTAACGACATCAAACCTATGTTGGAGTAAAAGTATTGGAATGACATCGCACTGTGCTGTTGCGTAAAAAAGATGCTGATGCCCCAGTTTTCTCTTTCTCCACTCCATCGAGGATTGCTTGTGCTAAAAGCAAATCAAACCTGCTTGCCTGTCCGAACGAGGATGCGATCCTAAACCCTTCTATGCCTGGATCTTTCAGGTCTTAGTGTATTATTGTATATGTATACATTTTTTGTTGTACATAATATATGCATATATGAAAAGTTCTTTCTTTTGGCACAACCTCTGTTCTTTACTTGGATTGCTTATACTTTTGATTCTTTCTTAGGCTCAAGCTCTTAAGAAGTTTTATCCTTTATGAGCAAAGTGTCTGAACCTTTTCATTGTCGTTGGCTGAAGATGCTACCCTTAGATTTTCACATTCTTACTATTTTTAAACTCCCTAAGTTTTTAAGTTCAACTTCTTGTGGGCTGCTTGAAATCGTTACTAAATTTTAAATCCGACTTCAATGAGCCACTCGACTTTGCCAAGTTTTATGAGTACGACCTCTTAATGGGCCACTCAGATTTTGTTGAGTTTTTAAGTACGACTTCGATGAGCCGCTCGGATTTTGTCGACTTTTCTGAGTACGACATCTTAACGGGTCGCTCAGACTTTGCCGAGTTTTTTTGACAAGTGAAAGGGATCCTTTTACTTGACTTAGGAGCAACCTAGGTCCTGTAGATTTATGAAATGATGTGCAAACACTCAATTGAATGCAAAATAGTAAACAAATAAAAGTTTTTTTTTAATATGATACAAGCATATCAAATGATATAACCAACCATACCTATGTATTGTACATATTTACTGATAGTATTTCTTGATATGGGTGGCATTCCATGTTCAAGGGACAAGCCTTCCCTCCTAGGTGCATAGTTTATACGCTCCGTTTTGGTGGATAACTGAGACCAAGAACGGTCTCTCCTAGTTTGGGAAAAGCTTATTCTGATCGGTATTTTTACCGGTGGCCTCAATGCTTCTTAACAATAAGTCTCCTACTTCAAATTGGCGTGCTTTCACCCTCTTATTGTAGTACTGAGCGACCCTCTGTTGGTATGCCACTGTGCACAGCCTTGCTGCGCCTCAGGCTTCCTCAAGCAAGCCCAAGTTTTTCCAGAGTCTCTGCACATTATTGTGTGGATTGAAGCTTTTCACATGAAGGCTAGTAGTCTGACTTCCACTGGAATGACTATCTCGACCCCATAACACAGATTGAAGGGAGTTTCGCGTGTAGGCTCCATTGGAGTTGTCCTGTATGACCATAACACTGATGGCAGCTCGTCGACCCACGATCCCCCAACATGCTCCAGTTTCATCTTCAAGCTGTGCAGTATTGTACGGTTTGTGACATTCACTTGCCCATTGCACTACGGGTATGTGATTGAAGTATGCACCAGCGTTCTGAAATTGGGTCTCATTGTCAGTCACAATGTATTCTGAAATCCCGAACCTGCACATGATACTCTATCTGACGATGTCTGTTGCGTTCTGCTCGGTTATGTGGGCTAATGGTGTGGCCTAAACCCATTTTGTAAAGTAGTCAATTTCGACGATCAAGAATTTCCTTTGACCAGATGCTGTCGGTAGAAGTCCAAGTATGTCCAGTCCCCATTGCATGAACAACCAAGACGATTGTAGAGCTTAGAGTTCTATGTGCGACTGGTGAGTCAGGTTGCCGTGAACTTGCCAGTTCTCGCATTTTCACACAAAATCCAAGGCGTTGTATTTTATATTTGGTAAGTAATAGCCTTACCTCATTAATTTGAAGGGTAGGTTCTTGCCCTCGATGTGGGATCCATAAATTTTGAGGTGTCTTCTCCGAGGGTGTAATCAGCCTCTTTTGGAATGAGGCACCGCAGATAGGGATCCGAGAATCCTCATCAATACAATCGGTTGTCCATGATAGTGTAACACCTTACCATCTTCTTCACCTTCTTGGCTTCTTCTATGTCTTGAGGCAATATCTCGTCGGATAAGTATCTTAGGTAAGGGGTCATCCAATTGTCGGCGCTGGATATCTGCATCATTTCTAGTTTGAAATCTTCCATACTAGGTTTATCGAGGACCTCATACATTTCTCGGGCATATTGCTCTAGGTCTCCCGATGCTGCTACTTTTGCGAGCTGGTCAGCTTTTGCTTTCTCCTCTCGTGAAATGTGCACATTTCTATCTTCTCAAAGGCCGAGATTAGTCCTTGGACTTTTGAGAGGTATTTGGATAGTTGTGGGTTATTTGCTACAAAATTTTCTCGGACCTAGTTTATGACTAACTCGGAGTCACTATAGCAACTAGATCCTTGGCCGAGCACTCCTTTGCTAACTGTAGTCTTACAAGTAAGGCTTCATATTCCACGGCATTGTTAATTGTTGGGAACCCGAGGACCATCGAGTACTTTATCTTTGATCCCTCAAGCGTCCTTAGTACAACACCAGCTCCATAACCATCCTTCATGGAAGGGCCATCCACATATAGAGTCCATACTATTGGGCTACGTGATTCTTCAGCATCACTAATGTCCGAGGCTTCCAGAGTAGGTGTCATGGTTTTAAGAATAGTCTGTCAAGGCTTTACCTTTTAAGGTTGGCCTTGGGTGAAACTCTATGTTAAACTCTTTCAACTTAATGGCCCACTTGAGCAACCGTCTGACATTTCTAGCTTTTACAGATTTGCTCTCGAGAGCTGGTCAGTCAGAATGATCACTTTGTGTACTTGAAAGTATGGTCTCAATTTTTTAGCGGAATGCACAAGTGCCAGAGCCATCTTTTCCATACGAGAGTATCTTGTTTCAGCGTCAACAAGGATCTTGCTGATGTAGTACACAGGCTGTTACCTATCATGCTGCTGTCGAATCAAAGCTGAGCTCGAGACTGTGTCGAACACAGCCAGGTACAAATATAATTCCTTGCCTAGTTGGGGAGAAGTCAAAAGAGGGGGGGTTTGAGAGATACCCTTTGAGTTCTCGAAAGGTTTCTTTGCAGTCAGCCGTCCATTGGAAACCATTTGTCTTGGTCCCTCCGAGGGCCTTAAAAATGGTAGGTACTTCTCGGCCGATATGACCAAGAAGCAAGACAGTATTGCCAACTGTCTAGTAAGCTTTTGGACCTCCTTCACAGTGAGCGGATTTCATATCAAGGATGGCCTTGATCTTTTTTGGATTTATTTCGATCCCTCAGTGCAAAATAATGTAACCTATGAACTTTCTCAATGTCACTCCAAATACACTTTGCTAGATTGAGCTTCATCTGATATGCTCGTAAGATATTGAAGGTCTCATCCAGATCTTGAATGTGATGGTCGGTTATTCTGTTTTTGACAAGCATGTCATCCACATAGACCTCCACATTCTTTCCGATCTGGTTGTTGAATATTTTATTCACTAGCCTTTGATAAGTGGCACTAGTGTTCTTGAGGCCGAAGGATATGACTTTGTAACAGTACGTCCCTTGGTCCGTCATGAACGATGTGTACTCTTCGTCGTCAGGACTCATCTTTATTTGATTGTAGCCCAAATACGCATCCATGAAGCATAGGAGTTCATGTCTAGACATCTATTCTACAAGCAAATCGATCCTCGGTAGTGGGAAGCTGTCCTTTGGACATGCTTTATTAACGTCTATAAAGTCCATGCACATCCTCTACTTCCCGTTATTCTTCTTGACCATCACAACGTTTGAATAGCCAATTGGATAATACACCACCATATTAATTTGGCATCCAAGTTTCTTTACCCCTTTTTGGATGTCAACAACTTTTTCACTGAATTAATAAACCATTACTCCAGTCGGTATCCCTAGCATATCATACGGTGCCCAAGCAAAGACATCAGAGTTTTTTTCTTATGAAACTGATGAACTAGTCTTGGAAAGGCTGAGGCAACAAACTTCCAACCTGGATGAATTTTTCAAGATCTCTGAGATCCAAAAGGACTTGATCGATTATTTCTCCAGACTTGGCCTGCTACAATGTCACTTCATCGCGGAAGTCCAAGCCTTCAACGGGCTGAGGAAGAAACGTTTACGTGACTTGGGACAAATAGCATGTCTGTTAGACAGCTTGATCCCCGAGGACCTGCCCAATCCCTATGACACGGGAAACTTCATCTTTAGATATGGGATTGCGGTTACGGCTCTGAAGACAGCCAGGCAAAGACGCTCGAGGATAACGTTGTAGACCGACTGGAGGTTTACTACCAAGAAGGCAAGGGTCTTGGATGCCATCCTCGGATATGCCCCTATTGTGATCTGAAGCTCGATGATTCTCTACACTGGTACTGGCTCGTTGTCCAGTCCGTAGAGGTGTCCTTCAATAGCCGCCAGCTGGCTTCTCTTAAGTCCTAATTTAAAGAAAGTATCAAGGTAAAGTAAATTGTGGGAACTTCCATTATCAATAAACACTCGTTTTATCTGGTAGTCTAAAATTTTGTCATAAATGAGTGCTATTACAACCAAAGGATCAGAATGGGGAGATTTAACATGGGTCATATCTTTGCCGCTAAAACTAATGACCTCATCCCTAGATTCTACCCTTGGCTTCTTCTACTTTGCCGTTGGATCCTCTTGGGTGCCATCTTTGGCTAGGCGAGTTGATATCATGTTGATGACTCTCGCGTATACTCAATTTCTTGGGTGGTCAGCCTCACCATCTCCTACTACTTGGAAAGCATGTCCGGGTCTTTGTAGAAATCGATTAAGGTGACCTCTCTTGATCAACTCCTCTATCTCTTTCTGCAACATCCTCTAGTCCTCGATACCATGACTTCCATAGTAATGATAGTGGCAGTACTTGGATTGGCCACCAACATTGATATTCTTTAGTACTTTAGACCACTTTAAAAATTTCTCATCTCAAATTTGTATCAAGATGTTGGTATGCGAGTCATTCAAGGAAGTCAGGTTTAAGGGTCTGTACTCCCAATGAATGGTTTGCTCGGACTTTTGCTGCTTCTTTGGCTCCCAGGAGCCTTGTTGATCTTTATTTTTCTTTTTTCCCTCCACTGTCCTCGAGGGATGCCCTCTTACTGAATGGGTATGTTCGCATCGTTGGTTTCTTCGGTTGCTATGTATGCTCATGCCATGGCCTCAGCCTCTGCGAAGGTTTGGGGTCCTTTGTGGATGAGGTGTTTAAAGAAAGCTCATCCTTCCAGCATAGATAAGAAGGCATTTAGTTTTACCCCATCTGCCAGTTTTGGAATCTGTTGGGCCTCTGTAATGAATAGGGCTAGAAACCATCTCAAGCTCTCCTCAGCTCCTTGCTTCACACGAGTAAGGTGTCAGGGTTACTTCTCAATCTTCCTACTGGAGGCAAACTATGAGAGAAAATGGCTTGCTAGCTCACCGAATGATCGAATGAAATTTGCTGGCAGTCCGTAAAACCATATCCTCACATCTCCCTTAAGTGTCAATGGAAAGCACTAACACATCTCATCTCACCTAGGCCTTGGAGGCTTAGATACTCGCGAAAGTGATCAAGATGATACATTGGATCAACGCTTCCATCGTACATGTCGAGGTTTGGTATCTTAAACTTTGGGGGGAGTGGCCTCGTCCTAATCTCCATTGTAAACAGAAATTTATGCAAGTCAGCAGCTCCTCCTCCATCATTTTTGCCAAAAACTCGTTGCAAACCTTCTCAAGCTTTTCCTCCACATGGGGTGGAGCCATCACCTTCTTCTCATTGAGGTAGTTCCTCAACTCATAAGAGTCTTGAGTAGCTTGTATCTCTGGAAGGCTCCGAGCCCTTGGAGGGACTTCGTCGCAAGGAGCCGCCTCCTGAATGGCGTGTTCCTAATTGTCATGCACACATCTAGGGTTTTGCCTCACTGAGCTTTCCTCTTGAATCCAAGAGCGAAGCGACCTTCAAGTTGCTGCAGGACTCTATCGCTAGAGGCAACTTGCGTCCTCGAGTCCTCATGCTGGGTGGCTTGCTTTATGGGGTGCCTCTTTCTCTTACCCTTTTTCTAGGACATCGCAATTTGAGAGGGCTTGGATGGCACCTCCTCTAGCCACGCATCCATTTTTGAATAAAGGGTCTGGACGGCTTTAGACATATCGTCCATCCTCATCACCAACGCCCGTATGTACAGATCAAGATGATCCTCTATCCCGATGCATGCAACAGGGCCATTGCCATATGAGGCAACTTCTCTAATCGGGGTACTAGGTTGTGCTCTCGTGTTTACCATTTTCAACTTCTGAAAAACGTGTTAATCTGACTTTTTATTAGTTTCCACAAATAGGCGCCAATATTGTGTCCTCGGATCCTAATTTCTTGTACGGGTGAGGACCCGAATGTAGAACAACACAACTATAGCTTTTAAGTAGAAGAAAGAGAGAAACAGTCATACGTAATGTTTTTACGTGAAAAATTCTTTTTTAAATGTGATAGAAAAATCATGGGACTCTGGGTCCGAAAATAATTTTACTATTCAGATGCAAGAGTATAAATGGTGGAGAACCGAGTGTACGGTGACTCTTAAGGATCACTCTTACAATTACAAGTGTTCTCTCAGCTAATGCAACGTGAGTATCTTTCTTTCTCTCTCTGTGAACGTAAATGCCAGTGTAGAAAATATTTCTCCCTTTTTTGTTAGATACACAGTGAATACTTATATAGTGGTTTGAATCTTCCTACGTGGAGCACCTACGTGGAGTTGGCGTGTGAAGGGAATCCTGCCACCAACTCTGCAAATCCATCTTATCGTGTCAGACACGTTGCGTGCATGCGAGCCTACTCTACGAGATGACATTTCTATAGTGATCACACCTACTTTGCAGACTATCATTTCCTGTGAAGATTGCATGCTACATAGATTGCGTGTGCCTTTACGATAATCAACACTCTAAGTTGGCATTCTCAGTTGTCCTGAGATTCCTTGTGCTTATGTCATTGGAGATTTCTAAGAGTTCTCATTCTTGATAAAGGTTTTTGGCCTTTATCAAATCTACTGGTGTTTGATGCCTAATGTCCTTGGGTTTCAACTACGGGCTTGGTCAGCAACAAGTGTAATGACCCGGTCTCCAAAACATAGTAAATTTTGGTAATTTGGTCAAAATAATTAAATGTAGGATAAATTAATTAAGGAAAAATAGTGAAAAAATTAAGTTGGAGGCAAAAAATGGCCCCAGGGCCTTAGCGCCTAGGTAGCACCCTAGGCGCACTCAAGGTGTATTTAGTAGAAGCATGCACTCGAAGGGCGCTCAGTTGGCTCTCAAGCGCGGGCATGTTTAAAATGGTGCACCTGGTTTGCGCTCGACTCGGTTTTAAAACGCCGAATGCATTTTGTTTTAGTCGACTTTGGCCCTTCTAGCAGAGAGCAAAGGGAGAGAAGAGGAAAAGGGGAAAAAGCGAAAGAAGGAAGGAAAATCTGGCCGTTTTACTCCGATCCAAGTAAGAAAAATAGTAGCTTGGGCCAAGGCAAATGTACCTCCAACTTTGTTTTCCATTTAAATAACTCCATTTTGTTATATATGTTCGAAAACCCCCATTCTAGAAGATTTGTTATGATTTATGTAATTTTCTCATAATATCTTGAGTAGATTTTTAGTTTATGCATATATATATGTTAATGTATAATTTTGATTTCGTTATTTGAGGTGCATTTTGCGTTCATTTTGTATCCGAACAGTGGGCTTGAAACCCTAACACGAAATTTGGGGTTTTATGCTCCAAATGCATGTTTTTGTTTATGTGTTTTGAATTATGACATTAATTTCATGAATAAATATGAGTTGGTGTTCGATTTGTGTTTGGAAATTTTGTGCAAAACCCTAGCTCGAAAATTTTGGAAATTTCAATTTGAATGTATAATTTTGTATATGTATTATGATTTAAGGCTTTGATTTGAAGTTTTGGTTGAAGATTTATGTACGATTTTGTCCAAAAATTTCATATAAAAACCCTAGAACCAAATTTGGGACTTTTAGCTTGGAAATTTAAGATTTCAAGATGCAAGTGCTAAATTTGTGTTTTGATAAAGTTTAGTTGATGAATTGCATTTGAAAATTATGGATGGGATTGTATATTCAAATTCTAAAAACTCCTTTGAACTTATCTGAATGGCTGAATGTATAAGTTTGAATTTGGTTTTCCGATATGAGAAAAATTTGGCTAAATAAATATGAACAAGAATCCATTCAGATAAGTATTTCAGTTCAATATTTCAGCTAAATATTTCAGTTTAGTATTTCAGTAAGGTTTTTCATTAAATGTCTCAGTTGAGCATTTCAGTTAAGGAATTTTTAATGAGCATTTCTGTTATATGTTTTCAGTTAAGTGAGTTAGTATGAAATTGGCCCTATGACTATGATTTAGTCAGATAAGGTTCTCCAACATACCCTAAAACGTTATAGTGATAATCGAGGATAACTCCGTCTATGGAGTGATACGTGGTCTGCCGTTCTGCTTTTTCTCAGGGCATTGGGTGTGGAGGATAGATTCAGTTCAGAAATTAGACATGCCATAAGACAGTATTTCGAAGCATAAATCCTATAAGAGGGGATATTTTAGTTCAGGCCTTTAATTATGTGGAGTGAATACAATCTATTTTTGATTATTCACTTTCTCAACTAGTAAGGTCTACTAGTTTGGGCCTCTTTGATTAATAAAATTAGATTTTAAAAATAAGTATAGTTTGAACTTGGTTTAAGACGTGATTTACTTTCAAGACAAATTAATATCTTTCCTATTCATTTTGGTATATGTTATTCATTTTATTATATATTTTTGATATTTGTATAAGTATTCTTCTGTTGCGTTTACGTTTACTTGTCACATGTTCTTTGATATATGCTCAGTTATTCTTCCATTATATTTATATTCAAATGGAACTATTTAAATTTGCATATTTTTATGGTACACTATTGGACTTCGACTCACTCTTCTATTTTTTTTCCCTCCAGATATGTTGAGGTCCGATAAGGCTTGAAGATAGAATTTAGTTAGAAGGAAGAACATTTGAAGGGCTTGAAGACCTTTGAAGAATATGGAGACCTGGAAGAATTTCGGATGTATATGATTAGTATTTAATAAAATTTGTATATTCAGATAACGTAGTAATATTTGTAGTACGATGAGTTTATAGATTTTGCTTCCACAAATTTATTTATGGTTGTAGTCGCTTCAGATTGTTCAAGATATTTGGATTTGTATTGGTCCTAAATGGCATTTCTCTTATATTCAATGCAGTAATTATGAATACTGTGTTGGTGCCATTGATGATATGGCAGTTTGTGATCCTATGTATGTGTGTTGTAGGATAAATGGTGATATTTGTTTAGTTGTGTGCTTGATATAGGTTATTTAAGCTAGTTGTAAATTTTGGTTTCAATCCAATTGTATAGGAAATTGTGCCAAAATTTTTGTAAATTTTATAAATATCAATTTTGTTTATTTATTAATGGAAGGTCTTTAAATGATAAGGATCCGTTCCGTCACAACAAGTCTTTGGGCTTTCAGAGTCATATCCTTAGTACTATGCCCTCGGGGCTTTACTGGAGACTTTAGTCTTTTACGGAGTTCTCGTGTTTCCTAAGCTAATCAGTCTCTCGGACCAATTCAGGCTCGTGAGCCTCCTGAGATGTGGGCTTAATTTTCAGACCTTTGATCTGGATCCTAGGTATCACTACCCATTAGCGTGATTATCCGAAATGGTTTAGCAAGATTGGATACCTTAAGATTGATTTAGAAGCAATAAATGGTAAGTAATTTATGGCCTTAATAATATAATTGGTATATTAGAATAGGCTGATAAAATTTGGGTAAAAGTTTAAGGTTCGGTTGAATAATTAGTCTTGTATTTTTTTTTTTTTATAATTTTAGCTATTATTCTTCTGGTTAACTTAGTTTGTTTACATGGATTTATTGGCTATCTTTGGTTAAGATGGACAAAATTATATGAAGATACTCGAGTGACAAGAAATACGAAACATGTGATACAGTAATGGTATTGTAGTGTAGTTTACAATTATTCAATATCGATTTTTATATCCCTAAGAATTAAGGTCATTTAATGATACATTTATAGTCCTATAAATAATATATATTGAGATATCGATAGATATTGTACCAAAAATATTGAGTTTGACATGTGATTGAGATTGAGTATTATATACCTTGTTTGGGCGTGAATCTCGATTGAACTATAAAAATACGTGCTTTGTATATGATGGATTTACCTCTAGGAGTTAATGAGAATACTATTCTTTTGGATTGAATTTGATAATTGTATACTAAGGATGGTAAGATATTTGATACCATAGTTTTAATCGATTATCAAACTTGTGAGTATTGATACATTGTGTATTTTATCTAACTGTTGGTGGCGGGGGTACAATTGTAGGTTCATAGTGACTTATAAAATCTAAGGAGATTACTGAAACATCTCATATGGTTGGAATTTGTATTGAGATATACCCGATTAATTCTATGTCTTTATTGAGATTTTGATTGATAGAATTCTAATTGCATTCCTAGTGTTTAGTCGTCATATAGATTTTGAATTGTTGTTCAAATATGACGTTGAATTTCAAATAATCGTTGATTTTATCACGTGTTATTAACTTTGTATATATATATATATACATATACATATATACATATACATATATAATATGCTTTATTATATTCTTATATTAATTTTTTTACTTGGTAGATATCTGACTTACTCTTGTGTTTCCTTAGCAAGTTAGAAAAGCTCATTATTTACCATTAAGATTTTCAAGTATTGATGATCTCAGTGTTTTGGAGGCTTGTGATGAGAGATTTTAAAACTTTTTTTTATTATTTTTAGCATTTGGAAAATTATCGGAATTATATGTTTAGAAAAATTTGATGATATAAATATTTATATTATTTAGTATTTCAAGAAATTTATTATTTAATTTTGATATTGTATTTAATTATATATTTATGAGGATTATTTATTATTTGAGATTTTCATGTGGTCAGTTTAGGTCGAGTCGAGAAAATTTCGATTTAAGTCTCCACCAAGAATACATTTTATATGTATTTAAGCAAGTAAATTTTTTCTCATATTCACAATAGTTGAAAATAATATAGCACAGAGAAAATCTCTTTTGATTTTATATGACATAGCAAAAATAATAAGAATAAGGCTATATTGACACTAGTCAATCACACAAAATTTTGACATCCGATGAGCAATTTTATCTAGAAGATGTCTTGAAACTTTCATTTATTTTTCTCAAAAAGAATATAGAAACTTTCAGGGTAGACAATCATCAATAAACGTTCCTTCAAATAAATTCCGTTAGAAAGAGTAGGATGGCTTGTTTTATCTTTTCTTCTTAGGTCACCTAGGGGCCTCATCCCCATCAAGACCTATGGAATAGATAACCTCCCTAAGTCTAGTAAAATAAGACTTCATAGATTGTTGTTCGATTATTAAGTTATTCCCTTATAAATTTCCCACTTATTATATATGCTTTTTCTTTTTTACTATAATGCAAGTGGGGAATATTCGTTCAATATCTACATGAAGATTCGCTCTAATGAAAGCCAATTTTCAAGTTTCAAACGGATAATACATACTTGATGGACGCATGCACACTAGTGGGTGGAATCATCGCATGGAGATGTCATGGGATAAGCCGCTTCATTTTCAAGTTTGGAAAGAATTTAAGTGGATAGTGGTTAGGTAGTTGCATGATGGCTACTTAGGCTACAAGGCCAATGGTAATTTGTTATTATTAGACTCACATATGGTGAATATATTTTGGTCTCTAAGTTTTGTTATAAAATTTGGATAGATTGGTCCTAACACTTTTGACGACTCAACCGTCTTTATGATGCCTCAAAAAGATTCTATATTCGCTTTGAGAATCAATAAGTACACTTATTCATACTACCTTAAGCCATTAAATCATCTTCAGATTGACTGTCGAATCCAATCCGTCTAATCATCGCTTAATCAAGACACATTTTAATCCATATCTTTTGATTACATTAAGATTAACAATTTATAATTGCACATTAAGAGCTTCCGCAAGTCACAGTGGACAAATAAACAATAGACAAATAAACCAATGGGTCCACACAATGGCCCGAACAAGGCTTAGGGTATCCAAGCCTATGAAATCCTAAATCATCTGCCCATATGCACCGTGACTTCAGGAGCATGCTCCAGTTAATGGAATCAGAGACTCTTTTTTTCTGACTTACATAGGACTTTGTACGTAAATAATTGAATCAACCAAACAAAGTATTCACTCACTCATTTTGATAGGAATGATGATTTTTCAAATAAATATGTTTGTACTGATTTAAGAATTAAATCTGGGGTTGCCAAGCCGAGCCAGAGCAGGCTATAAATACACAATATCTATCTGAGGCATAAATCATTAATTAGCACCATCAATGCTGCGAGAAATATAGTTGAAAGAGCAGTGGCAGTGGAAATGATGGGGGCAAATTAGGGATACAATTAGCCACAGGACATTAACTCCGTCTGATTTGGTGGCATTAAATGCTGGCATCCGAGTACTTGTTAGGGTCATTAATGGCGTTAATTGCCCCCTTGGCCTGGGACCGACTGCAACAGTCGGAATTGCAAGAAATCTTCGGTCACATTAATTTGAGGCACCAAATGCCACAATTTATGGGCATTTAAAATTGAATTTATTATTCGTCTCTGCATATCCTCTCCCACAACTGTACCATTCAATGTTCATTCAACGTTGCAAGTTGGAATTACAATGCCCATGCTCATTCTTCTTCCTTCATTGCTGGATTTTTCTCTTTTCTTATGAAATTTTAGTAGCTATAGGGTAACCCTCTCTGCTCTTCTCTTCTCTTGTATTCGTAATCAGAATTGGCGACCAATCGAGGAGAATATATATATATATATATATATATATATTTAATTTAAAGTAATTATAGCTCTCACAAGGGGGAAAAAAAGAATACATAAATATATGAAAATATTTCTAAAATATGATATTTAGATTAAAAATATTACCTCACAATATCTCAAATTAATAATCTTTTGCATACAAAGTTAGTAATTATATAGAATATGATTTATTATGATATTTTAAATAAATTTATCTACAAAATATTTTTATAAAAAATTATAATTTGAGCCTGGCAGACCATTTGTTATCACCGATGACCGCATCTAATGAAAAAATTAGTTTGGCTATATTTGTTAACTGTGTCTATCTATAATATTTATATACCTTGATTATATTATAAAAATTGAGACCAAATAGATCAATTTTAATCCATCACATGCTCTCATTTCTTCTGTCATCAATACTTGATTGGAACTATTTTATTCATAACATTTTGGACCCCCATTCATTCATTATGATAGTCTTACATTTCACGAGACAATCACCCCATTCATTAAAAAAAAAAAAAAAATGATAATAGCTTCCTAATTATTATTATTATTTTCCAACATTAAGGGGAAAAATCAAATTAAGTACCAAATAATCGTTTCTCTAATAGCAAATTAACAAATATTTAATCGGCATTTAATAGCAAGTCCTCTAAATTTAGGTTATATAGGGAAACTTGTAGATCATCTAAAAGTCAAATTAATTGACTTTACAAGGCCAATAATCAAAAGCAAATCTACGTATCTCTATTTTGCATATTGCTTCTTATGATAAGGATGCATTAAGACTGAAATAAATAAGTCTTCTTCTTCTTCTTTTTTTTTAAAAAAATACATAAAAAACAAAAAAATCATAAACAAGTTGCAAACTAGAGTTTAGGGCTGACACTAAACAACTAACTTTTATTCAACATTGAATATTTATTCGGATAAATATTTCATCTAATAGTCTATTATTAAGTGAGTTCACTGAATAGATAAAATGTTATATTATCTAAATATATTTGAAGAATATGCTTTTAAAATATCATAATAATATATTCAAAAAATAACTATATTTAAAATTAAAATGTTTCATATGCTAAAATTAAAATATATAATGAAACATTGTTGAAATTGTTTTACCCTTATACTAAAATTTAATTTTTTTTTTCACTTTTATTTTACTACTGATTTCGATGGACCATGCAGAAAATTTTTTTTGAGCAGTCATAATGAGGCCCATGGTGATGTCCAAGTATTTAAATTAACATTCATAACATATAATTCATAATACGATAGATTTATATTAGAAGTTTACCTCATATAAAATTTGTATTATGAAATAATGTGGTTTTGATGCATTTTTAGATTCAAATTATTGAATAAATTAAGAATTTGGGTGTCTGATCGGGTATGGGTTCGGTCTTTGTTACTCGGAAAGTCGTTTTCGACGGTAATGCACAATTGAATAACACGAGTAACGAATAAGTGGACAAAGAAATATGGGACTCGCTCCACTATATATCTTTCAATATTCAATTCGGTGATCTCTTTATAACGAAGAGAAAGATAGGAGGGTAAGAATGTGTAAATACAAATGTGGATGAGGATTGTATATTTGATGGAATGTCAAACTTCGATGGGTGTGCTCAAACGGGTGAGCGGCTTTGAAGATTTGTACTCATCTAAGAAAGTGACTTTTACTTACCTGAAAGTTTGTTTGTTTGAAAGAGTCTCCATATTTCTGTAGAGGAAATAATGTATTTATAGTGTAGTATGTTAGTTTAACTATCTTTGGACATTACAGTTCTGCAATGATAAGAGGCGTTACTCGTGTAAACGCCCCTGCATTTAGTGCATTAGTAATCATGAGGGCCCATATGTGGTAATCATCGCCTACTTTTATTCGCTAATCTATTATGATTATTGATACCTGATTTGGTGTAATAACTACTGATGATAATTCATTGATTATCTTTAATTGCCCATTTATTCTTGGACTGTTTCGGATTAAACCGCTTAGGTTAACCGCTGTATCTTCTGGATCTTGGGTATAAAAGGTTTTTTACTAGGCCGACACTATCTAGGCCCTTCTTCCAATAGACTGGGCCCTAGGCTACCCTGTGGATTACCGTACCCATCATTAGCCTCCTATACCGGAAGATTTAAATTTTTAATTTTCAGCATATTTATGATGAGACGCTGGTGTAGATCTTCACGCGTGCTCTTTCTCTAAATATTTTGCAGATTCGTTGCTCTGTTTAGTGGAATTTGATTCAATTCTCTGTCATTCACGTTAGGATATGCAATCTTCTCAAATTAATATTGGCTTATTTTCTCCACTAGTTATAAATGGAGGGACTCTCTAAGTTTTGCATCATGAAGTATCTCTCATCTGTTAAGGAGTGAGTCCATTTGAAGCTAGTATAGAGTCTTTGTAGCTACAACTCGGAATTAGAGGGAGTTCTTCTCCAATGTTTGAAAATGATATTCGGGAATGCACCTAAAATCTACCTTGTTTACTTTCTTTTAATTGAAAATCTATATTGGTCTCCCTATTTTACGGCCGATGCAAAACCAAGCCTTTATCGTTAGAGCAAAGTCTCGGGTTTTGAGGGGTAGTTTTCTCCATTCCCAATCTATATTGGGTGATTCTCTCTGTAGTAAGTTTGAAGAGGTTTGTCTCTGACTCTGATTGGGAGAAGTTCTCTTCTTTTTATTTATTTCAGATACTGTACTCCTTGAAAACTCTACTCCCTCACTAGTTGGAGAGAAAATTTTTATTTTTTATTTTTTTATTTACCTCCCTATCAATAATAAGTACAATACTTCAAAGAAATACTCCCTATTCTTGTTGGAAAAGCATTTTTGCTCTTTTCATTGAAATGGCAATTCCGTGGGTAATGCCGCGGTATCCAGCAAATGAGCTTTTCTCATGCTTTTGTTCGTCCTGATGTTGATCGAACTACTATAGTCGGGTTATCGCTCCATGTATTATTTATTTTCTTCTGAGCTATACTTTCATTGTTGTAAACTTATACTTTGAAAAAAGGAACTAATGAATGGAATTTTTCAAGTATT
This sequence comes from Nepenthes gracilis, assembly GCA_033239525.1. Classification (NCBI taxonomy): domain Eukaryota; kingdom Viridiplantae; phylum Streptophyta; class Magnoliopsida; order Caryophyllales; family Nepenthaceae; genus Nepenthes; species Nepenthes gracilis. The sequence continues at coordinate 11,774,292 of BSYO01000010.1, read as the reverse complement.
TTTTATCTTTATTGTATGACTCTAATATTCTTATATGGTTTAAATAGTTGAAGTGTTTGAATGCTATTCTTTGTCGTGACATGACCGCAGACAATCTGACAATTCAAACTATTGACAACTCGATTTTCTAACAATTTGACTTATAATAATTTATCCTGAATGCTTAATTAGGAAGTTAGTTAATCGAATCAATCTTGAATACGTTAGGGTCACACATTGCTAGCTGCCATCTTGAAAAGTGAAGTGTCAGGATATTATAACTTATACTGCCTTGGAGATTCGCCAATCTAGGTGTCAAAACCGTCAATTTTCTCCAGGTTGTGCAGGGAGGCAAAGCGTCAAGTCATCATTATTGGCACAACGAAATTGATGCGCTGTAACACTTTCCGATGTGGGCACGTGACTCAGCAATAATGGGGATGCGCCTCTTTGGTGCCCTAGAATGACATCGTTTTTAGGCCAAAGTTTTGGCTATTTAAACTCTTACCATTTGCTGTTTCTGCATCTCTCCATTCTTCATATCGCTCTACCCTAATTTGCTCTTCTTTCCTTCTTGTATGATTTGAATATTTGAAGTGCCTAAATACTATTTTTCGACGTTACATAACCTCTAACAATCTAACAATTTGGACAACTGATAACTTAATTTTCTGACAAAATGACTTATAATAATTTATCTTAAATGCTCGGTTAGGATGCCACTTAATTGAATCAATGTTGAACACGTCAGGGTCACATGTCACCAGTCTTCCATCCTGGAAATCAAAATATTAGGGCATCATAACTTATACTGCACTGGAGATTTGCCAATCTTGGCATTAGAGCCTTTAGTTGTCTACAAGCTACACTGATAGTTGAAGTGTCAAGCCATCATTACTGGTATAGCAAAACTGAAGTGCCATAGCACTCTTTGGTGCAAGCACGTGTCTTAACTATCATAGGGACACACCTCTTCGATGCCTTGAACGACGTTGTTTTTAGGCCAATGTCTTTGCTATTTAAACTTTGACCGTTTGCCATTTTTGCACCTCTTCATTCTTTGAATCATCATGTCTGAATTCATTCTTCTTTCCTTCTTACTTCCATGGCTTCTCCAACTGCTTCCTTGGCGTCGTTGCAAACCAATCTATTCTCACTAGTAATGAAGTGGATGCTTTGTATGAGAGGTATAATATTCCAAGCACTATCCTGTACATTATGCCCAAGGATGAAGATAGGACTTGTACTCTTCGGCTTGGATTCATTATTATTTTTGAGTCCCATCTGAAGGGTGACATTTGTGTTCCATTTGCAAAGAAGTTGTACAAGATCCTGGAGGCTTTGGAGTTTCCAATGGCTCGCTTCCACCTCAACACCCTTTGATATATGATTTCTTTGTATATCTTTTTTCATTCCAAAAATCTTTTCCTAGATGCTTGGGCTATGAAGGTGATCTTCCGGTTCACCAAAATGCAATTAGATTTCTTTTAGCCCTTGTAAAAATTATAAAATTAGTAGGGGAAACTCATATTAGATAATGGGTTGGAAGCACTAATTCTTTTAAACAATGGTTCCTTTCAAATGGAGACTTTTTAATAATTGGGGATGGGTCAACGACATCTATGCCAGTGATATTCTGCCAATAGAGGGGCGAATGGCTTGGCTGTTGACGAAACTGGTCAAAGAGAATGCCACCATCCTTCATCGTACAGACCACTGGCTAACTCAGAAGGCATTTGCTGAAGTTCAATGGGAGATAAGGGTGGAAGTGGGTGATGTCACTACCATGGTGGAAGTGGGTGATGTCACTACCATGCTGTTTCATCAACACAAGTGGAAACCAAGAGATCTGTTTACTAGGATTCTCCAGCGAAGGCACCTGGCAAGACATTCCCTCCCTAGCCCACCTTTTTTGAGCTTAGTCAGGCCATTGATGAAGCCTTTGAAGAGGCATCTCCTTTGCTTTCCGAACATTCCCTCACCAAAGGTATCTCCACCTTTTGTGAAAGGACGTCGTAGCACTGGAAATACTTCTTTAAGGTCAACTAGATTTAGTTGTCATAGTCATCGAGTTTTGACAGAGCCTAAACCGTCACCCGCACTTATCTGGCGGTGCTTGTCCTTGTCAAGAGTTGTTGCACTTGTGCATTGGGTACCAATCCGCCGACTGTCGTCGACTAATGGTACTCGTTTCTGTTAAAGGAAGTTGTTGTACAAATGCTAGAAAGCTTCCTTAGATTTTATTTGGTTTTAGCTACTTCAAAGGAGGTTAGACTTTTGTCTTCATGCCCCAAGCCATTATCTTCAACCTCATTCGGGCAACCCAATTTATAGGACTAAGGTTTAGGGTTTGACCTCCTTTGGGGCACTCGATTATTTAGATTGAGGTTTTGACCGTGCTTTCATAGGTCGGTTCTCAAGTGAAGAATTTTACCTAACTTAAAAGCAACTTGGGCCATTGAATTTATGCAGTCACACAAACATTCTAATGAACAACAAAGTAAATAAAATAAATGATCATTTTATTAATTAAAACGTGTTTATATCATATAAGCAGTTCACATGACATGCTCTAGATTTACCAGTGCTTGGTGAGGATTCATTAATAGTGCTTCCTGAGTTCGATGGCATTCCATATCCTTGAGATCAGTTTCAGAGTGTAGCTTGCGCCATTTCAGAGAATCATTGAGACTAAGAATGGTCCTTCTCAATTAGGAGATAGTTTGTCATTGTTGGCGATTTTATCTCTTGCTTCTATTTTCCATAAAATTAGGTCCCCTACCTCAAATTGGTGTGCCTTCACCTTTCTGTTGTAGTACCAAGTGATCCATTATTGATAAGCTATTGTGCATAGCCTTACTGTGTCTCAAACTTCTTCAAGTAAATCGAGATACTCTTTGAGTTGTTGGGAATAATGTTGTGGGTTGAAGTTTTTGACTTAGAGGTTGGGTAGACGGATCTCTACCAGGATGACTGCTTCAGTACCATGGTATAAACTGAAGGGTGTTTCTTGTATAGGTTCTCTTGGTGTCATTCTATAGGACTACAACATGGAACACTGCTTCATTTGCCCAGAGACCCCTGCATCCTCTAGCTTTGCCTTTAACACATGTAGCAGAGTTCAGTTTATTACTTACACGTACTCATTCACTTGTGGATAAGCGATGGAAGTGTGAACCAATAGAATTTCCAAACTCGTGTTGTACGTGGTGAATATTTTGCCAATAAGTTGAGTTCCATTATCGGTGAATATGACCTCAAAAATCTCAAATTTGTATATAACATTCTGCCGAACAAAATCTGTGGCATTCTATTTAATGATTTGTGGTTGTGGGGAGGCTTCTATCTACGATCAAGGTGACTGCACAATTTTACAGTTTTGTGTATGGTTGATGAGGAATGTTATCGTGGATTTGATAGATTTTATATTTTTTCACGAATTTCACGGCATTTTTCTTCATCGTTGGCCAATAATAACCTTGTCATATGATCTTGAATGTAGATACTTGTTGCCAATGTGCGATCCGGATATTTCAAGATGTACCTTAGTGCATAATTAGCTTCTCCTAGCGTGAGACACCGCATGTAGGGAATAGAATAACATCATCGGTATAGTCTCTCATCTATGATGGCATACCAACCTTCTGTCTTCTTGATGCACTTGACGTCATCCAGGTTGGCCGGTAGAAGGCCTTCGATGAGGTACCTTTTGTGCGGAGTTATCCAGTTTTCTTCGCCCGAGATCTTAAGTATCTCCTCCTCTAGGACTTCTATGCTTATGATTGCTAGAACTTCTTGCATGTCTCAGGTATTTTGCTCATGATTGCCAATTATTGCTACCTTCACTAGCTAATCTGCTTTTCAATTTTCTTCCATCGAGATGTGGGGTATTTCTATTCGGTCAAATGTTCCGAGCAGGCCCTTCGCTCTGACAAGGTACCTTATGAGTAATGGGATAGATACTTCGAAATTTCCAGTGACTTGGTTGACAATCAGTACGAAATCGCTACAGATGATCAAACTTTTGGTGAGTCTTCCTTTCCCAATTGGAGTCCGGCCAATAAGGGTTCATTGTAGAGTCCCACATCGGATGGGGAGGTGAAAGAAGCATGCCTTATTATAAGGGTGTGGATACCTCTCCCTTGAGGACGCGTTTTGGGGGCTAGTGGATTCCGTCTGCCAGGAACAAAACCGTGCGGGCTGCGTGTTGGCCTGGGATGCCGTGAAGTTCCCCCAGCCCAAAGCGGACAATATTCTCATGCGGATGCGCCGGGGACGTTACATTCATACTCGGTGATATTGTTAGCAGTTGGAAATTTGAAAGTCATCGAGTATTTCATCTCTGACCCATTTGGAGTTCTCAGGACCACGCTTGTCCCACTCTTCGATTGTTTTGATGACCCGTCCACATGTAGGATTCATGTTTTAGCTTTCTCTTGCTAGTGGGTGCCCTCGCTTGCATTGAGGACATCGAGGATCAAGGTTATCGTCTTGACTATAAGGTTCATCAGAGCCTAACCTTTTATGGTCGGCCATGGTCGAAATTAATTTGATGGTCCATTTGATCAGTCGTCCAAACATGTGGGGTTTCTGAAGAATTCCTTTCAAAGTTGATCCGTCAAAGAGATGATCTTTTGAGTTTAGAAGTACGATCATAGTTTCTTGGTGGAGTAGACTAGTGCCAGAGGTGATCCTTTCATTGTGCAAGTAATGAGTCTTGGTGCTTGTCAGGATCTTATCAATGCAGTAAACTGGTCATTGTACTTGGACTCTTACCTGGTTAGGACTGATCTCAATGCTATGATTGATATTGTGCGATAAAGAAACAACTCATCGCCTTTTTCCGAAGACTTCATGAGAGGTGGATTGACAAGGTAATCTTTTAGTTCTTGGAAGGTTACCTGGCAGTTGACAATCCACTGAAAACTGCTTGCATTTGTTCCTCTCAAGATCTTGAAAATGGGAGATATTTCTCTATTAATTTCACAAAAAACTAGGAGTATACAGCAAGTCTTCTAGTGAGTCTCTGGACTTTCTTATTGATCATAACGGGTTCATATTCATAATGGCTTTTATTTTCTTAGGGATCACTTTAATCCCCTATGAGAGATGATAAAGCCAAAAAACTTTGTCAAAATTACTTCGAATACACACTTTGTTGGATTCAACTTCATTTGGTATAATTAGAGCACATCGAACAAATCTCTAAGAACGCAAATATGGTTCTTACTTTTAATGAGTATGTTGTCTGCATATACATCTATATTTCAGCCGATTTATTGCTCGAACATTTTGTTTGTGAGCCTCTAGTAAGTGGCTCCTGCGTTATTCAAGTTGAAGGGTATGATTTTATAGTAGTATGACCATTGATCAATCACGAAAGATGTGTACTCCTCATTGCCAAGACTCATTTGGATCTAATTGTAGTCTAAATAGGCATCTATGAAGTTCAATAACTCATGTCCTGGTCGACTATCGGCAATGGAAGGATGTCTTTTGGACATACTTTATTCGTATCAATAAAGTTGACGTACATCACCCATTTTTCATTTCTCTTCTTGACGAGTACTACATTTGACAGCCAATTTCAATACTGGACTTTTCTTATGAAACCTGCATCAAGTAGTTGCTTGACTTTTTCTCTTATGACAATTAACTTCTTTATGAAATGATTCCTCCACTTCTGTATGATGGGCTTGTGATTGAGATTGAAGCCTAATTTGTGGATGATTATTACGGTCAGTATTCATGATATGTCAGTGAGAGCCCATGCAAATGCATCAAAATTTTGTTAGAGGAAAGTCATCAACTATTCATGTAGGTGACCCGATAGTGAGCTTTTAATCTATACACACTTTTTAGGTTCATTGAGATCTAGGGAAATTTGTTGAGTTGATTCACTGGACTGTTCTTGCTACAATATCGCTTCATCTTGGAGATTGAAATCTTCAATTGAGTGGTTCGAATCTCCTAGTTGACTTGATATAAATAGTATGTTCGGCTGGTGATTTGGTCCCTCAGGACCTCTCCGACTTTACATGCTGTCATGAACTTTATCTTGAGATGTGGGATTGACGTTACTATTCCGAATATAATTAAGTTGGGTCATCTCAGAGTGGTATTAACATTGAGGGTAAGTCGACTACCAGGAACATGAGTATGTGAGATGCTATCTTTGGATATATTCCTAGTGTGACCTCTAATTGAATGGTCCCTTGAATTGGAATAAGTTCGTTATCAAGTTTGTATAGGGGTTCCTCAACTAGTCTCATTTGATCTTTTTTTAGTCCTAGCTGAAAATAGGTATTGAGATATAATAAACTTTTTAAACTTTCATTATCAATAAAAACTCATCTCAATCTAAGTTGGTAGTTGAGTGTACCGTCTGAGATAAATATCAATACAATAAGAGGATTGGAATGAGGACTTAGTACATGTATCATATCATCATTGTTACAAATGATATCATTTCTAACTCCTATCCTTTGTTTCTTATTACTCAAAGTTCTCTTTGGATGGTTCAAAGCGTTATTCTTGAGTAGTTTCGTGAACACTATATTAACTGCTCTGGCTGCAACCCAATTGTATAGTTGCTTCTCTGGGCCCAGCTCGTCATTATTTGTTCTCTCAAAGGCTTACCTCGAGTCTCTTAGAAAACTATTGAGGTATCCTTTCCGGATGAGGGCCTCAATCTCTTTCTATAACGTCTTGTAGTCCTCAGTACTGTGACTTGGAGAACAAATACTTAAACTAATCTCTTTTCAGGTTCTTTGGCTACTTGAGTCACTTCAAAAACTTCTCATCAAATATCTATATGAGGATGTTCGACGGGATATTATTCAATAGAGTTAGCTTCATAGGCTTGAACTCTTTGTAGGAGCCTAGTTCTATCCTGAGTTGCTTTCCAGGATTTTGGGTATTAGAACTGTCTCTATTTTTCTTCTTCCCGCTCTTCGATCCTCAATGGATGTTTGTACGCTGTGGCTTTTTTACTTTGTTGGCCTCCTCTTCGACGATGTACGCATGGGTGATGATTTCCACCTCAAGAAAGGCCTTGGACTCTTACTTGACCAAATGCTTAAAAAGTCACCCGATTATACGGTTATTATAAAGGAGTTCAATTTCACCTCATCGGTTAGCTTAGATATTCTTCAAGCCTTAGCGTCGAACTTGGCAAGGAAGCACTCCAGATTTTGATTTGGCCCTTGTCGGATTTGGATAAGGTACCAATGCTACTTCTTCTCTTTTCGATTGGAGGCGAACTGCAACAAGAGGTTGTCAGCTAGTTCTTGAAATGTTCTGATCAAATTTGATTGCAACTGGTAGAATCAAATCCGAACGTCTCTCTTGAGGGTCAGGGGGAAGTACAGACACATGGTCATGTCATCAAGATCCTGGAATCCCAGCAAGGTGTGAAAGTGATCCAGGTGATCCATCAAATTAGAACATTCATCATAGGGCTCCAGGATTGGCATCTTAAACTTGTGAGGAAGTTATTACATCTGAATTTCTCTCGTGAAAGGTAACTTTTTCAGGTGAGTAGAATGTCCGTCGGTACTTTGTTTGAACAATTGCTAGTCGATCGTTCGAATTATCTCTTCCATTTAAGAGGTGGATGCAATCCTCTTAGTATTGATGAAGGTTCTCACTCCGTGTGATTTGGAGAAATATGTTGAGTCAACCGGCTACTGGCCCTCCTCAGTTGGGTATTGCATGAAGCTTCTTCTTGGGTTGAAGGCCTTCGATCGTCTCAAGGGTAGTGTGGATTCTACCGCTCTTGGCTTTCATCTCGAGCCCCAAGACTTAGTTGGTCTTTTAGCTACATCCGGGCCCTGTCGCTCATGATTTCTTGGACCTTGAGGTCGTCAAGCAACTGGATCTTTTCCTTAGCGGGCGGTCTCTTCCTCCAGCTTTTCCTTTTGGATGCTGAAGTTTGAAAATTGGAGGAAGGAGCTCCTGGTGGTTGTATCTCCAAGACAGAACATATGGCCTAGAACAGTTTTGATAGCGTGTCCACCCGAGCTGCTGGCGTTTTCACGTTGGTGGCTAGATGATTGCCTCCATGACTACCTACGGTTGAGGTCATTATCATGGGAGATGGAATCTCTTGTTGGTGCACTTCTTGAACCCTTCTGTTTACCATATATGTTTTCTTTAGTTGTATGGTTAGACTTTTTGTCATTCCCACAAATGATACCAATGATACGTCTCTAGATCCAAATTGTTGAATAAATTAGGAAGTTACCTTATTC